>OX457038.1:76206353-76318853 GCA_949752735.1 Lumbricus terrestris | reverse complement strand
TTTCTTACACACCTCTTTTAAATAATTATTAATTTTTATAACTTGATTTAGAAAAAATGCAGTTTAATTTTTTCCATTCTATTTCGAAAAGTCCAGTGTGCAAACCACAACGCTATTATCTATATCTATAAGAAAGGATGTGGCTATGTATGTGGGTATGTGGGTATGTCGGTATGTGACTTTGTCCAGAATGCACGCTCACAGTTTTTGAGCTTTTCACTCCAAACCTTCACTACTGTGTAGGTCTCGGCACGAGACGCAAAGGCGAGGGGTTGGCGATTCTCTGCCACCATGGGGGCCAGGGTGGAGAGCGAAACCCCCATTTTTTTTCAAAAAAAGCGCAGCTATTGATTTGAATTTTTTTCCTAGATAGAGGTCCATCAGAACCCCCCGGATCAGTGGTTGGAAAATCTCTACCACCATGGGGGCCAGGATGGGAGGGGGTCAAAAACACTAATTTTTGCTATAAATTTTCATTCGCTTGCAACGTATAAAAACAGTCACTTTAACCGTTTTAAAGGTGTTTAAGCTCTTTTGCCATTACGGATTTCACGGGTCGCTTACAGGGATGGAAGGGTGGGGTGGATGGGTTGGGGTGGGGTCGGATGAGGGTGGAAATTTTCGTGAAACCCAAATTTCTCGGGTCGCGTACCGGTAGAGGTCGGAGTGTGGTAGGACCGTAGGGTGGGGTTGTGGCCGTAGCGGATCGAACCCTAAATTTCCCGGGCAACGCCGGGTTCCCCAGCTAGTAGAAAGATAATCTAAGAGCAAGGCTCTGAAAAACCAAGGGAAGATCCAAATAATTGTTTGCCTTATACGCTTGTCTTGAAGTGGCTCTGTATAAATTTTAGAAGTTACCATTACCAACGCCACATAATGATTTCTGTAATTTGTAATGATTAATTAAGCTTCATGTATATCGCCTTTTTTTGACGAAGCGAAGGAGAACAAGAGTCTAATTGTAGAATCATCTTTAAACTCTTTTTCATGCAAAGAGATGGTGATGATATAATAAGCAAATTAAGACAAAAGAAAAAAAACAGATCTTATAATAGGGTATACCATGCAGACAACTTATTAGTCAAAGAATTTAGATCGACCACATTGCATTTCTGTATTGTGTTGCTTTGTGTATGGCAATGCAATGCGCATTGTGCGCTGTGTTGCAATGTGTATTGCATTGTTTTGCATTGCGCATTATTTTTATTGCATTGTGCATGGTATTCCATTGTGCATTGTGTTGCAATGTGCATTGTATTGCATAGTACATTGTCTTGCATTTTGCATTGTCTCACATTATGCATTGTCTTGCGCTTTGCATTGTCTTGCCTTGCACAGTGCATTGATGGGAGGGGAGGAACTAGGTCACCCTGGAAAACAGCGGGGCGAGGAAATCAACGTATCCTGGAGTCAGTGTGACGGAGACAACCCTCTTCCGTCAGATAACCCATTGTTCATCCGACTCTGACCTGGAAATCGGTTCCATGCAATCGTTGTCTTTTATCGAGTCTAAAAACACAATTCTCCGCTTCTTTGTCTTCCTTCAAAGCATTCTTCCCTGGCGCCCTTGAGCCATGGTTGCACCACGGAAAGTGAGATTGTTATATTGGAAGAACAAATGCTGGAGAATTTGGCAAAGCACCTGTTGAATTGAATCTGTGGTCTTCTGTTCCATATATCCACCCATCTGCAATTCTGCATCAGACTGCATGGTGCCTTGTCTTGAGATGAACACTGAGAAGAATAAAAAAGATGATGACGATGACTATGATGATGATGATGATGAAAATATGACGATGGTTAATATTACGACGAATACCACCACCATCACCACCACCACTACTACTACTACTGCTATTGATACTGCTGCTGCTGCTGCTGCTACTACTACTACTACTACTGCTGCTGCTGGTGCTGCTGCTGCTGCTGCTACTACTACTACTACTACTGCTGCTGCTGCTGCTGCTGCTGCTGCTGCTACTACTACTACTAATAATAATAATAGTAATAATGATAAGCTACGGCACGTATCTCCATGATTATTATGTGAGAATTATTATGCCAACGTTTTAACGCTGTGGCTTTCACAGCCTTTGTTCTGTTTGGAATATTTTTTAGAAAAATCACAAAAATAATATTAATGATAATAATAAAATAATAATAATAATAATGTGAAGAAAAAATGATTAAGACTCGGAGGAGAAGGAGAAGGAGAGGAAGGAAGAGCAAGAAGGCAAAGAAGGCGGAGGAGGAGGCGGAGGAGGAAACGGAGGAGAAGGCGGAGGAGGAAACGGAGGAGAAGGAGGCGGGGAAGCTCGTGATAAAGTAAGGATGATGATGGGAATGTAATACTTTATTTCACACAAGGCAGAAGAGAGAAATGACGATTACGAGAAAAATGGAGAAACGATGAAGTCAATTAAAGCGATGATGATGGTGATGATGATGATGATGATGATGATGATGATAATGATGGTGATGATGATGACGATGATGATGATGATGATGATGATGATAAAAATGAGACGGCGTTTGGAAGAGCGACATTTTACGGAGAAATGATGACGACAATTAACGGGGAGAAGATGATGAAGATGATGTTGATGACGAGGGGTAGAATGGGATGATGACGAAGCTGAAGATGATGAAGATAATGATGATGATGGTGAAGAGACGACGTTTGGAAGGTGATGATGATGATAATTATAGTTGAAGAAGAAGAAGATGATGGTGATGATAATGATGATGATGATGATGATAATTATAGTTGAAGAAGAAGAAGAAGAAGATGATCATGTTAATTATAGTTGAAGAAGAAGATGATGATGAAGAGGAAGAAGAAGAAGAAGAAGATGATGATGATGATGATGATAATAATAATAATAATTATAGTTGAAGAAGAAGATGATGATGATGATGATGATGATAATAATAATAATAGTTATAGTTGAAGAAGAAGATGATGATGATGATGATGATGATGATGATGATGATGATGATGATGATGATGATGATGATGATGATGATGATGATGATGAAGAGAGACGGCGCTTAGTAGAGATAGACAAGATGACACGGACACATATAGACAGAGAAACGTTGCTCATCTGTCATTGACCTTCTTCCACCTTTAGTCGAAAACAAGAATAAACCAGCCAACATTTCAATTAGCAATTTCATGCGATAACACTCTAAGTTGAATATTGGTGAGAAAGCAGTCTCCTAGTCCTGCCCTATCTCCTCGTCTGTCCTGTTCTGTGTCTCACTCTGTCCGACTTTTAAGTGGTCCCTTATTTCGGTGATGGGTGTTGTGTTTCCGGCAATTTTCACCATCAAGACATTCATTAAAATTCTTGACGACGACTAATTGCCATATGATAATAATACATCAATCGACCACAGTAACAATTAGTAATAATAACTATAGTTGCCATTTGTAATTAGCATTGAAATTTCGAATACGCAGACATGACCACACGCACATACATCCAGAATTCTGGATAAAAGTACATATAAACACACACACACACACACACACACACACACACACACACACACACACACACACACACACACACACACACACACACACACACACACACACACACACACACACACACACACACACACACACACACACACACACACACACACACACACACACACACACACACACACACACACACACACACACACACCATAATAATAATGATCTATGATGCTTGAGGATGCAATTTCTGCTAATATCACTTACCTCGTTTTCGTACTATTTACGAAGAAATTGGCCTCGTTTACTTTCAATCACGTGACGTCCTTCCGTCCGTCCGTCCGTCTGTCCGTCTGTCTGGTTCTGTCTGTCTCTTTCTCCCTCTGTGTGTATAAATAATATACGTGAGACTGTATGTATAGCTCTGTCTGTCTGCCTGTCGTGTGTCCATGTATACGTCTGTCTGAGTGCTATACAGACGTATACATGGACACACGACAGGCAGACAGACAGAGCTATACATACAGTCTCACGTATATTATTTATAATATATATATATTTTATATATATATATATATACTGGTTGGTTCTCTGTAATTAACGCTTGTCTGAATGTATCCCAATGCCAGCAATTTTACCCGAATGGAATTTTCAGATGATGTACAACCGATCATATATACATATATATATACACATATATATATAGCCTACATATATACATATATATATATAAATAAAGGCACGTATATATTATATATATATGTATGTAACAAAATTCTCGTGCAATTATGTGTGTGTTAGTGGCATTGAAGTTGCACGTGCCGATGTGTAGTAATAATGCATTTCTGGTTAAACTGACTGACTGTACATTAGCATAGTTTTTAAGCGACTCCAACGACGACGACGACGACGGCGGCGGCGGTGGGTGTGCATTGAACCCTGGGTAATCGGTGGAACTAAGGCAACGCCTGAAAGTAATGTTAATGGGTTATTAAAAGTAACAGTATGCGATGATACAAGTTTAGAGCAAGCTTATTTTAGACAGAACATCAAAGCAAAAGACGACCTACCATACACTCTGCGTCTTTTCATTCCACATCGTCATCATCATCATCATCAACAACATCGTATCCTTCTTCTTTCTCCTCCTCCTCCTCCCTTTACTCCTCCTCCCTTTTCTGCTCCTCCTTCTCGTCCTCTTCCTACTGCTCCTCCTTCAGGGCTTAAAGTGTGGTGGGACGGTCATAGACGGCGTCCATGCACTTATTTTAAAATATGAACGCTGTCCTGCCACTTATTGGTCAGTACAGCTCGGAAGGATAAGGGGCTTCTAGACACTTCTTTTGGAAATGTAAGGGTCGTCCAGGCACTTATTTTTCCAGACTTTAAGCACTGTCCTCCTTAACGTTCTTCCATGTCAACTGTCGTATAATTATATCAGAAGTCTGTTTGTGCTGTTGTAGGTCAACGCTGATATTCCAATCGGTAAGATCGTCGCTCTCTCTCACTTTCTCAGAGTTTCTACACAGATTGTTTAGTCAGACTAGTTTTCCTAATAAATAAATCTAGACACACACACGCACACATGCACACACACACGCACACAGAAAGGCAGAGACAGCGGCAGAGAGAGAGAGAGCCCGACAAGCAGACGGACACACATCCGTCGCTATGGTACTCTCATCACAGGGCCAGTCCCAAGCCTGGCTAAAGAAGGAGGGCGACGCTAACGATCATTGTTGTCACACAATGACGTTAAACTGAAACTACTACATGTACGACTTCATCATCAGTCTATGATCATCGTTTCAAACAATTAACTGGTTAAATAAATAATCAATCTGCTTAATAAACAGATAATAATATGAAATCAATCAAATTATTGATCAGTTATTGATCAGTTGAAGATCGATGATTGATCGTTGATCGATTCTGATTCTCTCTTCTCTCATCAGACTGCAGGGGTCGTCCAGCCGACGTCATCTTCGTCCTTGACGCGTCGAACAGCATCTGGCGGCCAGACTTCCTTCGCCAGCTGGATTTCGTCAAGGACGTCATCAACCTCTTCCACATCGGTCACCGTCACATGATGGTCGGGGTGATCACGTACGCCGTTCAGCCACAACTCCAGTTCCAGCTCAACTACTACCAACGGAAGTCGGACATCCGAGCAGCCATCGACAACATCCGACAAGATGGCGGCTACGAGACGAAGACCCATGATGCATTGCGGTATCTGCGTGAGAGAGCGTTCAGCGAACGGTATGGATCGAGGCGGAGGGTTGCTCACGTGGCTGTTCTCATAACGGATGGACGATCAGATAATAAGACGATGACGGCGTTGGAGGCTCTGAAGTTGAGGGAGGAAGGGGTGCACATGTTTGCAGTTGGAGTGGGAATGAACCTAGATATGGCGGAGCTGGAGACGGTGGCCAGCGATCCGAAAGAATACTACACGTTCCGGGTGGAGAACTATGAAGGACTGGAGCGAATCAAGGACCTGTTGGCCATCAAGACCTGCGAAGGTATGGAAGCATCGTTATCATCGTCATCATTATCGTCATCGTCATCGTCATCATAATCAGTTGCCAGTTCAGCTATAGGCACCATACTGAGCACATCGCTAAATAAGCTGAAAGATACATCTATGCATATACATATACATATTACATATATAATATAATTATATAATATTATTAAATATATATATATATATCTCCATCTGTATCTGTAAGTGTGTATGTGTGTGTTTGTGTGTGCGTGCTTATAATGTTTTTGTATGTTCAAGTCGCATTAAGTTGATAACCATCAGAGATCTTCAGGATTAATTAAATTGCATATTAATTCGAATTAGGTTTTGAAAGTTGTGAATCTATCATAAGTTGAATTTGAAAAATATTACCGATTAGAACAGCAGCTAGTCAAATAGATTCAGATGTTGCCAATTCATATTTAATTATTGTGTGCCTAGTGAATTCGTCAAATTTTAATTGCTCATAGTGTAACAAGTTACAGCAGGTGTCTGCTGTATTTGTATACATATTTTATTGTCATCATCCGAGTCTATAAGATGCAAAATTTATTCACTTTGTCCGGGGGAAAATAATCCATTATGTGTATATATAATTATAGCGTACAAAAGAGATAACGTGTATTATTTGTAATGCATCTTAGAGCGCAGTAGTTGACTTTCGTTTAAAGTAGACTCTACTCCAAGGCTAGAGATCATTAAATGACAGGACGGAAGAAATAAACATGCAATATAATTTCATTACTTGGAATGTTCGTTTCAACATGGACCTCTGAGATGTTTTCAACCATTAGAAATGTTTAGTAGGCTAAGCAATAATATGTAGATCTAAGTAAGTATAAACTTCAATATTCCACTTGCAAATGATGCACAATTGGACGCACATGTAGCCTACAACATCATTATAATAGATTGAAGTAGCAAAAATTGGCAACAGAAGACATAAATTAAATCATGAGATGAGTGAAAACGTCAAAATATTGGTGTCATAAATTCAACTGTGCAGCCAGCATTCTGGTCATAAATCCTTTTCCAATCAGCGAATCACAGCGTGATACCTGTACATTACTTGAGCGAGGTCTACGGGAATATCGTGTTACCCATTCTGATGAGAGAAGATGGTGGAGGACACACCCAGGGTCACTGAGGACACCAGCAACGAGGGATTCATCCTCCTTTAATAGAACACAGCTTCTTAAATGTAGGAGTATTATTAGTTGGCAAAAATCTCTGACGTATCCGTTTTCTAATAATATCAACAACAACAGACACACTGACCCTTGTTTGCTAAACTCCACCATGCTGGTGATGAACACAGCATGTAGTGATAAAGCACGAATAGTGTAGTGGTCGACTTATCCCTTAGTCATCCTATTCTCTCATGCATATTTAAATGCATCTAATAATATATTCAACGCATTCCTTGCTCTAAATGTGCATTGTGAACGGTGGAATGTTTACATCGAATCGATTCCAATAAATTCGATTTGATTTGATTGATTGATTGACTGTCAAAGTAGAGATCCTTAGTTCCAATCCCCACAAGAGTAGATATCACTTCGCGAGTTTTGGCTTCGTTTTTTGCCAGTAAAAAACTCGGTTGTCGATTGAAGTTCAGATGACCTCGTCGCTATTTGCTGCCGAGGCTGTGAACATGAAGTCACGTCCTCGTCATCATCTCAAGCTGCCTCTAAGGCTATAGCTTGATGGCACGCTTTTCTTTCTAGTCTTCTAGATGTAGGCTATGTACTAGTATGTAGCCTATATTATAGTGCGTGTATGTACGTGCAGGTGTATCGTATGTTGGCATTTTTAAGCACGCACTAATATGCATGTTGAAGTAAATAGGTGTGCGAGAGTGTTGAGGTATACGTTGTTTACGCGTTTCCATGGTAACATCTGTTTAAATTTACCATTCCATCGGCCTCTCTTCCTGTTTTCGAAGTGGAGTGGGGAGGAAGGGAGGGAGGACGAGGAGAGGGAAGACTAGAAGGAGGTTGACGAGTTGGAAGAAGATAGAAAGACAGGTAATAGGTGAACGAGAAAGTTATAAAAGAGGAAGGGGTAAATGAGGGGTAAATAGATGAGAGGTAAATGCATGTAGATGAGGGGTAAATGAGAAGAGGAGGAAGACAAGACAAAGGAAGATGTGGATGAGGAAGATGAGGAGGTTCGTGATATGAAAGAGCAGACCTTGAAGGAGAAAGCGGAAGAAAAGAAGACAAAGAAGGAAGAGGAATAGGATTGAAGAGAATTTTTTCTAGTTAGATTTTGATCCTTCAACTCACGGATAATTCATTTCATATTCTCCTCCTTTTCAAATCTTCACGCTTCTCCTTTCACGTTTTCCACTCTCATTCTCTTTTCCATCTCCGCAGTACTTTCTTTCTCAAATCCTTTTCTTCTTTCTCATATCTTTTAGACCTCCTACGATTATCAATCCTTGCATTCCTTTTAAGTCGATTTGTCCCCAAGACCTGCATATCAAGAAGTGTATCATGCCTAGTAGTTGCCACAGCTGTTATGTTATATTATGTGTGGTAAGCTATTTTAAGTTTTCTGGAATTTGCACAACAATAGCATAAGATTATTCTTTTTACTTGTACTTTATTTGTGCGCTCACTAATCAACTGCACTCTGAACACTCTGACCACAATCCCCTCTGCTACCCAATTCCAGCGATTAGCAGCAAAATGCTTGAAGGTTTTGAGAGAGAAAGTAAGAGAC
Source organism: Lumbricus terrestris (assembly GCA_949752735.1). Taxonomy (NCBI): domain Eukaryota; kingdom Metazoa; phylum Annelida; class Clitellata; order Crassiclitellata; family Lumbricidae; genus Lumbricus; species Lumbricus terrestris. The sequence continues at coordinate 76,310,109 of OX457038.1, read as the reverse complement.
ATACAGCGAGAGAGATACAGAGGGTCAAAAGAAAGGACTGAGGCAGACAGGAACGCAAAAAGACTGTCAGAGACATACTGTAGAGAGTGCCAGAGACAGAGAAAGACACGGGATGAGCAAAATAAAGTCACTGAAACGTAGAAACAGACAGATAGCCTCCTCGAAGTGCTTTTTAATCCCAACCTCCTCTGCAGAGCTAAGCTTCTGAGACGAAAAGAATTTTTAACACAGAATCAAGACACCATAATTTTTTTATTTGTGAAAGTTCCTTCGAGACCCGACAGACGTCATATTCTCCCTCCATCTCCTCTCCCTCCCTCATTCCCTCCCTCTCACACGCTTTTAGCGTCGTCGCTCAGTTGCCATAGCAATCGGATGAGTTGAATGAACGTCGATATCTTTCTCGAGGAGCATTGAAGCTTGGAGGAGACTTTAGGAGATGGAGACATTGGAGAGACGTTGGATGGATAGCATTCAAAGTCGCATCTCCTGCTTCGAAGAAGAGGACATTACATTGCACAATTGCTATTTGTAACGACAGTAAATAAATAAATAAGAAATATAAATTAGCAACAAATCGTTTTAATATTTCTTCTCTAGCAATTAGACTTAAACTGCTACATACAGCTGCTGAAACCTACAACTTGCCTTTCTACAAAACAAAAATTTGCGAACTCGCAGTCGTGTAGTTTCTGTGGTGTGCTGATGAATCTCAAAGATATACAACGCATTGCAACATCATCATCATCATCAGCATCAGCAGCAGCAGCAGCAGCATCAACATCATCCTCGTCATCATCATCATCGTCATCGTCGTCGTCGTCATCGTACATAATATTCATCACATATTCATGCCTCGCCCTCTGCTGCTGATTATGGTTGAGGAATCTGACGAGCGCTTGCTCCGCGCCGTCATATGGAAAAGTTGCCATGTCCTTCGCGACCAATTTCCCCAAATGACCAGTACGGTTTACAACCTTCGACCCGACGTCATAATTTCCAGCTCCCGCACAAGGACAACATAAACTTTATTTCCAGAGTCCTCTACAAGAACGCTTACAACCATTAAATCATTCAATCTCATTAACAATGATCTTTTTAGTAAGACGTTTTAATTTCATTTTATGATGTTTGTCTCTCTTGATGTCACCATGTAACCAGGCTGCGGTGTGTCAACCTGGACGTTTTTTCACGAATTAAACGAATGTCTATACATCATCATTGCATTATTAATTAACATCTTCATGGAAGGAGGTTGACAGACAGACAGACAGACAGAGAAAGAAAGAGAGAGAAAGACAGAGGGAGAGAAAGAAAGAGAGAGAGAGTGAGAGAGAGAGAAAGAGAGAGAGACAGACAGACAGACAGAGAAAGAAAGAGAGAGAGAAAGACAGAGGGAGAGAAAGAAAGAGAGAGAGAGTGAGGGAGAGAGACAGACAGACAGACAGAGAGAAAGACAGAGAGAATTTAAAACTGTTCAGACAACACTATCCGTCTACTGTTTGAATAATTATTCTGCTGTAATGAAATGAAGTTTTGTTTAAATATCATTGCAGTGACCCACGCACCAACTACGACCGCGAAACCAACGACGGCTAGATCAACAGCCAAACAACACCAGGCAGGAGGAATTTCAACTGCAGTTCCAACCCCGAATCGAAGGTTTGCTACTCCTCCTAGTGCCAGAGAAAGGACTGATTCGTCAAGAACCTCAGATGGATCACGTAACTCAGGTCGTCCGGGAGTCAAGCCCGGGGCTGGATCGGAATCCGGATTGGATAAAGGTGCCTCTGGAAAGAACGGGAAGGAAGAAGTGATCAAAGGTGGTAATTCCATGGCAGTTGGAGCGGTGGAGCCAACAAGACCGACGATTCGATTTGAGACACCAAAGATTCCGGATATCCTGGCGCCTCCAATCTACATTCCAATTGACACGGATGACCCGAAGTATCACGCGCTGCAGGCAAAGAACCTCACTTCCATCTACGATCGAAGACGCGAAGAAGGAGGGAGACCGGACACGGATGGACATGGAGTGGGTGAGCTGGAACATCGCCAGGGGCATCGAAGGACATCAGCGAAACCAAATCTACATGGATCGAACTCCGAGAAGGGGAACAAAGGGCGGAAGGCGGAAGGAGATGGAAATGATGTCGGTGACGGAAATGGTGGAAATTATGGAAACGGAGGTGGAAACGGACACGGAAATGGAAACGGATATGGAAATGGAAACGGATATGGAAATGGAAACGGACACGGAAATGGAAACGGACACGGAAATGGAAACGGATATGGAAATGGAAACGGATATGGAAATGGAAACGGACACGGAAATGGAAACGGACACGGAAATGGAAACGGATATGGAAATGGAGACGGACACGGAAATGGAAACGGTAACGGAAATGGCGATAGAAATGGAAATGGAAACGGACACGGAAATGGAAACGGTAACGGAAATGGCGATAGAAATGGAAATGGAAACAGAGATGGCAACGGAAATGGAAATGAATACGGAAATGGAAATGGAAACGGAAATGGAAATGTAAACGGAAATGGATACGGAAATGGAAATGGAAATGGAGATAGAGACGGAAATGGAAACAGAGATGGTAACAGAAATGGAAATGGATACGGAAACGAAAATGGAAATCGAAACGGAAATGGAAACGGAGATGGTAACGGAAACGGATACGGAAATGGAAACGGAAATGGAAATAGAAACGGAAGTGGTAATAGAGATGGTAACGGACATGGAAACGGAGATGGTAACGGAAATGGAAATGGAAACGGTAACAGTAATGGAAATAGAAACGTAAATGGAGACGGAAATGGAAATGGAGATGGAAACGGAGATAAGAAGACAGTCCCACCGAGAGGTAGTTCAGAGCACGGCATCTGGACCTTCGACAGGGACGGGCGTCTGGTCCGGGAGGATGACCGCGAGGGTGAGGTTGAAGGGGGTCAGTTGCCCCCGATCCCAGACGACGCCAAGATGTTTATCGAGGGCGACGAGATCTGGATCCTCGAGAAGACTGGTAAGAGGAGGTTGATCGGCTGCGTCATCAATGGAACGCACTACATCGGACACTGGATCTTCGACGAGGATGGCAACCGGAAGTGGTTCGGGTATCCGTCGACGGACCTCTCAGATCGGATCCAGAATGGACCTGGTGAGAGAAACGTCGAGTCCGCTGAACATCGGGTGGATTCAGACTTAGAGAAGGATATCTCGAGGCTGAGCAAGATTCCGGATGTTGGAAGTCATCCGACGGAACCATCTTACGCGATCGATGAGAAGGATTTGACGAAGGGAGGAGATGACTATAACACAGATGACCCTTTTGTGCCGGACGAAGCCGAGGTACCCGGATACTGGGGCGTCGACGAAAATGGTCGCGATGTCTACTACGTCTACATCAGTCCAGGTGTCTTCGAACTCGTTTATCCTGACGATACAGAGGGAGAGGAGAGGGAGGAGAGAGAGGAGGGGGAGAGTTCGACGGAATCGTTGCCAATTGATGGGAATCGGGAACAGAGGGGAGATAATGAAGAAGAAGAAGGAGATGACTTGACCCCTGACCCAGGACACGGAAATGGAAACGGAGATAGAAACGGAAACGGAAATGGAAACGGAAATGGAAATGGAAACGGAAATGGAAATGGAAACGAAAATGGAAACGGAAATGGAAATGGAGATAGAAATGGAAATGGAAATGGACACGGAAATGGATACGAAAATGGAAATGGAAACGGAGATGGAAATGGAAACGGAAATGGAGATAGAAACGGAAATGGAAATGGAGATAGAAACGGAAATGGAAATGGACACGGAAATGGATACGAAAATGGAAATGGAAACGGAGATGGAAATGGAAACGGAGATGGAAATGGATACGGAAACGGAAATGGAAATGGAAACGGAAACGAAAATGGAAATAAAGACGGAATTGGAAACGAAGGATCCGTGTTTCCTGGCGAGGACACTGAAGAAGAGAAGCTTCAGGAGGTGCTTGGTCCCGACGGAAGGAATGGATACTGGGGCGTTAACGAAAACGGTCGTCAGGTCTGGTATCTCTACACCTGTCCAGGTGTCTATGTTCAGTCACCGGATGGTCCAGACATTGACGAGAACGGTCAGCCGATCACCTATGGTCAGGCGGAATGCGCCGGGGTGGACGACAACGGAGACGAGGTCGTCTACACGTACGTTGGTCCCGGGGATTTCCGGAGGAAGTTTCCAGACGCGACCGACTCTGAGACCGAGACAGAAGATCCTTTCCACGCCGTCGGAGGAAAACCAGAGTCGTCGGTAAACTATCCGGACCTGGAAAGGAACCAAGGAAACATCGCAGCTACACTGTCGCCATCCGGAATACGAAGACCAGAATCTGAGAGAGATGGAAACACCGATGCCGTGGATTCGAACTCCAGACCTCGAGTACGGCCCGAGGGTGATGGGGACAGGAGGACCCCGAAAGAGGACGACGAGAAACCGGAAGTTGGTGTCTATAAGTTTGATTCGGACGGAAACTTCGAGCGGTTGAAGGTCGTCACTGCTCCCAACCTGAAGATCCCGACGATCGACGAAGGTGATGAGGTCGTCGTCGATGGTGGAAAGATCTGGGTGAAGAAACCAACCGGAAGTCGGAGGATGATCGGCTGCGTCATCAATGGAACGCACTACATTGGAATCTGGGTTTTCGATGAGAACGGGAACCAGTTGCTGTACGGTTATCCGTCAAAGGAGATCTCTGAGGGGCTGAGGGTCGACAAGGATCCCACCAGACGACCGATAGAACCAACGGACTCTGATCGTCGCAACCACAGACCTTCACACCCGATTGTAGATCACGGAAATGGAAACGGAAATGGAAACGGAAATGGAAATGGGCATGAAAATGGAAATGGAAATGGACATGGAAATGGAAATGGAAACGGAAACGGAAATGGACATGGAAATGGACATGGAAATGGAAATGGACATGGAAATGGACATGGAAATGGAAATGGAAACGGAAACGGAAATGGACATGGAAATGGAAATGGAGATGGATATGGAAATGGAAATGGACATGGAAATGGAAATGGAAATGGAAATGGACATGGAAATGGAAATGGAAATGGACATGGAAATGGAAATGGAAATGGAAATGGACATGGAAATGGAAATGGGCATGAAAATGGACATGGAAATGGTAATGGACATAGAAATGGAAATGGACATATAAATGGAAATGGACATGGAAATGGACATGGAAATGGACATGGATATGAAAACGAACATGGAAATGAAAATGGAGATGGAAATGGAATAGGGGCAGTGGACAGTCACGAAATTCACCGTGGAGTAGGTGGACAAGAGTATACAGAACCACAGGAATTTCAAGGAAATGTGGTCGACGCAGACAAGCGCGATACTCTGAAGCCAGAAACCTCAACTAAAGGATCTTTGGAGAACTGGGTATCACCAGGATCTGGAACAAGAAGAGGAAGCGTTCTTGATCCGAACGGCAAACCCGGATTTTGGGATAGGGACGAAAATGGCGATCTTGTTTGGTACAGCTACACCTGTCCGGGGGTGTACGAACCGGATCCAGAGGGTCCTCCATCCTTGTCGCCAGAAGATCTCGAGTCCGGCGAGGCGGACGTGGAAGGAGAACTTGGATGCAACGGTGTAGACGAGGACGGCAATGACGTCTGGTATGTCTACGTGAGACCCGGTGAGTTCCAGCAGATCCCGATGAGCTCTGAAGACAGCGATGACGAGAGAGGAGGCAACACTGACAGGAATCGACCAAAGTCGGCGAAAGATGGATCGAGTGAAATCGAGACACAGAAGCAGGTAGACAAGACGAAGCCACATCAGCCATTGCTGGTTCAGAGGTCAACGACAGCAGCGCCACCTGGTCAGACAACTCGACCTCGTCTGGTGCCGAAGAATGTCCCTGGCGGTGGAAGTGACGTTAAGAAAATAAACCACAGGAAACCAACGAAGGGAACGGACCTTTCAAAGAAAGACGATAACGACGACGACGATAATCATGGCCAAGAAGGTAAACGATCAAATCTCAAAATACTTATGAATGATCCTAATCTTTTCTAATTCTATTCCAGTCTATTCCAGTCTATTCCATTCTATTCCAGTCTATTCCAGTCTATTCCAGTCTATTCCATTCTATTCCAGTCTATTCCAGTCCATCCCAGTCTATTCCAGTCTATTCCAGTCTATGCCAGTCCATCCCAGTCTATTCCAGTCTATTCCAGTCTATTCCAGTCTATTCCAATCTGTTCCAGTCTGTTCCAGTCTATTCCAGTCTATTCCAGTCTATTCCAGTCTATTCCAGTCCATCCCAGTCTATTCCAGTCTATTCCAGTCTATGCCAGTCCATCCCAGTCTATTCCAGTCTATGCCAGTCTATTCCAGTCTATTCCAGTCTATTCCAGTCCATCCCAGTCCATTCCAGTCTATTCCAGTCTATTCCAGTCTATTCCAGTCTATTCCAGTCTAGTCCAGTCTAGTCGGACTAGTCCAGTCTATTTCAGTCTATTCCAGTCTATTCCAGTCTATTTCAGTCTATTCCAGTCTATTCCAGTCTATTCCAGTCTATTTCAGTCTATTTCAATCTATTTCAATCTAATCCAGTCTATTCCAGTCCAGTGTTTTCTTTCATTTTATGTTCGAGTCTAGTGCTATCATGTATATAATAATTACATATCCTGTTGTATTCCAGTTTAATCTTCACTCTTCAGGCATCAAAGTCCAACCCATCGAAATCTAATCTAGCCTACATTCTGGCAAACTGGTTTACGTCTACAGTATAGTCGGGTCTAATCTCGGAACCTAGATGGCGCCATTTTCACCAGTTTGTTCAGACTGTCTGCAGTATATCTGTCTGTATAATTATGTGTTCTACCGTTTACGTCTTTATTTCGTCGTTGTACCGTACTTCGTCTGTCTGTCTGCTTACCCTACTCTGTCCCGTTCTTAGTCACTTATGAATCACAACAGAATCTGGAGTAGAATCTTCCAGAACCCCTCCTCCTTCTTCTTCTCCTCCTCCTCCTCCTCCTTCTTCTCCTCCTCCTCCTCCTTCTTCTCATCCTCCTCCTCCTCCTCCTCCATTCGGAAATCATTTCGACGAAACCAGTTCTGCATACAGCGCCATGCATCATAAACTGTTGAGCCGAAGCAACTTGGCAGAAACATCGTCTCTCCACAGACTTTCGAAAGGTCGTTAACACATTCGCCTATGCAGCGCATTTCATTTGTTGCTGACAAGATGCTGCCTTTCCATCCCTAAATCATGCCTGGCATGTTCCCTTCTCGCTGTAAACAGCGCATTAAATCTGAACCCAGACATCTGCGGGAGTTTTAAGAAAAACAATGACGGAGAAATTGAAAGATGGTGTACTATTCACGCTTCATTTGCTTTTCGTCGACGATTTAGGAGAGGTTGATGAGTGATTGGCTCCAGCAGGCTCTGTAAAATGCATGGCATGGATGAATGGATGGCTAGAAAGATGGGTGGATGGTGTGGCGGTGGATGGAATGCAGTGGCGTAACTACGGGGGGGCAAGGGGGGGCAGCCGCCCCCCCAAATGAAAGGGCTGCCCCCCCCAGCTGCCCCCCCAATCCCTGCATTTGTTTTACTTTTACTTTTACGAGTGATAAAGAATTAAAGAATGTTATATAATTTCTGACTTATTTTATTTTTTATACAACTTCCTGTACAACTTCTTATAGGGTGGGTGATGGGAAAGTGGGATAGGCCACTATAGTGCACTGTGGGACAGACAAGCTAGTGAGACTTGCATGCGTATTATGTCCAATACTGTAATACATCCAAAATCTAAAAATACATAGTCTATGGCAATATACCGATGCCAACGGTAGCCACCCCATCATTTTGAGCTGCCACCCCACTGCCCCCCATGAAAAAATATCTGGCTACGCCACTGATGGAATGAGAATCCCTGTGGGAAAGTCACAGTGATCACGGTTAAATTTTTAGCAAGAGCTTGTGAAATTGAAAACAGGAAAGTTATTAAGAACATGGATATTATTTTTCAAGGAGGATTCTCAATATAAATTGTTTGTGTAATTAGAATTATTGTACAGTAGAGCGAAGAAATTTGTTAAACCAAAGAGTTGCAGTTTGAAAAAATAAGACGGTGTCAATTTTCCATTGGAGCAAAAGCCACGTTTTACCATAAGTGTGGGTTCCATGGTGGATAGGTAGATACATGGATCTGTTGGTGGAAGGATGGGAGAGCGGGTCGATGGGTGGCATGACTGGTTGGATGGGTGGATCGATAAATGGATGGGTGGATCGATAAATGGATGGGTGAGTGTATGGGAGAAATGCATGGAAAGATGGGTGGATACATGACATTGTACGCATGGATTAGAGGATGAATGCGTGCAGTGGCGTAGCCAAGGGGGGGTTTCGGGGGTTAAAACCCCCCCATTGGCTCCGGAAAAAGGTTTTTTAAAGGTTATTTTTCTGTTTAAGTAAGAAAAAATAGCAAAAAACAGGGTTTCCGGCCATAAAACCCCCCCCATGAAAAATTCCTGTCTACGCCACTGAATGCGTGAATGTCTGGGTGTGTGGATTGATGCTGGTTCCACAGGTGACTGCAGTGGCGTAGGCAAGGGGGGGGTTTCGGGGGTCAAAACCCCCCATTGGCTCTGAAAAAAAGATTTTTTAAGGTTATTTTTCCATTTAAGTAAGAAAAAATAGCAAAAAACAGGGTTTCCGGCCATAAAACCCCCCCCATGAAAAATTCCTGGCTACGCCACTGGGTGACTGAGTGTATCATGGATGGATAGATGGATGGATGGATGGATGGATGGATGGACGTATGGATGGACGGACGGATGGACGTATGGATGGACGGACGGATGGATGGATGGATAATAATAATAATAATATCTTTTCTTTAATTAAACGCCTGCAAGACGCACTGCGCTTTACATTTACATGTTATGCAGTAATCTTAATTAAACTTAACTACCAACTGAACAGACAGCTTTGTAATTACACGGCGCCGATGGCAGCCTACAAAGCAAATCCGCCCAACGGGGGCTCGAACTCACTACCTCTCGCACTCCTGGCCAGCGTGTTAACCACTACTCTACCGGGCCCCCGTAGAATTGTGAAGGTGACTGAATGACCATCTTTTAGAAATGATAGTCAGTTGACTGGATGTGTAGATGAGTTAAAAATGAACGAACGATCATCAACAAAATGTCTTTTGATGTTCATTATTCTTTCCACATCTTCTTCATCTTCGTCTGTTGCATCAAATTATCTCTCGCATTCCATACTAAGTGGCGACAGGTGGTTGTTGCTGTTGTTGTCGTCGTTGTGTGTGGCCCTCTGCTGATGCGATCCTGTCATTCATGCATTCCGGAAAACAAAACAACATCCATAGGAACATCATTGTCTCTATCATCAACAGAGGCTGGTCCTCATGATGCTGCGGCTGCTGCTGCTGCTGCTGATGATGATGCTGCAAACAGACGACTCTCATTAGCATCAAAGATCGGAAAATGATGATGTGCCATTTAAAAGACGTCATCTGTCTCTCTGCACGTCCCTCCTCTCTTCCACTTCTGTCAATCTTTCTTTTTCCATCGTTTTCTCGATGTCTCTCTTTCACATCTCGTCTCTATTTGTCTTTACCAGTCTCTCTCTGTGTCTCTCTCTGTCTCCGTATTTGTTTCTGTCTCTGTCTTTTGTCTCTGTCTCTGTCTCTCCATCTCTCACTCCTTCTCTCTGTCTCTCTCTATGTCTCTCTGTCTGTCTCTGTCTGTCTGTCTGTCTGTCTCTCTCCCTATCTCCTTCTTTTTCTGCCTCTCCCTACCTCCCTCCTTCCCTTCGCCGCAGCCTTAGTTGATCGACCGTTAATTGTTGTTATTGTCGGTTGAACTGAATTGTCGATTGACTGCGGGTGTCGTCGTCTCTTGGAACAGCGCCCTTCTTTAACTCGCCCATTCTTTTTCCTCCCTCCGCATTCACCGTTCAACATCAGATGGAAACAGGCGTCGATGTAATTCAACGCAGAACGATACAATCTGTTCTGGGGTTTCTAGCGATGGCTAGGAGGAATAAAAGAGGACGACGTGGAAGAGGATGAGGAAGAGAAGAAGACGGAGTAGGATGAGGAGGCGAATGCGGAGTAGGAAGAGGTGGATGAGAAGGAGGACGAGGAGGAGTAGATGGCAGAGGGAGAGAACTATCCTTCTCTTCTCTCTCTTCTCTTCCTCCAAACTCCTCTCCTCCCTTGTCCTTTCCCTCCTACTTCTCATCATCGTCCTCCTCTTGCTTATCGTCATTCATCCTTCTGGTTGGGGGGGGGGGGTGTGAAGTCACCCATTGCACTATACGTTCGGATTCCTGATCAATTACAATAACTAACCGGTGGCCATCCCTTCGTTTGCATCATTTGCCTCATTTGAATCTTTTGAATCATTTGCCTTTTGTTAAGTTAATTTCCTGCGGAGATAATTATCAGTAACTGTTATTAACTTATTATACATTTCCATTGCGGCGCTATACAAATCCATGTGAATCTTTTGCCATGTTCTTAGGTTGTCGACCTCGTGAACCCCTTGACCTCGTCTTCGTCATCGACTCTAAATCGGAGGATGACTCATCGATCAGTCGTCTGTGGAACGTCACACGTGACATCCTTTCCCATCTCGACCTTGACGACGACCGCATCCAGGTTCGATTCATCGAGGAATGTCTCGCTCCAGGAAGCACCGGCTTTGACCTTGGAGTGTACGAGACAAAGGACAGCCTGATGAAGGCCCTTGATGCCAACATCCACGAGTCACCGTCCTCCGTATCCTCCTCATCCGCTCAACTCCTCCACAAAATGGTCGACGCCTTCAAGCGTGACGATGGCCCTCACCATGGAAACGGCGTTGCTAAGAGACGCGTTGCCGTCTACGTCACCGACGGACAGTCGGACAACATGGAGGAAACGGTGGAAGCGGCGCAGAGGGCAAAGTTCACGGACGACATCGAGGTCATCTCGGTTGGGGTGGGTCAAAAGGTCAACCCAACGGAGCTGCGGGCGGTGGCGAGCTGTGAGGTCGACCGACACTACTACGCTGTCAACCACCATTCCAAGGCACCAGTCGTCGCCAGGAAGATCAGCAAGGTCCTCTGTCTTAACAGATGAGGACCGCGCGTCGAATCTCGTAAAGGCGCTACACAAATGCAATTTGATTTTTATTAAGCTATGCGCCATTACTGAGGTCTAATTGGGAAGGTGTGAGGCGTTCTGAAGAACCCGCAATTTGATACAAAATAATGTGATTTTTGTGAACGCGTAGGTGGTATACTAGGGAAGATTGGAATCTCATAGCAAAGAGATAGAATATTTATGATACGATGAGAAAAGGCTTGAGACTGGAAGTGGTATGAATAATATTGCGGTTTGGTTTATGGCCAAGAATGTATGGTTTAAGCTTACCTAGTGGTAATATTAGGGAAGGAAGATTTGTAAATTATGGCTTAAACAATTTGACGGAATTGGATTGAAATCGATAGAACAGAATAGAATATGAGGGAATAAATCAGGAAGATTGTGGAATAGGACAGAAAAGAACGGAGTATTGTGGAATAGTTAGGAATGAGACAGGAATACGATTAAATAGATATGAAAAAAACGATGGAATTTGACAGATATAATATATGAAGCGAAAGACAGACAGAACTGAAAAATAAACTGTAGGCAGAATGTCCTTCTCGCAAAATTTCACGATGCCTCCGGGTAAAAAAACAGCGCTACATGAATGCAATAATTATGATCACGTGACTGTGACGTGTTTCTCGGAGCGCGCGCTTTGATAACTTATTGTAGTTCAGCTTCCGCGTTGGATTTTCATTTTGTCTTAGGAGAAATGTTTTTTTAAAAACGACAATGCCATGTCGATTTCTAAAACAGTTCTGACGATGAAACAATTATTCTTATATAGGACTATACTAAGTTTATCTCTTTTCTGTTTGATCATTATTATTGCTGTATTGAGCAAATATTTCAGACGGTTGAAGAGGTTTGTGCAACGTAAACATCAGATTATTAATCTCGCTGCTATAGAAAGAGTTTCGCTATAGCGGCTCGGCGTATTTATTGCCAATTATTCTAAATCTGACTATAATTATATCTCATTTCTTTATGTATATATGAAAAGACCGAGAGAGAAGAGAGAGAGAGAGAGACAGAGGGAGACATGGACAAACAAAGATAAGGAGACAGAGAGGCAAAAGGGCGGAGGGCCTATCATGCAGAAAGATAGAAGAAGACAATCAACCTTTGACATACAGAAGAGCGACTCTAAAAGAGACAGAATGAGAAACAACCAGTGACAAGGAGACAGAGAAAAAGGAGCGCTGAGAGATAAAGAAATACAGACAGACAGACAGACGGAGAGGGAGGGGAATAAGTAGAGAATCGGAAAACGAAGCATTTACAGTGAACAACTTAGATATTAAGACCACAGGAGCGAGAAGCAAAGAAAACGAATACACAGAAGTAGGCAGACAGACAGAGACACAGACAGAAACACAGAGAGACAGACAGTGACACAGACAGAGACAGACAGTGACAGAAATAAGATGAAGACCTACTGAAATTCGTACAGTGTATATGAAATGGTTTGTCACTGCAAATGCGAATCTTGTAAATATTGAAGTCGCAACACAGCCAGTAAAGAATGATTATCTCACGGTGTTTATAATGGAACTGAGACCTGACCCAGTCCATGACCCTTGACCCAAAACGACGAAACCAATGATTCCCTTAATAAGTAAGCCATACGATCAAGAAAAGGAGTAATAGCTCGAACAATGTTCAGAAATGTAAGACATCTCACTTTGAACAAGCACAACCAAAACTTGGTCTCATCTCTCACCCAAAACTTCGTATTATCGCTCACTCAGATTCTGACCGCAACTCTGACACTAAACTTGACTTCAGCAACAAACGAGGCCGAATAAACCCATACAAGACAACCCTGTCCCTAGATAGAAATCGGTCTCTAGATATGACCTTGAAACTAACCTTTACCGTGAATCTTGTTCCAATGCTTAGCCTATAATACGAACAGAATATTTGGACTGTGTTTTTATCCTCGTTTCATGCCATAATGAAAAGGGATTGATAAATACACAAGAAAATAAATGAGTTAACTTATCTATCAATCAATCAATTAATAAATCAATCAATCGATCATTCAACCAATAAATTAATCACTTAGTGGTGAAAAGTCTTTTGTCCTACTTTCTTAACATCATCGAGCAGACAATCGGACATTTTTCAAAATATTAATTCGACAAATAATGTTGAATTTATATTTCAATGATCTGGTTCCCTGCTCGGTGATATAAAATAAGTAAGTAGATAGGAGGCTCATCAGGATCAATGGTGCGTTGGGATCGACGGTGCAAGCTCTCCTCTGATCGATGTTCGAACCTTCCTTTAGCACAAGTCTTTCTCAACGACATCATCAGAGATGACATTGTTCTGTTTGCTTAGATTCCGCTGAGTTGACTTTTTCCATCACGCCTTGATTCTCGTCCGTTTGAATCGGTTCGATAGCTATGTAATATGTATTCACCGCTTTTAGGAAGCGCGCTACGTAAAACGTCTTCGTCCAACCATTAACGCCAGTTATATTATTTTCATCGCATCTGTTTCAATTAAAGTCTACATACTGATTCACTTTGCTGCACGAAATGTTTCAAAAGTTTAGCCTTTGATTCAATGTCTATCTGTCTGTATGTCTGTCTGACAGTGTCCGTCTGTCTGTCTGTCTGTCTGATTTGTATCTGTGTGAAGACATTAATGACTTTTTATATTATAAATATTATTTATAATGGATCTGTGGAAAGTGATGAGAAATGAAGTAATGAAGTAAGTTAGACGATCCAATCAGTGACTGTCCTTATAAAGGATTGTTGTGCAATGGAATGCCCTCTACTCCGAAATGGGAGATGCGACTTTGACTGCTATCCATCCAAATGCCTTTCCATCTCTCCCAAAGTCTCCTCCAGGCGTCTATCCTCCTCTTTAAAGTTTCCGACGCTCATCATCATGCAGTTCTTCCGATAGCTGCTGCGGCAACTGACCGACGATGCTAAAAGTGAAGTGGAAGGAGGGAGGGATGGATGGAGGAAGTGGAGGGAGGGAAGAGGTGGAGGGGGAAGAAGTGGAGGGAGGGAAGAAGTGGAGGGAGGGAAGAAGTGGAGGGAGGGAAGAAGTGGAGGGAGGGAAGAAGTGGAGGGAGGGAAGAAGTGGAGGGAGGGAAGAAGTGGAGGGAGGGAAGAAGTGGAGGGAGGGAAGAAGTGGAGGGAGGGAAGAGGTGGAGGGAGGGAAGAAGTGGAGGGAGGGAAGAAGTGGAGGGAGGGAAGAAGTGGAGGGAGGGAAGAAGTGGAGGGAGGGAAGAAGTGGAGGGAGGGAAGAAGTGGAGGGAGGGAAGAAGTGGAGGGAGGGAAGAAGCGGAGGGAGGGAAGAAGTGGAGGAAGGGAAGAAGTGGAGGGAGGGAAGAAATGGAGGGAGGGAAGAAGTGGAGGGAGGGAAGAAGTGGAGGGAGGGAAGAAGTGGAGGGAGGGAAGAAGTGGAGGGAGGGAAGAAGTGGAGGGAGGGAAGAGGTGGAGGGAGGGAAGAGGTGGAGGGAGGGAGGAAGGGAGAGAGGATGTGACGTCAGTCGGGCTTCGACGAGCCGCCTTAAGTGCATTGCCCGGAAGATATTCTTTCAAAATCGTCTATTTATATCTTAGCAACTGATGGGTGGAGAAACCTGTAACTAAGGGTGTGGATTTCAATCCGCTCTGTAAGCATTCGCCCTCTATTTGTTTGTACGTATGCATCTTCTCTTTCTGGCTCTCTCTGGTTCCGTCTGTCAGACTCTGTCTGTCTTTCCATATTTCACAAATACACTCACTACCCAAATAGTGTCTTAGAATCCTGCAGAAGCACTCACATGCAGTGACAGTCGGAAGGATTTGCTTTGTTTCTCATTTCTGACAAAACTTACGAATTCTGAAATTCGTTATGAAATTATAATATTTTATTGAAATTCTTCTGAACACAAAACTAGGTTTACAGTTAACCTACATGATTCACGATTGACACTACAGGGTGGGCCAAAAAAGACCCTCCTAGGTTTTTTGCCAATATCTTGGCCAGAAGTAAGAATTCATATTTGCACATGATGGCCAAATTGCAATAAAATATTTCAAACAGAACAAAAGTTATACCACTTTTAGTGAAGCCACCCACCGTTTTTTGACGATTCAAAAACGCGACGCAGCAAAAAGTAACAAAAAACCAATCTAATTATTCTGGCCAATATTTTGGCCAAAAGTAAGAATATCGAAATGAAATTTTACAAGCTTAAAGACAATTCATATTTGCACATGGTGGTCAGATTCCATCAAAATCTTTCAAACAGAACAAAAGTTATACCACTTTTAGGGAGGTCACCCACCGTTTTTTGACGATTCACAAACGAAACGCAACAAAAAAGTAACAAGAACACGATTTTTTTCTCATCTAAAATAATTGGTATCAAATAGCCTTGATATTGTCAGATGACCATTATCATTACTATTTAAAAGAAAAACATAGCTGTGCGTCACTGAAAAGTGACTTAGCAAGATGACAATCAAATTGGTAAATAAGAAATCTATCAGATTAATCAACAGGTCCATCAAGAACTTTGCAAAGAGACTAAAAAGAAGTTTTGCACTGGTGGTGGGCACATTGAACACAAGTTGTGAAGCACTAACAAGTTCATTTGACAACAGTTATTTGAGATGAGACTTAATAAAATCGTGTTTCTGTTACTTTTTATTGCGTTTCGTTTTTGAATCGTCAAAAAACGGTGGTGGCCTCACTAAAAGTGGTCTAACTTTTGTTCTGTTTGAATTATTTTGATGAAATCTGCCCATCATGTGTAAACATGAAGTGTCTTTGAGCCTGTAAAATTTCATTTCGAAATTCTTACTTTTGGCCATGATATTGGCAAAAAACCTAATTTTTTGGCGTTTCGTTTTTGAATCGTCAAAAACGGGGGTGGCCTCATTAAAAGTGGTGCAACTTTTGCTGTGCTTGAAATATTTTTATGAAATCTGGCCATCATGTGTAAATATGAATTGTCTTTAAGCCTGCAAAATTTCATTTAAAAATTCTTACTTCTTGCCAAAATATTGGCAAAAAACCTAGGGGGTCTTTTTTGCCCACCCTGTAATATATTTCCGAGATGTCAACGCTATTGAAACACGATATCGTAGTTTAGTCAGATATTCATACAGCGCTGCTTGAAGAAAGAAACTCGTCAGCGATATTCGATTATACGCAAAGAACACGCAGCAATCTTTAGCACAGCAGCTGTTTTAAACCAGGTTAGCAATCTGCATGAAATCAGTTTTCGTCAGTTTAATCCAACATCGAAACATATGTATAAACAAATCATAATAGAAGACAAATTATTCGAAGCAATTCTACTGAGACTAACTGCCAGCACAAAAGATCAGCAAACTAAAAATTAAGAACCCATTGAAAATAATGGCATAGATAATAGGTCTACTAACACTGAATGATACTACAAATGTTGCTACAAATCATACGGCAAATAAAAACTACTGCGAACAATTCTTAAAAATTAATCATAATAAATTTAGTACAAATCGAAAATACCACTACGAAAATAATGACACTAGAAATTGCGAGACTTCGAAGCCACTGTGAATCTAATGGGATCTCTCTCAATCTCCTCCACCGGTCACTCCACAATCTGGCCACACCAAGATTGAAGTTCTGCCTCTTTAACGACATCACCCATCTGGCCATCCAGATAGTTTGGAGCGCTATGATTATACACAATCGATAACTGGTAATCGCTATTCGCAAACATACATGTATATTATGGTCGATTTTTTGCAACGAGACATTGGTCCATACTTAGGCGGTTGATCCCATCAGGTAAATGATTTGCAATCAAAGGTGCCAGACCTGAAACTCGGGTGGGATGCGGCTGAATCTTTACGACTAGTAATTAGATATTGATAAAATTTCAGTGGCGTTAAGAGTTTCTGTGTTGCGGTGGGGGTAGGGGTGAGTGGAAGTGGCTAGTGACCACCGTAGGGAACAGGTCCGTTGTTACAGAGTTCACCGTAACAGAAGCAGTAGATGGAGCCACCGTAACCACCCTGGTGATGACAACCGAACTTATTCTGATCGACGCCGTACTCTCCTTTGTAACAACCACGGAAGACATCTGAAAACGGTAAAACACATAATTTATCGATCAAATGACTTTTTGATATAACTCATCGATTAAATGATTGACAGACTAATGGTTGATTGATTGACTTAGTGAATATTTTATCGATTGAACAAATGACTGACTGACTGACTGACTGACTTAGTGAATATTTTATCGATTGAATAAATGACTGACTGACTGACTGACTGACTGACTGACTGACTTAGTGAACATTTTATCGATTGATTGATTGACTTAGTGAATTTTTATCGATTGACTGACTGACTGACTGACTGATTGATTGATTGATTGATTGATTAACTTAGTGACTGAGTGATATACTGTTAAAATAATGCACGAACAAGTAATTCAAGCGTTAATGAATAGAAAATAACAAATGAATTACTTGGTGAAGTTTAACTATCTGACTGACAGATAGATCTGCTGTTTGCATGTGATAGTGCCAGGCTGAAGACTGGAAAAAGGAGGAGGGAGACAATGGCCATCTTTTAGAAAAATGAACGAGCAAGTCATTCATAATTCGATCAATGGATAGAAGAACGAACTAATGAATGAATGAAAAATAATTAAATAGATTCATCCAATCAGAGCATTTCTACAACTCATCCAATCAGAGCATTTCTAAAACTCATCCAATCAGAGCATTTCTAAAACTTCCCTTAGCATCAATCGACCAATGAAATCGTCTGATGGCCAACCAATCCGTCCACTCACCTCCATTGCGATCCCTTCGCACGTAGCAGTGGCCATAGTGACAGTCCCACGTGTCAACGCCGTGGGCTTTGGCTTGGTAATGGTCGAAAGGACCGAGGCACTTGTCCCAACCACCTCGAAGCCAGACCGGTTGCGCGTGATGATAACCGTAGCTCTAGAGACAATTTTAATTATCATTGTAATTGCAGCATTTAAAAAGCTATAGTAGAGCATACAGAATAGGAAAATATGAAGGAGCCATTAGAAGGAGAAGATCAGAATGAAGAAACATTTGTAATTTAGATCGGTTTAGTTAGAAGAGCTATATAAAGTGATGGGATTTCTTCGCCAGCATTCTAGTGGGAATCAAGAAGGAAGAGAGAGAAAGAGAGAGAGAGAGAGAAACTTTGACCCATAGATGGTGTATGAAAAGAAGTTTGCTTAACATGGTCCATTAAATCACACAGATCAAAATTGTTCAGTGGTTTTCTTAGAATCTACTAGGGTGAACGTACCAGTTGCCGTCATAGACCCAGTTACCGTCATAAGTGAGCGTTTTATATAAAAGCTTCTTTTTTGCAACTTCCAAAAGTACATTATAGTTTGGTCTCGAGTTGCGTTATTTATTGCTTGATTAAATGCTGTTGAAGTCATGTTGTTATAAACATTTTATGTTAGTGAGAAAAAATAAAATTCTTCCGGGTCTGGAAAAGTGCGATATTTATCCGTTTTCTTGATTGCGAACGGCTGACAAACTCTGAAGTTTTTCGCTTTATTTGTTTGGTTGTGAACATCGCAGTAAAAAGCACCGTGAACGTTAGCCATGACTCTACTCAGTTGTGGTATTTTAAAAATAATTTAGCATTATTTTAATAAAATAATGTCTATGACGCGAACTAACTTCTCAAAACAAGCCAAAATTAATCACCGTCAGGCTATGACGATAGGTTTTTTTAGTTACCGGCATGACGAAAGAAGACATATTTTAGATACCGGCATGACGAAAGAAGACATATTTTAGATAGCGTCATAATAGGCTTACAGCCTTTTACAGGCGGGATTGGTGGACGGTAGGTGAAAATCGCTACTTGTATGACGCTTAATTGCTGGTTTTCGTCACAATGACTAGCTTAAATGAGCATTATTTTGTAAACTAGGCCTAATATATTATATTCCATTTGATCAACTGCTTTTTGTACCTGATAGCGGTGTGTCTATATCAGTTTTTGTTACCATTAAACAAATAATATTCGATTAAAGTTCTGATATAATAAAAAAAATTAAAAAAATAATATTAATAGACTCACTGGACCGAGTAAATACCCCAGGCAGTGCTCAGTGACTTCTTGCAACAGAGCAATGGGTATTCTATCTATTTTATGGCAATAAGCTTATATTCCAAAGCTGCCTTACAACTAACCTCAGAAGTTGTTGAAGTTTACACAAGTTTTCAGTCATTCTTGAAGAAAAACTGCCTAAACTGAAAGCACAATTGGGATGGAAAGCACTTAACCTGAGACTTCTATTTAAAAGTGGCATTCATCATGAATTACATGGAAATGTCTAATTTAGCAAAATTAATGGTCAGAAAAATCTATAGGCAAGTCAGACAGATTTTCCAAGACCAGTAGTATGGGTAATAAGTTATGGCCACACGATAACAATTCGGCATGAGAGAAAAATCCAAAACAAGAGGGCTAGCCAAAAAAATAAGTCGTGATGAAATCAAAATTAGTAGCCTTATACTGCCAAAACTGGATGGGTGCACGAAGACTGCTCAACTGGATGTTGGCAACTTCTACTTAATATAATATAATATATAATATAATATAACACAGGGTCTTAAGTGGTTCAGAACACACTGGGTCTGTGTTAGAACCACTGCAAAGTTGACCTGGAATATCTAATAACCAATTTTTCCTAGCTTTCTTTTAAACGCTGTGACCGTGTCCACCGACACAGTGCTGTCATCCAAACCGTTCCATATGCCTACAACTCTAGCACTGAAGAATTTCTGTCCCAATGTTATCTCGGCTTCTTAAACATTGTACCTATGACCCCGAGTTGCTTTATTTGGTGCTAATTCAAAGAATTCCCAACCTAGTGCTTCCTTTCCAGTAATGATCTTCTATGCTTCAATTAGATCTCCTCTGCCTGCAGTGTTGTTAGCCCACACCTTTCCAACCTCTCTTCATAGCTCAAATCTTTGTAACCCCGAATCATCTTCGTAGCTCTTATCTGCACTTTCTCCAGTTTTTTAATGTCCTGCTTCAGGTATGGATTCCATGCCTGAATGCAGTATTCCAACTGTGGCCTAACCAGTGATTTATACAACCTCAGTATTGTATCCTTGTCTCTATAGTGACTATTGCCCTTTTTATCATGCCTAATGTTGAATTTGCCTTTTTTATGCTTCAGTAAATTGCCTTCAATGTTTTGCAGTCTTGTGCATAATCACTCCTAAGTCCCTTCTGATATACATACAAGACAGTAGACTTACAAACATGAAAATATTGCATCATTTTCAGATCTTTTATGGTTTCCCCACCGACTTACTATAGACTGGGACTGATATCGACATTATTCTCATCCATAAGCTATATTATATTATATATAACTAGATTATTAGGCCTATAATAATTTATTATAAGCTTATATAATAGAATATACAAAGTATATTATAGCGCTCGATCAGATATGTAGGCTAATAGCTTTGCATAGTCTAATCCTTGTTATTATTATTTTGCCGATTGACCTGAAAATATAGGCTAAGTTAAGTATAGTCTGAGTAATTATTTAATTTCTTTAATTTTTGCAGACTAATAAATAATAAACTTCTGGAATTATGATGTTTAGAGGCTAAAAATTCGACCCAAATATGTATTTCGGCAGTTTCCGTCGGACTGACGAAAATTATTTAACGCCATCCAATAATTGGCCGATAGCTGGATTCCGTCAAGGCTAAGTTAGGTATAGTCTTAGTATCAGATTATTTCTTTAATTTTTGCAGACTAATAAATAATAAACTTCTGAAATTATGATGTTTAGAGGCTAAAAATGCGACCCAAATATGTATTTCGGCAGTTTCCGTCAGACTGACGGAAATTGGTTTACGCCATCCAATATTTGGCCGATAACTGGATAACGTCATCCAATAATTGGCCGATAACTGGATAACGTCACCCATGACGGTAAATGAAAAATGCGGACGATAGCTGAAAATATGACAATATATGGATATAATAACATATTTTAAATGTATAATGTGCCGAAATGAATATAATTTTATACGTTTGCTAAAGATGCTAACGGGTTTTTTCTTGTAAAAAAATTTCCGAGTCAAATAATGGGTGTTTATATTTTTAAATCCGTGTCGAATGCTTAAAAAATCTCGCTTATGACGGTAACTAGTACTTTCACTTAAGTATTTTAGTTTTTGACCCTTAGTAGAAAGCATCTTAATTTGCCGTCTGATTACGTAGTACTTCGGCTGCATTGGTCAGGGATAGAGTGGTAAAATTTGGACTGGGTTATGGATTATAGCCTATAATATTTATTATTTGGTGTTTGACATAAACAATAAAACAATGTCAGGTTAAAGATCAGGCAAACGTCATGTAGGCTAATTGGGTCAGTTCAAGTCTGTAATTGGGTAAAAGCAAGAAAACTAATTGAAACATTTATAAATATCAATTGGTTCGGACAGGGACACTAATAGAATCAGCTAAGATAATAGAATAGATGCTGATGCTAGATTTCAATAAGATTCCAAATCGATTCAAATCGAGAACACTTTCTGGATAAGATCATTTTATCAATAATTTATTGGACCATGTCAAGAAGAATGATTTTGGCATATCTGATAGGCTTAGCCTACTACTAGCTGCATCAGATCTACTACACATAAGGGTCTGACCTCATGTCCGTGACCCCCGTGACCTCCTCCTCCTCCTCCGCCTCCGCCTCCGCCTCCTCCTCCTCCGCCGTGACCTCCGTAGCCGTGTGACTCGTGGTATCCCACTTCATAGACTTTTTTCGGTGGTGAATATGAACACTGATAGCATCGTTTGTCTGCAACATGAAATTCACAACGAAACGTATATGCAATGCAGAGCATGAACACACTTTTGTATACGGGGTATGTCATTGTCTAGGCGCAGACATTTGTGGATTATGTAATTATGATGCTCCTATTTGGAGTAAGTAACTGAACAGGATTTGGAGAAGCAGATTCATCAAAGGAAGAGAACACAGACGAGACGAAGACTGCGCTGGATGGATAAGAATAAAGATGAAGGAATGGAGACATCATCACTTGAATCAACTGTACTAAGGGTAGCAATGGACTTTGATCTCTGGATGGCGAGGGACAATGCGATCACATCTATTCTTGCCCATCACCGCAAAAATGGTTGGCCTCAAAGAATTGACGACAATGATCACAATGATGATGATGATTGCGACGATGATGATGACGACCATGACGATGATGATGTACAATAATGATGATGATGGAAATGATAGTGATGATGATGATGATGATGTTGATGATTGGTATGATGATGTTGATGATGACAATGATGATTTTCTTAATGATGATCAACACGGAGACTACATGCATGTACATACGTGGTTTGTAGTGATGCTCTTCGTGGTGATAGCCATCCCTTCTCACTCTGACGTGACCCTGCATGACCTCTGACCCCGTCGTCTCGTTCCTCGCTGACCCAGCGACACCCTCCTCATGACCTTTAGACGACCCTCCTCTCTTCTCCACGAGGTCAAGGCCTGTCACGTGCAGCGTAACCATGGCGACGAGAGCGCATCGAACCCAGAACCTTCCCTGCTCCATGTTGTCGTCTGAGTTGATACGGAAACGAAGAACATCGTCGGTATTTATATAGCGACGGTGAGGGGGACATCTGTCTCTGCAGACGCCACACGAAAACTAATGTCTAGTAAGTCATTGACACTACTGTTTCAAAGTTATGTTTGGTTGTAGACTGTAGACCTAGAGCAGTCTTCTGGAAACCTATTCATTGACTTGTATCCGTGTATCCGCTATGATATCGAGAGCAGTATTATTGACGTTGTTGCCACTGCGCTATCCTCCATAGTGCCAGTCCCAAGTGTGGAGAAAGGAGGGATACAATTACCAACTTTGTTATTACCAAGCATCCTTGGACTCAGTCCTCAGTCCTCTCCCTCACCGTCTCTTCACCCACCAACAGCATTGGTTCAATGTATACGTTGCTGGAAAGGAAGGCGTAAGTGATGATGGATCTAGACATGGTTTGGGTTAGAATCTCAATCTCCTCTTGGTCGATAGTTCAACATGCTGACAACTGGACTACTAGACATAATAATGTGTGGCGGATACAACCAGACATCTTACTTTGGCCTCAGCAAGAAAGTGGAAAGCAAACTCAAAGTAATCGGACATCAGACATTTTATGCCAACGAGCGTCCTAGCCACACTTGCCTCCATTTCAAGCATGAATTACATTTAGAATGTGGTTCTATGTCCAGACACATTCCTCTTCCCTCTCCCTCCCTGCAACCCTTCCATCCATTCCCTGTCTCTATCCGTCCTCTTCCCTTTCCACCTTCCTCTGCCTAGATGTGTGTGTGTGTGTGTTGGCGATCGTTAATTAATTATTGACGACCAGTTTCCATAATTTACATTCCCGCCGCCGTCTGTGATCTCCATCTGGTGGCAAAAATGGGAAAGGAGCGTCACCTGGTGACGGTAGATATTAATGACACATAGCCCGAGGCCGAGCAGCCTGGGTGTGAGCACCGATGGTCGTCAGACGTATTGGTCGTCTCGGACATAAACACATAAACGATTGTTGTAGTTTTTTCATTGTTTAACGACATCCTATGTATCTGAGGCCGTTGACCTCGACCTTTCTTACTCCTCGGATTTCCAGGACAAAATTATTGAGGGTGGATGGTTGGATTTAACGACCTCGTATCTTATACAAAAAATTGTCTAACTAATTGTCTAACTGTCTCTTTCGATTTTGCTGTAAACAATCAATATATTTTTTAAAAACTGATTGGAATAAAATTGATGATAATGATTGCATTACGTTGGAGTCGTGGAGAGGAGAAACTTTGACCTAAATTTGATCTTTCACAGCCTGAGAGTCGATCTAGAGTTGCAGAGC
The DNA here is from genome assembly GCA_949752735.1 of Lumbricus terrestris. Taxonomy (NCBI): domain Eukaryota; kingdom Metazoa; phylum Annelida; class Clitellata; order Crassiclitellata; family Lumbricidae; genus Lumbricus; species Lumbricus terrestris. Next base: position 76,285,935 of record OX457038.1, on the reverse strand, counting down.
TCAATAAGATAGGCAGGAGCAAGATGTAGCAGACAGCGCCAGACTGGGGCAGAGATCTATAATGCTCGATTTAATACTACTCAGGAGCTCTCCCGACCCAACCTCGGCTGTAAAGTAGGCTACTGTTTTAAGGCTCCAATAAAATGCATGTGAGCAAGCCCTAGGCATAAGCAGTGGCGGCGCCAGGATTTCAGTTTGGGTGGGGGGCTGAATTTACGGGAGAAATTTTTTGTTTTGAGTCGCAAAATTTCTGACGACCTTTTTTTAGTCATTAATTTTGGTCGAAATCTTGGAAAAATGTTCCTTTTTTATGTCCGCCAAACGGTCTGACAAACCTCATGAGTACCTTCACGGTAATTGTTTTGGGGGAAGCTAAAGGGGGTTAATCGTGCAAATAATTTATTTTTACATGGGAAAAAATGGATGGCCTTTTGGGGGCTTAGCCCCCTAGCCCCCACACCTAGCGCCGCTACTGGGCATAAGGCATATAGACAGTGGAAGCCCATTTCATAACATGGGCCAACAACAGATAAAGCCCGATGCTGTACAATAGCCGTTCGTGTCTCGTGATCGGGGAATGATGAGTTCACTCGGAGTGGAAGAACGTAGACCACAACATCCCTGGAGGCCTGGACAACCAAAGTAGAAACACAGAGCTCTTGCAAATATACAGGACCAGCACCAAAGTAGACACTAGTCTTGGTATATAATTCGTTGTGGAACAGGAGCCAATGCAAGACATCCCGCATATAATCGGTGGCATAATCAAATTTCGGGATACGACCAATAAGATGAGCAAGTCCCGCTCCAGGCACCCCAACCGCACAGACGGGAGACCAGCGTAGAGAGCGCAGCAGTAGTCAAGTCGAGTGACAACAAAAGGAATGGATATATGAGTAGTTGTAGCATTAGGGGTAAGAGAGCGAGAGACAACTCTGAGCTGGCGCAACTGATAGTGGCAGCTACGACAGAGCTAGTGAATGTGCTGTGCAAAGGTAAGCACCAAGGTCGCGAACACAGAATAATTGATAGAAAAGGTAAACTGCGGGAACATTTTAAATTTCGATCCGCTAGTTAGCGTTGCAGTTCTTTCTGACGAGGGCGGAGCTTAGCACGCAATTGAACTCATCGGCTAGATTTGAGCTCAACGAGTACAGGAGCGTAAACAGAAATTTTGGAAGGGGTGCCAAAATTTTTGGTCTTGGGCCGACAAATATTTTCGTTGGTCTTCCGCAGAAAAAATCTTTGTTTTAGTCTTTCGCCCAACAAAATTTCTAAAAAACCGTGGCAACTACGGTAATTTAAAATCTGATGACTTTTTAGTCTCTCTCACCTTCCTGTTCCCGTTGCGTTGATTTACAGCTTCTTGAAACCTGATGATGGAGGGGCCGCGTCCTATTTCGGGGGGTCCCGTAGCTCAGTGGAGAGAGCGCTGGTCGTTAAACTGAGAGTCATCCGCGTGACCCGGGTTCAAGCCTCGCTCAGGGCATTAATTTATTAAAATTTCTGCTAGCTGCCATTGGCGTTTTTGCTGTTGTGTTGCTTGACTCGGGTTCTGCTAAAAATTAAGATAGCCCCTCCCACCTCTGGCTTAAATGGCCGACCAGGAGTGATACAGTACTTAGGCCATTAGAGTTAAGGTATACCGAACCCACTGCTGTAAAGCCGACCTGCGTGTCGTGCTATAGTGGGCCGTATTTCGTATAACGTGTACTTGAAATCATTCTGCGGTGTGTCAGATTGAGTGATTAAATGAAGATTGTAAAAATGAAGATTCTATGCAAATCTCTTAATGGGGTGGGACCTTGAGGGTATGGCTGGATTGCCCCCTTGGATCCGCACCTGAATGAGCATGACACATATCTACTGCTATAGGTCTGTATACATGTGGATGGTGAATGTTAATTTTGAGAATATAATACGGGGCCTTTTATGACGTCACTTCGATTATGATATAATTCTACAATTAAATAAATTCAATGAGAAAACGAGATTAGGCCTATTGTGACGTCACTTCGATCAGGCTACATATCTACTATCATATAATTTTATTAATTTTGATTTTTTGAGAATACAAAACTAGGCCTATGCTTTAATATTGTTACTTCACTCTGATTATGATACAGTTTTACTCCTATATTATAAGTTCGGGAATTAAAAAACTATATAGGCCTATTGTGACGTCACTTCGTTTATGATACAAAATATAATATTATAGAAGTGCATTTTGAGAATATAAACAAGGCCTACTGTGACGTCACTGTGATTATTTTACAGATCTACCAGTATAATTATCATGTTAATTTTGCGAATATGAAACGGGGCCTTTTATGACGTCACTTCGATTATGATGATACAATTCTGCTATTAATAAGTTCACTGAGAAAACGAAATTAGGTCTATTGTGGCGTCATTTCGATTATAATACAGACCTAATGCCATATTATCAATTTTCATTTTCATAATACAAAGCTGGGGCTGTTTTAACGCAACATCGCTCTGATTATGATACAAATCTAATATTATAATTCAGCTTGTGAATCTAAAACTAGACCCATTGTTACGTCACTTCGATCATGATACAGATCTACTATTATAAAAGCAAATTTTGAGAGTATGAACTAGGCCTATTGTGACGTCACTTCGATTATTACACAGATCTACCGTAGTAATTATTCAAGTTCATTTACAGAATCTAAAACGAGGCCTATTGTGACGTCACTGCGATTACAGTGAAAATCTACTATAAAATTCACTGAGAATATTAGGCTTCTTGTGACGTCACACAGATTATGACACATATCTACTATCGTATAATTTCATTTTGAGATCATATAACTGCAGAGGTGAGCAAGAGACAAAACTAGGCCAAGTCGACTCGAAGTCGATCGAGCTATACATGTAGGTCGATCGTAGTCCACGACTCGATCGACTGCGGGGTATAGTCTTCAAGTTCCTGTGCATGGACAAAGGATCGAGGGGTCGACGCCAATGCATGGTCTTTGTTAGCACACAGTAAGCCTACGCCGTTGTTAATCTGAAACTAGTGCTACTTAGGTTGTAAGTTTTTCTAATATAAACATTATTCATCACTAGCATGCTGTCGCCAACAAATTGAGATGATAATTATTGTTTCCTTTATTTTCAGACGAATCCATTCACTACCATCAGTTCATTGATTTATCGTGGCATTAGAAACCATTGACGCCCAGAGGAAAGCCTCGCTTTTCAGCTGGGAACGAACTGGAAAGAGATGCTCCAGCTCGGACATCGCATGATTATTCATAGATCTATCGGTCATTTTACTAACGGAAGTTAGGCCTAGATGTGTGTTTGAGAAACGTACGAGTTCTGCATTTGTAACACACAACTTATGGGTCTGGAATGGCCTTCCTTTTGAGCTACGCCAACAGCCCTACACCCTGGGACTCTACCAGGATCCTTCCTTGCTAAACTTAAAACTGTTCTTTTTGGGCGCACTGGAGTCGACAGCGCCTCTGATTAGTTTTTTTTTTATTAAAGGGGCGCTATATAAATGTCCGAATGAATGAACTTAAAATTTATTTCAGGCCTTCCCCCCCAAGACAGACCACAATAGACCACAATTTTAAGTAATGAATATCGGACAACATTTCGATTGCTATTTGTTTGTTTATTTGTTTGTTTGTATGTGCACTTGTTATAGCGCCCCTTCAAGCTCTCTACTCAGAGGCGCTCCCGAATGCAGAGCGGACACTGCATCGGAGTTTCACGCCGAAGCGCTGAGCAATTGTGAGTGAAGGACTTGCCCAAGGTCCTTACGCGGGGAGGTGGATTCGAACCTCGAACCTTCCGGCTTCAAGGCAACGACGCCACCACTACACCACCGCGGCCCACAAAGCTTCTTTTATTTCTTACGGAATCAATCAGATTACTGATTCTTTGGTCTAAAAATATGCGTAAGTAAGTACGCATATACGTATATAATTATGCAGGCCTATATAGTCTATTATAGACTATTACATTAGCTTACTTTTTCGCCATGAATAAAAACTATGACTGTTGTGTATTCAGTGGCGTAACTACGGGGGGGGGCATGGGGGCAGCTGCCCCCCAAATGAAAGGGCTGCCCCCCAATCCCTGCGTTTGTTTTACTTTTTACTTGTTACGAGTGATAAAGAATTAAACAATGTTATATAATTTCTGACATAGTTTATTTTTTATACAACTTTCTGTACAACTTCTTATAGGGTGGGTGATGGGAAAGTGGGACAGGCCACTATAGTGCACTGTGGGACAGACAAGCTAGTGAGGCTTGCATGCGTATTATGTCCAATACTGTAATACATCCAAAAATCTAAAAATACATAGTCTATGGCAATATACCGATGCCGATGCACCCTTTAATTGCCAACGGTAGCCACCCCATCATTTTAAGCTGCCACCCCACTGCCCCCCCATGAAAAAATAACTGGCTACGCCACTGTGTGTATTTTCTGCATAAGAACGTTTGATAAATTACCTATAACTTAAGTGAATGCATTACCGTAGGCTATCCACGAGAACGTGATTCATCCCTGATAGGCTACTTAGATGTTGAGCATGACCTGTTACAGTAGCCATGTGATTAAAGTTTATATCAAATTATTCATTTATTCCATCATTATATGCATTTATACAGCGCCTCTTCAAGGGACTACTCAGAGGTGCTCTCCCAACCTCAGCGCGGCCAAATAAGACTGTCTTAAGATATCTCGGGCTAGCACGTGTGGGACGCAGGGGTGTAAGCTGCTGCGGAGCGACCTTGGGCAAGTTGCTTACCCATCATTGTCTGTGAAGAAGGCAAGGGGAAACCACCTCACTCGTCTCATACCCGGGTGGCACAAACCATAGAACTTGCCTACGGGCAGAGAACCATCAAGACATAGAGGAAAGGCTGAGAAAGATTTGTACAAAGAGAGCGGAGGGTCAGAGGAAGACCATTCCAGGTAGAGGGTCCTACCACCGAGAAAGTATGGTTCTGCATAGTGGAAGTACGAGCAAAAGGGACTGAGAGTAGACTTTGTTCAGTCGAACGAAGGGAGCGGAAGTGGTGAGAACTAAGAGTAGGGCTACAAAGCTCACAAAGGTAGGCAGGAGCAAGGCCTCGCATGCAGTGCCAGACTAGAGTAGATATTCTATACTCAGTGCGCTGCTCGAGTGGAAGCCAGTGGAGAACGTCATGCATATAGCTGGAGATGTGGCTGAATTTGGGCATGCAGCCAATAAGGCGGGCTGCAGAGCGCAGGACGCGATCAAGGCAACTCGGAGGGTCAATTGGTAGGCCAGCAAAGTGATGACATCATAATTATAAATTAATCTATGGTACATACAGTTTGCCAAATTTCCCAAACCCTCCCATATGCAACAGTATGCAAATTGGTGACATCATACAGACAACTCTTTGTAGACATCTCACACCCAAAGCTAATTCAACAAAGACAAATGTACCTATTCTGCAAAAATTTTATTTAAACAGTATCAAACTTCCACCATGAACAATGTTCATCAGGTCTGTTTTTAAAGTGTGCAATTTTGTGTTCAAACCATGATTAGATCATAAAAGTCTTTAACACATATTAATCAAACAAATGCAAGCCAATATTAAAGCTTAAATTCTTTGGAACGTGATTAAACTTGCAAAATCCACACACAGCTTTTAAACAAGATTACAATCATCAAGTCAAATGCTTTTGAACTTAAGTCTTGATGTCCATGCAAAAAATTTAAAAAATCAATTGAACTTGAAATGGTTGAATTTGGAAGTGAGTTTGGATTACAGCTGCCCGGAGTTCTTGATTGCGACCGGCTGCGATGTCTTTCCAGACTGGGATCCAACAGCTTCCATCTTCTTGACAATATCCAATCCTTCCACGACTTGTCCGAACACAACGTGCTTACCATCCAACCTGGAAAAGACAAATATTCCAGTTCTGTAACACAATAACAAAGATTTCAAAACAGAAACAAAATATTTCCACAACAAAAGAGAATATTTCTAACACAGATATAACAGAAAGTGTATCTAGCAATAGCTACAAGAACATTAGTATACATAATAAGACCTTAAAATGACGCTTGGTTCTGGTCTGTCAGACTGTACAGTAACCAGAATGTGATATATAAACTCTTCTCATACATATGCAGATTTATTACACACCCACACGCAAAACTAACGCAGAAACATTGGATATTGCAATAGATATTCACAATCCCTACACCCAGGTGGTTAGTTCTCTCCAATGGCAAAATAACTGGCACAAACATAAAATGTGCTCAGCCCTCCATCACAGCAGAGCTGAATGGATGAAGAAAAGCAGAATTTTTAGAAACGTCTTAATGGTAGAATCTGAAGACAGCCTCCTATGCCTAGCCAAACAGTCTAGCGTAATAACTATGCAGGTATCCATATATCATGTATGCATGGAGGGACCCCTTCAACAAACCTACTCAGAGACGCTCCCAGCCAGCCACGGTACAGAAATACAAGATATGAGCAACTTATAAAAATCAGGAGAATTTAGCCTCTAGAGGCAAAAGTCGCAAGTTTAGTGGGAGACCATTCCAGATAGCAGGACCCACAACATCAAAGGCTCGGCGCTGTCTGGTAGAAGTGTGAGATCGAGGAAGCAAAAGCTCCCACTGCAACACCATAAACAAGAAAGTGAAATGAAGACCAGGTACACCTCAAAATGAAGAAAGCGTCTATGCAAACGAAGAAACAAGTACGCACCACGTCGTCTTCGCTGTGCAGATGAAGAACTGCGATCCATTCGTGTTCTTGCCCGCATTGGCCATCGAGAGAATTCCTACGTAATCCAAATCAATGGCTCAGTAATTATAACAATAACATCAGCAACTCAACAATCATAGAACTTGCAATGACACTCACCATCCAACAAAATTCTTGAAGAAACATTGCATCAAAAACTTAAATGCAATCACTTCCCATTTGCCATCCGTGTAATGTTCAGAACGGCTCATATGAATAAACATGATGTCGCTCAGCAACCATGTGAAAGACTTGCTCAAGATCTCTGCATAGAAACCTAAATGTATGAGAAGGTGGTTCAAACCGGTACTCTCCACGGTGCAAGGAATGTGTTCATTTTTTGTTTAACTGCCTCACATGCAACATCTTGCTACAATGTTACTGGCTTAAAATTATCTGGAATATAATTCATCAAGAAGTCAGGCAACTTCCATCACTATCACAGTTTAAGAAAAAGTTATGCGCTGATTTAGTCGGCATAATTAGTAAGTGTCAAGATGTATCAAACTGTATAACGGTAGTTTAATTCATTAGTCTCGAACCTTTTTTGTCCTTAGGGTCACTTTTTCTAAGTTGGAGGACACAAATGCCACTTTTTCTTAGTTGAAGGACATTAAAGGGCCACAAGGCTAAAATTTAATCAACTAAAACCATATAATGCTATAATTGAATCAAAATAGAATGTTTTATGTTATAAATAGATGTTAAATAATGGGAAATAATTTGTGTTCTATACTGTCCAAATTATCAATTTTTATATGTTTTTTAAGTTCTTTGAGATATGAGGGCCATTTTTTTAGTCCTAGCGGGCCACGGGTTCGAACCACTAGTTTAATTAAACCATTTTTTAGTCCTAGCGGGCCACGGGTTCGAACAACTAGCTTAATTAAACCACTCAGAATTTATTTTCCACTTATTAACTTTATTCTCTATTAGTTAAAAGTTAGATCTATTGAATTTAGTTAAGATATTTCAAGCAAATGCAATTATTCAACGTCATACTTAGCAGCAATTCTCAGGCACTGCATCTTTTTTTGCATAACTTGCACATAGGTGTCGCTATTTAGCATGACCAATGATCCTTTCAGGGTCTACACAGGTCTGCAAAACGGCAAAAAATTGATTGATAAATCATTTCATGTGGCTTCTATCAGGGTCTTTACATACTTCCCTTCCATGTGGAATCGAGCCTTTTCCACAGTGGGCCCAGTGGTGTGGAACGGGGTCTCACAGGAACTACATGGCAGGGCGCACTTTTGCATGATACTCCGATGCAGTGTCCGGGAGTGCCTCTGAGTAGTGAGAGCTTGGAGGGGCGCTATAACAAGTGCACATACATACACAGATCTGCTTCCTGGGATTCATGAAATTCTCGCCAAACCTCGCCACTCCAGTACAGCAAAAAGCAGTTTTTAGTCAACTTAAAACTGCTTTTTGCTGTACTGGAGTGGCGAGGTTTGGTGAGAATTTCATGAATAAAGGAATGAACCTCTGAGTTTATCTTATCATTCACTGTAAATTTGCATAGCACCACCTAATATTCCTCAGAGGTGCCCTAAACAAACAGCATCAAACCATAATCGAAGAAGTTTTCAAATGCATGCAGAAAATGGAAAAAGAAATTAAATAAGTTCCTCAACACAGAGATTGCTAGTAACCTATTCCAAAAAGATCGACTGGCCATGCATCGAAGCTTTCATGCAGCAGTGCGGAAGTTCAAGCAATAGGGACAACCAAGTCTACCGGCATCTAATGAGAGAGAGAACAAACCTACAACCTAGAACAGCTGCTTAGTGCTCACTGACACACAAAACTCCCTAAGACAATGTGACATACAAAATGATTAGCATCTTAAACTTAACACATGTCTGCAAAGTCAGTTAGTGCAGACCAATAAAGACCACAAAATTTTGGCTAATAATGAATTAACAATTATTTACACTCGTGTAATAGCAGATACCAAGCAAACAACAAAGCAGAGCATATCCAAACAAAAGAACAAGCATTTCGTCCACAAACCTGCTCCAGTGTGCTTCAACGTGAAATTCTCATCCTCAAACTTGCTTCCATAGATGCTCTTTCCACCGGTTCCGTCTCCGCGAGTGAAGTCTCCACCCTGGCACATGAACTCCGTAATGATGCGGTGAAACTTGCTGTCCTTGTAGCCGAAACCCTTCTCACCAGTGCAAAGAGCACGGAAGTTCTCTGTTACAAAGTTATACACACAATTGAATTTCAACTCCATCACAGCCTTTTGTTGTAGTATGTTGTATGCAGTTTTGTGCTGTATATTTGTGGTGCAAGTAGTTATAATGTATAAACAATGTTTATTATTGTTGCAAGTGTAATAATTGTTTTCCACTTCTTGAGCTCACAAGGTCAGTAAATTCACATTGACAGCATTGAGCAATTGTAAGACTTTTTCCACCTATACTCACTAAAATTCTTTTGAAGTAAGCTGCATAAAATTATTGAGGACTAAATTATATGTAAATTAGGTGTTCTGATACTTTCAAACTTTGAAACTCAAACTTTCCGACTGCCAGGCAAAAGACAAACTTAAAGTAACTTCCTTAACCAACAACACTCCCACCCTAATATTATTAATTTGTGCAAATGATTTAACATGAAAATTTTAATGATTTAACATTAGTTTGAAATCTTTTAATGACTTAATATGGTAATGCCACAATATAATAAGACTCGAACACTGATCGTACTCTGTAGTGGCAACCCAAATCTGGAGAAAGAAGGAGGCAATGGCAATCATTCTTTTTTTACAGCACCATTAAACTGCGACTAACCAGCGAAAAAAAGTGGGACGTAGCGGCGTAGCGTTAAGTTGGTCACCCTGTGACCAAAGGAATCTGCCTAAAGCCATTACGTAGCAACCTTGGACAAGTTGCTCACCCACAATTGTCTGTGAGGAAGGCAATGGGAAACTACCTCACTCATCTCATCCCCAGAGACGTAAAAGCAAATGAACCGAGATCATCATCAATGGCATTGTTGAAGCAGAAAGCAGAGCATTAACCTTGCAAAGTTGAAGTTGATGCAAAAGCCATAATCTACATGAAACTTGCAAGTGATGTGTTCTTTGCAAGTCATAAGTTACATTAAAGACAAGAAAAAATGACATGGAGCTGTAGACATTGAAATTGACATACCAGCAGTCTTTGGAACGACATCGGAACGCAGCTAAAATGAAAGAAATAAATACATCTCTTTAATTTTTTACAGAATCATAATTCAGTTAGCAAATTCAGCAAATTTATTCATTCAAGTGTTTGGATAGCACCTCTTCGCGGAAACTACTCAGAGGTGCTCCCGGCCAAAAACAACAGCCTTCAAGTGCTTATAAATAGAATGTGTCAGGCAATGACCAATATGGCACATGCACAGCTCAATAGGGAGACCATTCCATACCATCAGGCAACCACAGAAGAAGCACAGCTTTGCATGACGGCGATATAAGAGCAAACATCACAGATCACACTCCGCTTCTCACTGAGCGCAGGGATCGACTACTACTAGCCCGAGAACTCGACACAGGCTGGCAAAGACCAAGTTGGTAAATTTGAGTATATTATGCTACTGCTTACAAAAGGCACAAAATGTAGGTCAGTCACCTATTTAGTTTTAAGCTGCATGCATTCAAACTTTGCTACAGGTGTTACATAACTATTTCTTCTCCAAGTTCTTTTTAAAATGCTACTTTTTGCATAGATATATAGTACTATACAATACTATTTTTGGATTTATAAAGAAACTCTCTCAGTACAGCCTAATCAGAGGCGCTCCCAGTGCGAAGATCCCTCTAGGAAAAGAAAAGTTTTTAGGAAACGTGCAGAAACAGTAGTGCTTCCATATAAGATCGAGGTACAAATTATAGTAGGCCATTCAACAGCAAAGGGCCGACAGAACCAAAGGCACGATGCTGGTCTGTAGCAGTCCGAGAGGCATCTTGCAAACAACTAATGGTATGCACACTCGCACAAGAGCGCATCGTGTACTGGCAAAAAGCTAAGAGATAATTCAGTTCAGATGCCCATTCAGTCTGAAAATGAGTCAGTTTCTACTTAAGCTGATAAATTTGATAAATAACTAAATAATTGATTAAAAAATGGCTAACTCATTAACTTGCCGGTCGGCCGCCATTATTCCGCACGAGGTGCCGAACGCCGGCATGGCATGGCAGCGTCCAAGTCTCGACAACACTTACCTCCATGACAACTCTTCCAACCTCATTGCCACCAATGGTGATGTCGAAGTAAACCCTCGGCAAAGCCATCTTGCTAAGATGTCGAACGAAGGAAATTAAAGGAGGAATTTTGGCGACAATTACTGCAACCTCTGACCGCGGAACGGCAACGAGTAGGACGCATACAAAGGGAAGAACCCAGTGTTGCCACTGAGGTTTCTGAAATAAACCCAGATTTTCTTCCGAAAAAAACCCAGAAAAACCCAGACTATTCATATAAGCTATTTTAGACCCCCTTTGTTCAAATTAAGTTGGGTTTTCGCTTATTCGCATGAGGATTAACAAAATTTTCGTTAAAAGAGTCGAATAAAATGTAATTACAACTTTAAAAGTGTCAATTGTCAAGGCTGTCAGAGACTCGGGAACCATAAATCCCTAAATATGGTCATGTCTCAAACTACATGCATGTTATTGAGTCTTTACAAGGAAAGAGACGAGTGACCTGATCTATTTTGAAATGTCAAAATGGTTTATTTCTGTGCAGAACTATTCTTCAGGCTATAAATTATTTGTGAATTGACAACATAAGTTCTTGATTGTGCAGTTTAAAATTAAAATTAGTGGAAAAATTATGTATCACAACCATTTTACATTGAATTTCACAGAATATTTATGTGTTGTAAGTACAAAATGTCAACTCACCAAAATAAACCCAGATCTTGCCCCAAAAAACCCAGAAACCCAGACGAAGGTAAAAAAAACCCAGATCTAGTGGAAAAAACCCAGCTGTGGCATCACTGGAAGAACCGAACGGCGACGCTCCTATTTATAGAAAAACACCGGCGCCCGCGTCGGTCACTATATACGTCCGCATTGTAATTCCATAAAACAATTATCAAATCTTAATTTTTTAATCAGGATTCACTAGATTTCTCTGTTGTTCATCAATATAAAATATTAATGAATATTTTGCTTAAGCAATTTTCGACGATTTTGGAATTATGATGAACTATGTCACGTAGAGCGCATTGATATTTGGTTGAAGGTGATTAAGCCTACCCAAGTTTAAAAATAACAAATGTAGGTCATTCTTTTAACTCAGCGCTGTGATTCTTCAAATCAGGCCAGTAGGCCTATTGATTAATATTTTTAATCCAAATTATTATCTACCGCAATTCCATTGCAAAAAAATTATTGGGTTAAATTTAACTGTTACGACTCTTACGAGCTCCCAGTAAATGCCATATAGCCTAATCTTCAGAGAGTCGCATCAGGGAGATCTGCTTATCAACTGGCGCTTTCGCGGATGCTGTTCCCCTTTCTATGCTGGCTAATTTTAAGCTAACTAGTTTAGGTCAATGATTTAAATTTAAAGAAAATGGTCTAGTAGCCTATGCTCAGAAAACAATTGATTTTAACTGAAAAAGCTAGCTTCTGTGTGAGACTGTGTCTCAAGTCGACTTGTAGAAATAGCAACTCCAAGTGTCTTCTCTTTACAAAATTCGACTTGGGGTCAGTTGTGGCGAGCAGAAACGACTCGACTTGACTTCAGGCATACCCCGCACTGCCCGCAGTCGATCGAATCGTGGGATACGATCGACTCGGTCGACTTGGCCTAGTTTTGTCTCTTGCTCACCTCTGCAAGTTATATCAAAGTCGTATGGTCGTAGACTATAAGGTTTTTGGTTATATGATCACAACAAGAAATTATATGTTAGTAGGCCTAGATCTGTGTCATAATCTGTGTGACGTCACAATAAGCCTAATTTCGTATTCTCAGTAAAATTTATAGCAGATTTTCACTGTAATCGCAGTGCCGACAAAACAGGCCTCGTTTTAGATTCTGTAAATGAACTTGAATAATTATCACGGTAGATCTGTGTAACAATCGAAGTGACGTCACAATAGGCATAGTTTATAGGCCTACTGTCGAAATGTACTTCTATAATAGTAGGCCTATAATATCCGTATGATGATCGTTCGAAGTGTCGTCACGATAGTCCTAGTTTTATATTCACAAACTGAACGTATAATAATAGATTTGTATCATAATCAGAGCGATGTTGCGTTTAAACAGCCCCAGCTTTAATTTGTATTATGAAAATGAAATAATATGACAGCAGATCTGTATCATCAGTGCCGGTGTCACGAAATAGAGTATCCCCCGTATTAATTGTATCCCCCCAAATTACAAAAAGTCGAAAAAACCGCTTCCGCATGTATTTTTTTGGGCAAATTAATTTTCAAATGCTTTATGTTGAACAATGACACTAACAAGTATGTTTATTCTTACTATATAATTTCTTTTGCCCTGTTTTTAGAGCACTTAAAACTTTTAAAACACTTAAAAACACTCAGAGTCACTAAATAAAATCGAGTTGCCTTTATCTGAGCATTGCTTAGGACACTTAAAACAATTAGAGTCACTTTAAATTTTGATTACAGCATAATTTTTTTTATTATGCTCATTTTTCAAAAAAGGGGATAGAATGGTTTATCCCCCCGGATAGCATAGACTGGTTAATTCCATCCGGGGGGATAGATTAATTCATCCCCCCGGATGGCTTTCAGGGGGGATACTCCGTTTCGTGTCACCGGCGCCAGGATTTCAGTTTTGGAGGGGCTGAAGCCCGCGGGCCAAATTTTCCATTTTCGCCGCCAAAACTTCTGACGACCTTTTTTTTTCTTTTTTTTTTTTAGTCATCGACCAAAATCTCATGAAAATTTTCCATGTTCGCCGCCAAAATTTCTGACGCCCTTTTTTTTTTTTTTTTTTTTTTAGTCATCGACCAAAATCTCATGAAAATTTTCTCCATGTTCGCCGCCAAAATTTCTGACGACCTTTTTTTTTTTTTTTTTTAGTCATCGACCAAAATCGTGGATATTTCAATGTAAAATAATTCAGATGGTCATTTTTTAAGGGGGCTGAGCCTCTTGTAGGAGGGGCTTAGCCCCCCCAGCCCCCCTAGCGCCGCCACTGTGTATCATAATCGAAATGACGCCACAATAGACCTAATTTCGTTTTCTCAGTGAACTTATTCAATAGTAGAATTGTATCGTAATCGAAGTGACATCATAAAAGGCTCTATTTTATATTCGAAAAATGAATATAATAATTATACTGGTAGATCTGCATAATAATCGCAGTGACGTCACAATTTGCCTTGTTTAAATTCTCAAAATGCATTTCTATGGTAATACATTTGGTATCATAATCGAAGTGACGTCACAATAGGCCTAGGTTTTGTTTAATTCCCGAAGTGAACTTATAAATAATATAATAGTAAAATTGTATCATAATCAGAGTAACGTTACAATAAGCATAGGCCTATAGGCCTGGTTTTGTATCCTCAAACTTAATTAAATTATATGATAGTAGATCTGTTCCTGATCGAAGTGACGTAACAATAGGCCTGAATTCTTTTTCTCAGTGAACTTATTTAATTGTAGAATTGTATCATAATCGAAGTGACGTCATAAAAGGCCCGTTTTATATTCTGAAAATTAACATCCACATGTTCACACCTGCAGGTCTATAAGAGTAGTTCTGTATCATGATCATTCAGGAGAGGATCCAAGGGGGTGGGGAAATCCGGTCATGCCCCACCCCATTTAGAGATTTGCATATCGCATCGGACATGGGCGCCCGCAGGATTTTTTGCAGGGGGGGTCAGTCATGACCAGTAGAATTAAGATATAAAATATCATTATAGACTAAGCAACTGACACAGTCACATTGTCGCAATATAGCGTAGGCCTACTACTATTTATGAGTCTTTTGCAATGAGACAAACAACTTTCAACATTTTCCGGCTATAACTCATGCAATACCGGTACATGCAATCATGCATGGCATATATTATTCATGTACACGTTCATTGTAGAAAACCATAACACTAGTAACGGTCTAAGGGACGTCATTTTGTTTTTCCAGGGCACAGAAAATATTTCAGGGGCAAAACTTGGCTATCTTGTTAAACAAAAATTTCTACATGTGCAAGAAATGTAATGTAATGTAATGTAATGTAATGTAATGTAATGTAAATCTTCGAGAATTTCTCAGCGCCCACAAAAGCCACGTCAGGGAGACCAGCTTATTCACCGGCGCTATATCAAATCAAGTCCGCAATAGCCAGAGCTGCCGTTTTCGTTCCGGTGCCAGGTCAAAATCCGGGGAGGTCAAGCCGAGGAGACAGCGTGGTGCTACGGTGGTTGTCGGTGATGGTGGTGGTTGGGTGATGGAACTTGATTGGAATCTGGATAGGATAGGTTGAAGAGTTCGGTTTTCAGTCGTGAATGGAATGCAGCAGAGGAGAGTGCAAGCGGAGGAGAGGTTGAATTTGGAGGTGAGACTGCAGGAGAGATAGGAGGGTGAGCGAACAGGCGAAGGTATGTTGGGAGTCCGTTCCAAAGAGCTGGTGCAGCATAGACTAAGGAGCGGTCGCAGAATTTCAGAGAGGATGATACTGGAGGCCGAGAGAGAGAAAGATATGATGATGAGCGCGTAGACCTGTGCGGTTGGATGGTGATTAGTTGAGGAATGTATGAGGGCTGAGAGGTTTGAAGAGCGTTGTAGGTTAGAGAAACAATTTTGTAATGGATGCGCTGAGAAACCTTTAGCCAATGATGACTTACAGAAACTGTGTTTAACGATCAAACATGTTTTCTTCTTGTTTTATTTATTTCTTACTATGTTTGATTCAGTTATGGGAAATATTTTAAACACTACAGTATTTAAAATACTATTTTAAATGCTATCAAAGTATTTTGTAAGCCTAGGGGAGAGTGTTACAAGACGCCCAGGGCGGGTAAGATGCCCATCCCCTTTAAAACGGGTAAAAAGATACATCATCGTGTTTTAGTTGTCTCATTGCATGCAGCGACATCTTGTGAACCTCCCATAACAATAATATTTTAATATTCGAGATATTGACGCGATAAATCAATTTTCTAAATTTTCACCACTTTTGAGTAAGTACACATTTACGAATCTTCCTAATTTTCTCTTTAACCGTATGCAGTACCAATTCGCGCATTTCAACGTTGATTCTGTGCTCACTTGCAATTGTTTTAATGGTTTTACATAAATCTTAAACATTGATCTTGTTAAATAAAATGGCGTCAGTAGAGCAGGACTCGAAAATTGCAAGATGCCCATGGTCATCTTGAATACATGGGTAGCATAGAGATTACAAGAAGCCCATGGGCGTCTTGAGTGTACAGAAATCCAAGAGATTACAAAACGCCCATGAGCGTCTTTGATACTATGAGCAAATGGCCAAAAATCGTTACCCACCATGACACCACCTTTTACTCATGAAAATAGGGCCCATATGCAAATTTATCGGTGTTTATAGAATCTATTTCACCCTTGCCCAAATCTTCAGTGAAATGGAAAGAATGCAGGAAGTGTAAATGTTGGTGTCATGAAGAATGTACAGACAAAAAGACATCCCTGGAATTCGTGTGTGACTTTTGTCACTAGTCTGTGAAAATGACAATAATGACTTACAACATGAGATTGGGTTTTTGCCTCTTGAGTTTTGAATTGCTTTGTATCTTTAGGACCTTTTAGTCTTCGTTCAGTTTGTTTTCTCTCATATGCAGTTTTTTGCTTTAGTCTAAAAATGCATGATCGTTTTAGTCAATTTCCATTGCTCCAAGATGCCCATCCTATGGGCGTCTTGTAGTATACTGTTCCTAAGACGCCCAGTTTGGAGGGGTCTACTTTTTTAAATTTACACAATTGGCCTTATTGAATTAAGTTCTATAGTTGTTGTCATTGCTTCATTAATGATCTCTCTTTGCATTGGGGTCAAACATGTTCTTCTCTTGGAATACATACCGAAGAAAAACACAATTTTCCTTAGCATGGGCGTCTTGGAGCACTCTCCCCTACTTGTATTTATGATACATTAGATTGACTGTGGTCCGTAAGCCTATTTATAATTTTAACCTCCAATTCTTTTTGACTAGTGTGTTCTCTGTACTATTTTAATCCTAAAATATTAAAAACCTTTCATCTGTCATTACCAACAGCTAATAGGGCAACATTGCATGCTGCATGCACTAGGCGTGAAATAATTATTATTTGGCTATTATTATTATTTATGGTGGAAGCCCCTAGTTATATGGTCTCTAACTATGTCAGGCAAAGCATAATTCGTAACATGTCCTTAACCATATATAATCATACTTATATAATTACTAGCTGAATAACCCGGCGTTGCCCGGGAAATATAAGTTTTTGTCCCCAGCCACGCCTGACCCCGTTCCGACTTCACCATTCTGACCCCGCCTTCCATCGACCCCCGCGTTAAGGAGAAGTAACGAACCTCTCCGCTAGGTGTACACTGTACAGGTCTGGTCGATAATCGAAGAGCAAAACCCGTTAAGTCCATTCGACACGTAACTGAGAAAAACGACTTTTTCTGAAAAGATACTACCATTCAGCGCAACGTGCTTTTTTCATAAATTGTTCTTTGCCACTTAGATAAAGGAAGTTTTTTAAATCTACGCTTTTTTATTCCGATTATTTGCAGTTATTTTCGCATTATTTACGTCCACAACATTTTTGCTACGCGGTTTGGCGAGATGTGACGTTAAGATTTGAGCTCAAAATAATGACGTCATGAGTTTAGTGAACATAATTATGCCGTGTCTAATATATCGTTTTTATAACAGCGATATTTAAAATATGGAAAGATTTTTGGATGGCGATCTTTATGATTTTCTCGTGTGGATCAGAAGAAAAAAGCCGAGAATAATCCTCGCAAATATTGTCGATAGAAGTAAATATCACGTGACCTCAAACCGTCATGCCATTGGCTGTAGTTCTCTGGTAGTCAATGGAGGCCTTGTGGAGGCGATCAACGTGAATGGATTTTGAATCGCTTATCGCGTGCAAGTTTAAATGTTGACATCTCGGGACTTATAAAGTGAATTGGCAGCCGAAAATAGTGGCGTTTAACTCCAAATGTGGGTAAGAATCGATTGCAAAAATTTTTTTTAAACGAATCGCTGTAATTTCCGAGTAGGCCTCCGGGCAAAATTGGTGCATCCCACACACAGAAGGACAAACTTTGAGTTTTATACTTAAAGATACCGGTATATACAATATACATATATGCATAGTACACAGTCTGCCAAGCAATATTTGTAAACTGATATGCAACAAAATGGAACTTTTGTCAACCAACTGTCTATTGTCACTGTGCGCCATCACTTTTATCAGAGACTGAATTTGAATTATGAAGATTCAACTGAAATGGGTCGATATGCAACCTATCTGGCCCGTATTTAACCATATTAGGCAGAAAGGACTTGAGTTGGAAAAAGCAAGCGGATAATGATGGGTGAACTCATATCCACCAGGAGGAAACCATGTTCATATAAAAGAAATTGATCATAGTTTAGGACATGCATGTCCAACAAGTAAAGTCTATACCCAATCATCACATTAAAAAACTAATCACTAAGTGTGAATTCCAGTTCAATAGACGTCACATAACTTAGTTCTGGCCTACCGTGGAGCAGTGGCGGAGTGGTGTGCGGTTGGAGGGCGACGACTGGCGTAGCATTCTGCAGTACATTAATGGCAGTTCAAGACATTGTCTGTAAACTCGGTGTGTCATTTCGCGTAGGCTTCGCTGTCGTCAGATCATGCGGACCTCGTAACGAATAACATTCCGACCAGCTATGAACTGGACTCCATGTCCTCGGTCATCTTTTCTCTTACTTACATCATCCACTCTCCAGTAGTCAGCTCTGAAGGAACTCTAGTCATCATATTAGAGGCTAATATCCCTCCTAAACAATCAGACTCGATCTCTCTCCTCCCCTCACCCTCATGAGCCAGTCTTCCACTCTCAGGCCGACCTTCCCCTCCGAAGTGAGTTTGGCCCATTTATGACCCCCCACCGTTTTTCACTTGTCTCAAATTGCGGCCGACCTGTAGCCTATAGGGATAGAAGCCACTGCTAATGTCCGCTCCTCTGTGACCCAATTTTATTGCCCTCCCCTCATCCGTCGCAGTCAGTCCAGTGTTTCCCATCTTTCACCTCTCTCCATTAAGAATTTCTCTCATCTTCTTCCGACATGTGCGGCCTTAGTCGCTCTCACAGGTCGCCGGTGCTGGGAGGGGGGGGGGGAACGACAGACGATTCCATTGGGCCTATAATTTATGCGCTCTGCTCCATGTCAGACGGTGGCTGGGGTAGCCCACCTAATCCGCGGTGAAAGACGTTCGCGCGTCTATTACGGTGTCCACGGGTAAACGGTTCATAGGCTACGGACCATAGATCAATGTATATTTGTATATATACATATATACATGTATATATAACTTGAAACTATACTGACTTGTGCATTATATATAAATATCATACTGAGAGGGTGAAAATAGCCTGTACGTCTCTTGAGTATTAATAATCCAGAGGTGACAGGTCATTGCTTAACTGGGCACACGTACACTACCTTACTGCAGCCCTTCCCTTGCAGGTCTGCTCAATGGGCAACGCATCTCCTCCACTCGTCCCAGTCCATCACCAGCTCCTCTGACCTCTTCCCAAGATATATCCAAGCACCCCAAATCGTCTCTAATTACAATGCCAGAGCAGCCAGACATCCGTCTGTGACCCTGTGTATCGTATATCCAACAGGCTATAGCCGCTATAGGATTTAGCTCAGACGGCAGACTGATCCCTCCCCCCCACTGACGTCCGTGGTATGACTGAGTAACGAATTCCACTAGTACCCAGTATGTAGAGATAACCAAAAGATATAATTATTGGCCTATGCCAAAGCTAGTGAAGTAGCCTAAAAGAACACAATGACCGCGTGGTTGGCACCCTGTCCCGTTTTACCACTGTCCACTGACATTTATTCCAAAAAGTGCTATTATTAATATTTTATCAGGATTTCCAGGGGGGGTCACGCGACCCCCCTTGACCTATGCTGCGGGCGCCCATGGCATCGGACGTGGCCACTCCCCCATTATTAGGCTTCAAGAAGCTGTAAATCAACGCAACGGGAACAGGAAGGCGAGAGAGAAAGTAGCACATGACTAAAAAGTCGTCAGATTTTAAATAACCGGAGTTGCAACGCGTTTTTAGAAGTTGGTTTAGGCGAAAGACAGTGGTGGCGCTGGGAGGGGGCTAGCGGGGCGGCTAAGGCCCCCCCCTATAAAAGGCTAAGCCCCTTAAAAAGACCATCCGGGGTTTTTTACATGCAAAAACTAAAATATTTCCACGATTTTCGACCGGACGAAAAAAGGCCATCAGAAATTTTGGTGGATGAAAATGGAAAGTTTCCTCTGGAGGCTTCAGCCACCCCCCAAACTGGAATACTTTGCTTGCATGGTCACTCGATCCCTATGGCATGGACTTCAATAGCTCGTTCGAACGGTCATCCTATTCTCTGTCCTATCGGGGTCGCTCGCAATGGGGCAATTCTGAAAAACTATTGCTGTGAAAAGCGCTTTATAAAAGGTCAAGAACAAAACAACACTAGCTCCTCTAGCAAAATGACAATTCAGAGGCACTTCGGGGCGGAAATTCCAGGGAGAAAGAAACAGGCCTATATATACCTTCAATTTAACGCGTAAACTAGGCCGTATTCATTTCCTTGCCAAACATCATTTAACACCAGTTCCCTTTTCGTTCTGGATGATGTTTCGATAGACCTAGGCTAACTGTTTAATGTGCTTCGCCTTTTCTTTTCTAATTGGTCCATTATAATAGGCCTAATTTGAGTCGAATGGAAAACGACAGAAACATTGTTTCAATAAATTATGATTATGTTTCCGTTCGACATTTTATTTACCCTAGGTAGATTTTGAAAACAATCAGATTAATAAAGATCACAAGATTCTTCGAATATAATATAAGTTTGAAAAATTTAGCAACCATTTCGTCCTTGTCAAAGTTCAACTAAACATCTATAGAGCAGCGTGTCGCGAATTGGTAGCCTAATTATTGACCTATTTAAGAATGTAGGCCTACTCTCACATTTTTAGTTTTTCCTGCTTAACTGTGTTTCCTAATGATACAAAATTATTAAAATGAAAAATATGCATTTCAAATAAATCAATAAAATCTAAAATTTACACGAAATTCAGCCGTGGTCCCAAAGACAAAGGATTTTACAACAATTACCACAATGACATATAGTCTTAAAACGCTGCCAACATGGTGCTTATAATTATACCGGACCAATATTTTCATACGAGACGACGTGGGTTCTACCTAAACATCTGGAACTGTTGGAAGGACATAGTTTGTAGAAGTGGGAGAGAGGTGCTAGTTGTGGGGGCATGCGTCCGTGCCAGCGCTCGGACTGTATTCGTCGAAGTAGTCGTCGAAGGCCGTGTACGGACCCTGGTACATGTGACCGTTCTTGAGCTTCATTCCTCGACGACGCAGCGTGTGGAACACGACGGGGGTCATCTCACTTCCGGTGTCCGTCTTGTGCTGCAGGTGCTGCAGGAAGTCACCCTGCTTGACGTGGTTGATCGGAACGTCATCGTAGCCACCGATACCGAACACATCCCTGTACAACAACAACAACAGCAGCAGCAGCGTCGTTGTCGTCATCGACATCATCATCGTCATCATCATCATCATCATCGTCATCGTCATCGTCGTCGTCATCGTCGTCGTCGTCGTCATCATCGTCATCGTCAACGTCATCATCATCATCATCGTCATCGTCGTCGTCGTCGTCATCATCATCGTTATTATTAAAATTATACATTGATTAAGACGATAGGAAGCATTGTCATCATCAACTGCAATAATATATCATAGGCCTATTACCACGAAAGGACCTGGTGAAGAAGGACACCTACGGGCGCTGAGCCTACGGTTGCTGCTGTTTGCTGGCAGTTGCAGCTGATGATGCTATTACCATGTAGCCTACCCCGCATTTCCAAGAAGACATATCGGAAGAGGTTTCCAGTTCTTCAAACTGGTCATTTTCGCAAACCACACAGAAATCTTTTTGGAAATTCGTTGATTATTTCGGGGTTAGCCTTCGATCCCTCTCCTCCTCCCACCAATACGCTCTCGAATGTTCCCATTAAGTCAACAACATCATTTGGATCTCTAAAGCGTCGTCCATTCATATCTTGCTCAAACTAATTCCCTCTCCAATTCCTTTCCCTCTAAAAATTGCTCCAATACAATTGAAACTAAAATTCTTGGATTTGATTTCAATATTGATATAATGAAACAGCAGCTCACTTGCGTTCTTCATGTGGATAGTCCGGAAATGGTAGAGCACGGGCATTGTACTGCTTCTTTTCACCCGTCTGAAACAACGATAGGCCTAGTAGTATTTATAATAATAATAATGATGATGATGATGATGATGATGATGATGACAACGACGACGATGACGATGATGATGATGATAATGATGATGTTGATGATGACGATGACTATGATGATGACGAAGATGATGATGATGATGATAATGATGATGATGACGGCGATAATAATAACAATAATAATAAAATTAAAAAAATAATAATAATCGATCTAAGGTACCTTGGGTAAAAAAATTCTAAGTTTGATTGTTTGAACACACATTTCGTTTTTAATTTAGTTTTTAGTCCGAGGAAAAGAGTAAATAAAAGAAAAAAGAAAAGGAATAGGAGGGGGAAAGAAGGAAGAAGAGGAAGAGAAAGAAGAAGAAAAAAGGAGAAGGAGGAAAGAAGAACACGGAAGTGGAACACGGAAGTGGAACACGGAAGTGGAACATGGAAGTGGAACATGGAAGTGGAACACGGAAGTGGAACATGGAAGTGAAACATGGAAGTGTAACATGGAAGTGAAACATGGAAGTGAAACATGGAAGTGGAACACGGAAGTGGAACATGGAAGTGAAACATGGAAGTGGAACATGGAAATGGAACACGGAAGTGGAACACGGAAGTGGAACATGGAAGTGGAGCATGGAAGTGAAACATGAAAGTGGAACATGGAAGTGGAACATGGAAGTGGAAACGGTAGTTGAAGTGGGAGGTAAACGATAAAAAAGATGACGACGAAGATCAGATGAAAGAGCAGTTAAAATGAGCATTGACGCTTTGGTCGGATGACCACGTGACAGCCACATTTACGGAATCTAAGAAGTTTCGTACATGTAAATAATGAGGTTAGCAACGATTAACAACAGCTCTATGGAAACTGACGACGCTGTGAGAAAGTGAAAATGTCTAAGGTCGTCATCCTCGATGACGCAATGATCATGTGACTGGATCAACTATAACCTACCAGACAGTGCCGGTGCTAGGGTACCTGAGGCCCCCCACAAAAAAACTTGAGGCCCCCCATACCTTGAGCTGTCATCTCAGCAAAATTTCTCATAATATAAGTGTTGAAAGACATGGTGTAAGACTTCAATAAATGTGCCATCCCAATTGTTAAGTTTTTGGAATTTTCATGCTGTAATATAATTTATGGTAGAAATTTTAAGCTGTTACCTTTGCAAAAATAGCTCTTTTTTCTTTCAAACTCGGGGCCCCCCCAATTGGGGGGTACGGGGGGTGCTAGCGCCGGCACTGCTACCAGAGTAACAATTATATATGCCCCCTGGATTAAACTCAGCTGCAGAGAATCACTATGCTTCTTCCATTGACTTTTTAGCCAGACTGGGAACGTCTTTAGTTCCAGTTCATTCGCTGGATGTCAGGTTTTTTTATCGCGAGTGAACGCAGCATTATCTCTTACGATGCGATTATCACCCCTATATCAGGGCCTAAAGTGTGGCTGGACGGTCATGGACGGCGTCCATGCACTTTAAGCACTGCCCTGTACCTATTCCTGTATTCCTAGGCGAGTATTGCCGTGGGGTTCATAATTATAATTATCTTTTTTTCAAGAATAGAGAGAATAGAGGGAAATGGAGAGCTTCGATCCATAGATGAGCGGTTTCTGCGTGCTGGAGCATCGCCATTCGCCAAGGCCATAAGTCAAGCTGTTTTATTTCAAACTCACACAACGCAGAACATTGGCGGATCCAGAACGTTTCGAAGGGGGAGGGGTGGCCAAATTTTCGGTCTTGTTGGTGGAACAGGGGAATTTTTTTGGGATTTTTAGTCATCGACCAATTTTCCGGATAAAAGATACCCAATTCATCCGCCAAAAAGTTGATGACCTTTTTTAGTCTTCGACCAATTTTTCGGGTAAAAGGTACCAACTCATCCGCGAAAAAGTTGATGACTTTTTTTAGTCATTGACCAATTTTCCGGGAAAAGAGGAGATACCGTCATTTCAACCGCTAAATCGGATGGCGGGGGGGGGGGCAAGTCCCATACGATTTTCTTCATGGGGGACTTGATGTCCTGTTTTTCTCTCCCTCTACATCTATTTAATGGCTTCATGAAACCAAATGGGGGGGGCCACGTCCCATGCAATTTTTAAATAGGGGGGGCATGGCCGGATTGGCCCTCCTGGATACGCCCCTGACGCAGAAAGATTGCAATTCATAAATTATTATTTTTCAGCCTATGACGAACGATCACAAGTTATTGCAAAATGAGTCGAATTTAAATTATTTAACTGTCGGCAGCCACTATATAATATTGTCCATCCAATTATTCATTTGCCGACGACATCTGCCGATTGGAAGGTTTAGTGAACCTTAAAGCGATCCAACATCCATAGTCTTTCTTCAAAATCCAGATAGTTAAGTCTTCACTGCGCACTCCAGCGCTACGCAAATCAACGTCTAACCCCAAACTTAGGTAGACGTCTAGAACGGCTCGGTACCAAGTAAACAATATGGTCGTCACAGATAAGAGCAGAATAGAGCGGTCTCACCTACGGCGATAGATTGCCCAATGTTTCCGCGAGCCCTCTTGCGTATACGACGATAGATAGCCCAATGTTTCCGCGAGCCCTCATGAGTCATGTCTATGTTTACGCGAAAGTTAGTAAGTCGGCCATTGTTCAGAAAAAATATTTTCTTTATTAAACAATCCGCGGTTGACAGGCTGCATGGTTACAGTGTACACTGTGCATTTATGCAATTGAAACAATTCACAAGAACGCAGATTACAGAATACATAAATCTTAATTAGGCCTACTAGCAGAACAGGAAGCATGCAATACACGGCGCTAGCTGATAGAAACCTACAAAGCATGTCCGCCCAATAGGGGCTCGAACTCGTTACCTCTCGCTCTCTACGCCAGCGTGTTATCCATGCCATCCCCCGAAAATTGTCTGAATATATTCAAGAATATATTCAGAATATATATGCTAGTCTCCGAGGGCGAATTTATTCTGAAGCAGACCCCGGGGGAGTAGGTAAATCTGGGTCGGTATAGTCTCCAACGGTGGTGGCGCTTTTAAGAGTCAACCTTGTTACGCGACACCGGCACTGTCCAAAGGTGGATTTTGAGGTATTCTTTAGCTTATTTAAGCGTATTGCTAGTTTCTTTTCATGGTATTTTGAGAACTAGATGACTTGCTTACTTACTTTCGCGGAAACATTGGGCTATCGATCCCCGTAGGCAAGAGGGCTCGCGGAAGCATTGGGCTATATATCGCCTAGGTGCGACCGCTCTATTCTGCCCTTATCTGTGACGATCATAATAACAATAAATCTATTAAAGTTAATAAATTGTCACCTAGGCCTACTAATATAGGCCTATACGTAGGCTATTTCAATTTTGTACAATTCCTTCAGTCAAAGTTAAACATTTTTCTAAATAACAACATAGGCCTAAGAATCAAGAATAAAGAATTTCTTTAAAGAACATAATAGTTTACGAATATTATATTCGTTGGCAGTTTTAATATTCGTTAATATTCGTGGAAATATGAAAATCTGAATATTCGTAATATGCGAATACTCAATCTATTCTCTACCCAATACGTAGGCCTACTTCTCTACAATTATTATTCTCTTTTTGTTTTCTTAACTTCTACGCTGCCTCAAACTTGATCGCGACCTGTTCGATGATCGGATAATGTGGTGAGGGAGGGAGGGATGGAGGGAGGGAGGGGGATGGATGGAGGGGATGGAGGGAGGGATGGGTGGGCGATCGAGCCCGACAAGAAACTGAAGACTAACGATCGACGGAATTAACGGCTGTGACAGTCACAAGATGTCGCTATATCGTGAACCATGCGTATAATAGGCAGCGTAGGTTATGCGTAGGTTATAGGCATTTAGACACCGCTAAAACGGTTGTAAGCAGCGTTATAATATTTATTACGACCATTGAACCCATACGTAACGATAAGAATGACATAATGTTAGGAGAATCAGTCTTTTTGTTGATATATTTTTTCAAGGACAGATCGACTCTGGTGGTTCTGTTAAACCAAGGAGCGCTTGACTGATAAATTGGAGAGATAAATTGTTCAGAAATCATTGAAAAGAAATGTTCAGTTCTTTTGAAAATAGAATTTTGTTTTACAGATGGTGCACAATAGTAATTTGACCAGTGATCTCGCATAGTATCTGCTGCTGGGTGATCTGTAGAACCTGCGATCTTTGATCCAAACCTGATCGAGTTACTCAATCGACGTAGGTGGAGGGGAACCTCTCCACACTCATTCTGGAGGGCCATTACAGGGGTGCCTTTAGCCGATCCACACGCCAGCCTCAAAGCTTCAGATTGTACATTTTGCAGCCTTTTCAATTGATTAGCACTAGCAGTAGCATATGCCACATCGCCATAATCAAGGACTGACCTTATAATTGCTCTATAGATGGAAAGAAGTGCCCGCTTTGATGCTCCCCAACTATACCCAGATACAGCTCTCATTATATTCATTCTCTTTTTACATTTGATTACGATGTAGTCTATATGGGGTTTCCAGTTTAAATTAGAATCAAAAATGACTCCCAAGAATTTAGCAGTATTTTCTATTTTAATATCCTTATTATTAAGTTTAATATGCAATTTTGGTAATTTTCTTCTTTTGGTAAATATTACACCAGTGGTTTTATTTACAGATATTTTAAAACCATTTTCATTACACCAATCATCTATCTTAATAATAGCATTTTGAATTTTATTTTGAAGCAATTTCAAGTCTCGATTTGCATAGAAAATGGCACTGTCATCTGCAAATAATGAAAGTCCTACATTTTCCAAACCAGGATCAAGATTATTTATCATTATTAAGAACAATAATGGTGAAATTACAAAACCCTGTGGAGTTCCATTCTCTTGCGAGAATATATCAGATAATTCTATTCTGATTTTGACTTGAAAAGTACGGTTGGCTAAGAATTTAGAAATCCAATCAAAAATATTTCCTGTAATTCCAATTTTACGTAATTTTTCTAACAGAGTTGGAACATGAAGCATATCATATGCTTTTTCAAAATCAATAAATACTGCCAAAACATTTTGTTTACTTTTAAGTTTTTTATGAATATAATCTTGAAGTCTTAAAATTTGGTCTATTGTGCTTTTATGCTTTCTAAAACCTGTTTGATACGGAGTAAGAATTTTATTTGCTTCCAAGAACCACTGTAATCTGTTTGTAATCATTTTTTCCATTATTTTGCATAGAGTTGGTGTGAGTGAGATTGGTCTATAAGAGTCAGGAGCTGAAGAATCTTTGTTAGGTTTAAGAATAGGCAAAATTATTGCATGATTCCATTCCCTCGGGAGTTCACCTGTTGTCCATACTTTATTGTAAAAGGATAAGAGCACTTTTAGAACACTTTTATGGAGATGTTTAATTAAATCATTATTATTGATAAGTATGTTGATCACACATCAATCTATACAGATGGTTCTAAAATTGAAAATGTAGTTTCGGCAGCTTTCTATATACCTTCCATGAACTCTCATAATGTTTTTAGAATAGCAGATAACTCCTCAATTTATTCTGCTGAATTAACAGCCATAATTGAAGCGACAAAATGGATTATCCAAAATGAAAATATAAATGAAAATGCAAATAACTATATTATATATACCGATTCATTAAGTGTAGCAACATCTATAAAAGAAAATAAGTCATGTTCCCGGCCTAATTTATTTCTTGAATTTTTAGATAATGTTAATAAACTTAAGAATAGTAGTATAGTCATAGCATGGATCCCTAGCCATATTGGATTATCTGGAAATGAAATGGCAGATACCCTAGCAAAGAATGGGCAAGAACTAACAGAAATTAATTCAACAAACTATCTAGAGTTGAAGGAAATCTATTCTTTAATAAGAAAATATGTTATTAATTTATGGCAAATTGAATATGATACTGAACGGAAAGGGCGATTTTATAAATCTATTCAGCCTTTGGTATCAACTGATATAA
Source organism: Lumbricus terrestris (assembly GCA_949752735.1). Classification (NCBI taxonomy): domain Eukaryota; kingdom Metazoa; phylum Annelida; class Clitellata; order Crassiclitellata; family Lumbricidae; genus Lumbricus; species Lumbricus terrestris. Next base: position 76,257,655 of record OX457038.1, on the reverse strand, counting down.
AATTTATGGACTCCATCAGGAAAAGAGAAGTTCAAATTACCCGACTTAGAATGGGGCATGTCCTTAATAATAGCTGGTTGAAAGTCATAGGTAAAAGCATAACAGACCTGTGTTCTAAATGCCAATTGCCTGAAACAACCGATCATATGCTGCTTGCTTGTATAAAGAATGACATATCAATCTTACTACATAACAAATGTGTAGAGAAAAAAGTGGAATGCACTGTTAAAAATATATTGTCTATTCCAAGTATATATCTTGAAGCTTATGATATCCTTATGACTATAACTGATGGAAAAATTATATGAGAAGTGTTAATTAAACATACCGGTAATATCTGAAAATACAATCTGCTAGGACAATGTGTCAGCTTAACGTTATTAATGGTCACTGTGGTTACTTATGGTTGATGAAGTGAAAAGGTTTTACCATTGTTTTGAATAATGTTCTTGGAAATAGATTAATAACTGGATTGTTTGCAATGTAAAATGTATGTGAATTATAATTTCAGACGGTTTGCTTCATTTTAGTATTGAGCAAAGATAAACTTTATGTTTAATAAGATTTATGATATCCATGGACTTTTCTCTATCAATGTGTATTGTTTTTTTTTTTATTATTATTATTATTATTATTATTATTATTATTTTTTAATGCTGGGCAAATACTTTGATTTTGATTTTAATGTTGAATATCTAATCTGCTAATAATTTTATTGTTGGTCAATGAATGTCAAAAATTGCTTGTGAACATGCGATAAATATTTGATGTTAATCTAATTAAGTAAGCTAGATGTTTTATTATATGAACATCCTGAAATGTGCAAATGTATAATAAGATGCCGTCAAACTTCGGAAAAAGGAAACGAAAACAGAAAGAAAAAGGACAAATACTGCTGAACAGTTGAACAAAAGTGAATGGACATACGTTAAAATCTTTAAAGACGTCAACAGCCTTTGTAGCTATAAGATGTCGTTAAACTGCTGATTAATAAGAACCCATACGTCAATGACTGACCCTATTAATAGTGCTTTGTATTTTATCATTATTTTCTTGTCAGAGGCTTTGTGCACATTGTATTATTTTTATCATTATTTTCTTGTCAGAGGCTTTGTGCACATTGTATTTTATCATTATTTTCTTGTAAGAGTTGGCTTTGTGCTTGATCTACATCGCGTTTCTGATTCAGAATTTTAGTCACCACTGCTTTTGGTTTGTCCATTTACGAATATCAAATGTTGACAACAAGATTATCAGCTCAACTTTCGCTCATGACTCTAAGAAAACATGCAAACTGTTTCGATGGGAAGGACTCAATGATTATGAAACTACATGTTAGTATCGTCCATGGTACAGAAGTCTGATCGGCAAAGTCTATAACTGCTAGTCTTGCTTCTGACCTTCATCGAGTCAACGACCAAACCGACTATTGAAGTATGCAGGCGACACCTACTTACTTATCGGCTCGAACAACATCAGATTTGCCCAATGCGAACCCCGATCACTTGTAAACTTGGGTCACTATCAAAAACCCGCACATCAACCCACATAAGACCAGGGAGATGGCTGTAGTTGATAACATTTATTACGAGGCGCCATTACAACGATGATAGCCTCATATGCATTCATTCATTATATGCATTGATATAGCGCCTCTTCAATGGGACCACTCAGAGGCGCTCCCAACTTCAGCACGGCCAAATAAAACTTCTTAGGATGAGAGAGGAAAGCCTGAGAAGAATTTGTACAAAGAGAGCGGAGGGTCAGAGGAAGACATTCCAGGTAGAGTGTCCCACCACCGAGAAAGCATGGTTCTGCTTAGTGGAAGTACGAGCAAAAGGGACTGAGAACAGACTTTGTTCAGTCGAACGAAAGGAGCGGAAATGGTGAGAACTAAGAGTAGGGCTACAGATCTCACACAGGTAGGCAGAAGCAAGGCCTAGCACATGGCTGTAGTGAAGCGATCGCTCGCTTCATTGGCCTGAAAAGGAAAGGTTTTTAATAAATGACTGTTCAGAGGGATTCAGCCTTCTATTCGACATAATTATGTCGTCAGTTGAATGAACAAGAATTATTGGAGGCGACGATCGGCCAAACAGTTGAATTGTTATTCTTCTCAATAGTTTGATGATCCGTTCATTCATTGCATCATAGCAATCACACAATGTCATCATATGAGGTGTGTGTGTGTGTTGTTCTTCCACCATGGTGTGATGTAATATCGCTTAGTTTATGTAAATAGGCGCTTTATAAATATATATATAAATATAAATATATATAAATACCGACGTACCGTCTTTCAATTTCAATAACAAGTCTACGATTATTATGTATCATAGTCTACAACGTTTTCGTCAAAGAGTTAAGTCGACTACGAACCATCTGAGCGAGTTTTTCCAGCGCTTCTTTCTTGCGCTGAAGGAACCTCGCCTGTCTTTTCGCCTCCTGGTGGTAAGCCGTATCACACATGATGATGACGACGACGACGACGATGATGATGATGATGATGACGATGACGACGAATGTGGGGTTCCTTTCTTTCCCTGCCAACCCTCAAGTCAAGCTCCGATCGACGCAGCCGGGAAACTCCTCTGAGCGAGGAAATGGATCCGTTGTCATGGAGATGAAATGACGTCATCGAAGCAAATGTTGACGTCATTGCTATTTTCGTCTAAATAAGGTCGTTGATTGCGTCCTTGCTTATTACAGGCAGCTTATAATTATGCGCAATAATTGAACATAGAATTTAATTTAATTGTAATGTATCTTTTATGTCTACTGGTGAGAATGTGTGCAGATATGTTTGTTGCGAATGCACGCCCACAGTTTCACCGCAACTCGATGCATCCATCTTCGATTCGATTGAATTGATATAATTACTTTCGCTTAGACTTAAGCTTATTATCAATCGGAATAACAAAGCGTAACACGTTAGCCTATATTGCAAACAATACACGCATACAAACAAAGGAAAGAACAGAAGAAAGAGTTTTGTTTTGTAGTATATCTAAAAATAGTCTATTCGTTGATTGTCACAATGGTTGATTTCTGCAGTAAACTTGGTTAATTTTTGGTCATGCTTTTAAAGAGGATGGATCTTAAATTGATTTACTTGAGACAACCCCGCACTGTACAATGTAGGCTACAATGTAAATGCATTTGCGTTCTTGTCGGACGCAAAAAAAGACATTTAAAGGCAAATACTAAATTATTTATTTCATTGATGCGATGCATTTGTGAGATATACATGTTAAAAAAGATGCGTTTATTTAGTGTCCGTCTGCGTATCAGCATGCACATATTGCATACATTGCATACATTGCATACATTGTACACATTGCATACATTGCATACATTGCATACATTGCACACATTGCACACATTGCATACATTGCACACATTGCATACATTGCATACATTGCATAGGCCTATAATAGCTGCACTATCGTTAAACAAGCATCCAAGACTGACAGTGGCGTAGACAATAGGGTTGGGGGGGGTTAAATCCCACCCCATTGGCTTAGGAAAAAGGTTTTTAAAAGGTTATTTTGCCACTTAAATAAGAAAAACAAAACAATGGCTTGTAGTAACAATTGTTTTTCTTTCTTTATTCTCTTTTTATCTACTGTAATACTGTTGGGTTGGTGTCAGGAAAGGCATACTGACAGGCCATAAAAACCCCAACCGCCCATCATGAATTCCTGGCTACGCCACTGCAAGACTATCACCCATCACTGCCCTGCGATCCAGTATTTCAGTTGATAAAGATACGTGACAGCATGCGTGACATGTGACACCAAATGTAGCATAAAGCCTAGCAGGTGACACTAAATGTGACAGCGTGTTTAGCATGTGTCAGCATGCTTAACATGTGACACCAAAATGTGAGAATAGGCGTAGCATGTGATATTCCAAATATGACATAACGCCTAACATGTGACACTACATGTGTCGGAATGCCTGACATGTGACACTAAATGTGACAGCGTATTTAGCATGTGACACCAAATGTGTCAGCATGCTTAACATGTGACACTATATGTGACAATCATGCGTTACATGTGACACCAAATGTGAAGCATGCATGATATACGTGAAGTATACGCGAAACAAACATGCCAGGAATCGTGACACGGGAGACCACAAGCGAGAGAATGCTTGACACACAGCCCCGCAACTCTTGCCCAAGAAGACTTATAGGAGAGGCGAAGACGCTGGTCGTTAATAAGCCCTATTATCGCTCACTGCCAACCCTCCATTATCGCCCATTCCAACCGATTCGAGATGAATGAGGCAACGATGGACAAAACGATTTGTCAGGATTGTTCTCGCGTCGTCTGCTCAATAATTCCGTGTGTAAATTTGTCGAACAACTGCGAGCGATAACAGGGGATGCGCGCCAGCGGCCACCCACGCGTCTTAGGCAGCTTCCGGTGAAGTATGAGGGACACGTGACCTGATCTCCAAGGTCTGTTCCAAGTGCTTGGGAAGTGGGGATTGACGAGGATGGAAGGTAGCGAGCGAGGGAGAGATTACTAATTAATGAAATTTGTAATTCGCGCATGGTCAGAAAAGTGAATCAGAGACGTGAATACAATTCTAATCATAGTTGTATAATTATCACCCAATTGCTTAGAAGTCACGTATGAGGTGCATAGGTAGACCCAGTCGATTAAATGTCGGTGAGCATGATCTAGAATCTAATCAATTTAAAAGGAATTCTTTCTGGAAAGATCTTTTGTTATGAGTCTGATGAAAAAAATTCGTGAAAGCTTAACGTCGCAATTGACAGCGAAGACTTGCTGAGTTGAATTTGCATGTTGAAGTAAAGGTTTTGATTGTTGTTTCAGTTTAATTAACGACTCTGTGTGAATACAGAGGTCGTTAGCGTCACCCTCCTACTTCGTCAGACTTTAGACTGGCACATTATATTTTACAGTACTGTCAATACAGATAAAATGTGAAATGAACGAGATTCATATAGTACCTGCAAATTGCGATTAAAAGGTGTCTAAGTAGAATCTTACATTACCACTAACATTCATTGTTTCACGGCATACAACGGTACATTGGTACAGTCATCTTCTGAAACCACTGATTCACATTTCGTAATAAATTGCTTTGATGTAAATTAAGCACTGGAACGATTTACCACTGAATTTGTCAATTTGTCGAGTCCTCACACCAACCACAACCATGACCTTTCACAGGCTTTTCAATCCATTGCTCTCTGGTTTTCCACTCGAAACCGAAGTCTTCCCTCTTTCCGAACTCTCTCTTACCCCGACTCATCTCATCCTCCACTTTCCAACTCTAGACGAAACTGACACTCAACTCAACAGCTGTTCTGATCCTCTTTTGACGTCTGACAGAAGGACTCGATATCCTTTCTGACGATCTTTGGGGCAACCCAACTCGACCCGGACCACCACGGACTACTCTCCAGTGGCGGCGCCAGGATTTCAGGTTTGGGGGGGCTGAAGCCCCAAACCTTCCTCCCTCCCAGGGACGCAACTAGAACATTTTCTTCCCAGGTCGGTCATACTGGAATCGCGCGAAGCACATACCGACCAAGGGTTTTACAAGAAAATGTGCACTGGCACAAACGCGCTACACATTGCAAGATGTAGTTGGAGATTGAGTGGGTTAGTTAAACGAAGTCAGCAATATTTGTTGGGGTTTTTGATTTTTGGTGTGGATGGATGGATCCGATTTGACCAGGGTCTATGACAACAGAGGCCGTTACCCTGGACAGAAATTTGCTCGGCATATTACAGCACTTATGAGCTTTCTTCTGGTGTATTCGGCCGCAATCCTAGATTAAGTTCCGAATTATCATAAACAAAGGTGTCCAACTAAGGTAGCAAAAGATAATGGGAGGTCCTCAAACGCGTCCGCGTAAAGTCTATGCCGCGCCCGCGCTGTACCATACCCCGAAAATCCAGGGTAACGGCCTTTGTTGTCATAGACCCTGGTCAAATCGGATCCATCCATACCCCGAAAAAAAGATTCAAAAATCTTGCTCTTGAGTGCTGTAATATGCCGAGAAAATTTCTGTCCAGGGTAACGGCCTCTGTTGTCATAGACCCTGGTCAAATCGGATCCATTCATACCCCGAAATTTCAGACATCTGAGCCGAGTTGGTGACCGAGCTGTGCAAAGGCGATACAGTATATACAGTGCGTGTGCACACAGTAGCCCGAGTAGCTATGTGGTGCAGACAGTGAGGTAATGTAAAGTCCCTATTGTCTTTGACATACCGATATGCAAGCACTCAAAAACCACGTTGACTAAAGTTTCAAGTTATCACAATAAGAGGTGTCCAACACCGAATTAATATTCAGAAATTCCACAATACAATGGTGTGCAATTCAGAATAATCGTATAAAAAGTCAACCATGGACACAGACTCCAGATCCAAGTTATCACAATAAAAGGTGTCCAACACAGCATTAATATTCAGAAATTTTACAATAAAATGGTGTGCAATTCAGTATTATCGTATAAAAAGTCGACCATGGACACGGACTTGAGTTCCAAGTTATCATAATAAATTAAGGTGTCCAACACAGTATTAATATTCAGAAATTTTACAATAAAACGGTGTGCAATTTTGTATTATCGTATAAAAAGCCGAACATGGACACGGACTCGAGTTCCAAGTTATCACAAAAAAGGTGTCCAACACAGTATTAATACTCAGAAATTTTACAATAAAAAAGTAATCACAATAATGGATGGATCCGATTTGACCAGGGTCTATGACAACAGAGGCCGTTACCCTGGACATTCAATCAAAATAATCACAAATAAAAATAAATCACAATAAAGGTGTCCAACAGCGAATTAATATTCAGAAATTCCACAATAAAATGGTGTGCAATTCAGTATTATCGTATAAAAAGTCGACCATGGACACGGTCTTGAGTTCCAAGTTATCATAATAAACTAAGGTGTCCAACACAGCACTAATATTCAGCATCTTTATAATAAAATGGTGTGCAATTCAGTATTTTCGTATAAAAAGTCAACCATGGACACGGACTCGACTTCCAAGTTATCACAATAAAAGTGTCCAACATAGTATTAATGGGGTCCAGCCATTTGCGCGGAAGACGTTTGCGCGCAGTCATTTGCGCGCCGACGTTCACGCGCAACGTCATTTGCGCGTTGGACGTTTGCGCGCCGTCATTTGCGCGCCGTCACAATTTGCAAAATAAAGAATCATATCAAAAAATCTGTAGTCCTATTGTTTTTCTACGAAATTACTACTTTAATTCAGCAGTAAGTTAAGCTAAGTGTCAATGTTTTTCTGCGAAATGAGCGTTAGGTATCAATGTTTTCTCCGAAATAACTAGCCTACATAATAGTCCAACCGAATGTTTGGGCGAGTTTGTTGATTGTCTTCAATAACAATTTGAAATGTTATGCGCAATTCCTGTCAGATATTCCAAAAATGGTATGTTGCCGTAACGTAAACAGGAGTACACATCAAAGTGCAAATAAAATAGGCTTACCCATCATACTGAAGTTCGCTGTTTGATCATACGAAGACGACAGACGTAATAGTACAAGTCAATCCACATTGCGCGCGCGCAAACGTCCCGCGCGCAAACGACAGGGCGCCAGTATTAATACTCAGAAATTTTACAATAAAAAGTAATCACAATAATGGATGGATCCGATTTGACCAGGGTCTATGACAACAGAGCCCGTTACCCTGGACATTCAATTAAAATAATCAAAAATAAAAATAAATCACAATAAAGGTGTCCAACAGCATTCACAGGACACTATTATAATTATTATCTGCCTGCCTATTACTAATGACAGAAAACATTTTAAGTTTCCTTAATAAAAAATATTCATGCTTAGATATATGCACACAATTATTTTATGTGTATATAATACATAGATATGTATATTTATATAATTATCTGAACACAAATGTTTTACTTCTTAGTTGACCATAATATCAAACGTAGGCCTACATTCCCTGACAGTGGTGGTTTACACAACAAGAATATAGTAAATATTATACCGAAAATAACAAGAGCGCACACATTTGAGGTGTGTAAGAGAAGCATGACGCAAATCTGACAGCTACATTGTTGTGTTAACGGCATTTCTGTATAAAACGCAATATTCTGGATAACCAGCAGTCTGTAATATATTATTTTCATGCATGATGTGCAGTACAGATGCACCACTACTATGGGAGACTTTTTAAAAAATTTACATACTGCACAGCTGTAAGTGTACTCTAAATAGTTCAGGCCACTTTTGGTGGGGCTGACAGCTTCCATTCCATAAAAAAGAAACGGTTTACAGAGGGCAGCTGCTAAATGTAACAAAACTGGTTGACTAAATTTGTAGCATTTGCTATGCAACGAATTAAATGACCTATACAGCTTAATATATATATATATATATATATATATATATATATATGGAATATATATATATATATATTGTATGTAAAGTTGATTTCGATGCCATTGACCATTGTCTAGCTTTTTTATTACTAAATAAGCCGTAATGAATATTTTCTGCTTTTTGCTTTGGGGGGGCTGAGCCGCATTTAGAGGCTATAACCCCTAGCCCTCTGACGACGCCACTGGCGCAAGCATCTACGCTGTGATTATATAGTTGATTGAAGGAGGGAGAAAACCCTAAACATTCTTTTGTGACGATGATTAATTTTGTGAAATATGCAAAAAATCAAGAGAAAAGACAGCATTGCACCACTTTTTGAAGGACTAGTTAATTTCGATATTTCTATACGTCTTATACTTATAAAACGGTTTCAATCTGAAACGAGGTGTCTAAGAGCTATGTTGTTTCTTCGACAATTTCGACAACCCTGTCCCGTTGTATGGTCAAAAGGTAAGGGTGCAAACTTGTCACCCGTTTTCATAGATTGAGACCAAGAAATGAAGTCGCTAACTTCAGTCTCAAAGTAGATTTTGATGCCATTAATCATTGTCTAGTTTTCTTATTACGAAATAAGCCGTTATAGACATTTTCCGCATTTTGCTTTGGGGGGGCTGAGCCGCATTTAGGGGGGGGCTTAGCCCCCTCCAGCCCCCCCCTGGCGCCGCCACTGCTACTCTCACGGACAACCCGTCTAGCTCAACGTAGCGCTCGTGAATAAGCTGGTGCACCACTGCCCCGCGCTTGGCTTTCGAGTTTCGCTTTAGAAATTTCGAATTTACGATTACGAACGGATGCGACACAGCGCCGGTAAATATGCCGGTACCTTGGCGATATTTGGTCATTGCACGTAAATATGAATTAGCCTATATATTATATACTTAATTATATTATATATACAATAATATAATTATGCTATATTGATTGTAGTTGCTGTGCTTATATCACTACTATATCACTACTAGATGTGTTACCCGGCGTTGCCCGGGAAATATAGGGTTTTCAACACTACTCCTCTGCCGTACCCAGCGTTGACCGATAAATTTCGGGTTTTCGGTAATCATCCACCCCACCCTGCTTCCCCAAAAAGCCAAACATGTCCCGTCCCTGAGGGGCGAGTTTTTCTCTATAAAAATCAACAACGACGCACTTACATTTAATTTTAGCATGAGCTCAACATAACTTTAAATCCGCCACTGGTTGCACCTTGCCAGTGCCAGTCCCATGCCTGGATAAAGAAGGAGGGCGTCTGAAATGGTCTTTGTTTTTGCACAGTGACGTTAAACTGCAGCAGCTACTAATAAAGACGAATTGAAACTTATAAAATAAGAAGATCGAACGTTTGATATTTTTAGAATTTATCATAAACAGTCAAAAAATAATCAACTACTGACGCGAATGCGTTTTTTCTTGCTTGCTGATCACCTAGCATTTTCTGCATGAAATAATTATTTTATGAGCAGAAATAACTAAAATCACAAGTGCATTATTACACAATTTATTACAGAGGAATATGCCATTACAGCTAATATGACAATCACAAATGGAACACAATGGGTTATGGCCTATGTCCTATTCAGTTCATGATGTAACACCAATCTGCTTACGAAGTGTGCGTCTTTGTGTATATCTCCGTCTGGTTATGTGTATCTGATGATATCTCTCTATCTCGATATACACAATATATATATATATATACAATATATATAATTTATATATATATATTATATATATCTATATCTTTGTGCCTCGCAGTGTTTGTCTGCCTGTGTGTCAACGTGTCTTTGTTTCTTTCACTCTTCTACCTGTAGTCGTCTCCTATGTCACCGTGGATATCTACTCCAATCTCTCTAGTGCGGTCTCTTTCTCCCCATTCTCATCACTCCACCAAATCCCCTCTGACCTCATTCCAACCAATTCAGTGTCGCAATCGTCGAAACCCGGACCGCAAAGAAATTCCATGGACACCCGCATGTAGAGGCAAGACGGGGCATTTGAACGCGTTTCCTTGAAAAAATGGACACCATTCCTTGAAAAAATGGACACCATTTTAAAGCTGGTGTCCATTTTAAAGACATTTTAAAGCTCTGTGGGCAGAGCTGTAACTGCTACACAGCGGGTCGCAGGTGGCGGATAGCGAAAAGACCATTAGTACGATGGTCAGCTGCGAAATAAGCAGGCTTGCCTGACGAATAAGCAGTCCCGGACCAAACAGCGGTGGCTCTCATCAGGGTCAGGGTGGGGTATGAGGTGACGCTCATATTCCCTAAAAAATGCCCTGGAAAGCCCGAAGACGAGACCATGTCAAGCGAATGCAGACCGCTTAAAGTCTGTGGTCACCAGGAACACCGGGCAGCAGCGGTGTGGAAACACGGCCGTGGCGGAAGAATCCCATGCGGATCAACGGCAGGGACGGACAAACAGGTCAAACTGAACTGCGGTCAGAAGAGGATTTGGGGCCCACTGACTACACCAACCCCAGTGTGTATTATGAGAAGACGACGTCAGAATAACGCAATGGGTGGTGGTTTTGATCCCTCCAGGAAATTGACCACCCTAAGTGCTACTGGAGGAGGGAAGAGCAAGGTTTCGAATGAACTGACAAGTGATGAAGACTCAGACCTAAAGCCAGCAAATGGAGGGCCTGAGACGGATGTATGTCGGAATCTACGGAGCCGAGTGAACCTGCGCAACAACGTTAGAGTGGCGACATGGAACGTGCAGACACTGTACCAAGCCGGGAAATTGGCAAATGTCATTGGAGAAATGAGAAGAGGAAGAGTTGAGATAATGGGTGTTGCAGAGGCCAGATGGACGGGAAGCGGATGTTTCACCAGTGAAACGGAGGAGATGGTGATATACTCTGGTGCCGACAGCCATGAGAGAGGGGTGGCCATCATACTCTCTAAGGAGGTCAAAAACAGCCTGATGGAATACCGTGCAATATCAGACAGGATCATCTATGTCAGGATGAGAGCAGCGCCCGTCAACATCTCCTTGTACCAGATCTATGCACCGACGGCTATGGCGGCGGAAGAAACAAAGGATGGATTCTATCTACAACTGGAACAGGAAATCGAAAGGGCGCAAAAGAAGGATATATTAGTGGTGATGGGTGATTACAATGCCAAAGTTGGAGGAAATCTGGAGGGAGAGGTTGGAGGACGTTTCGGACTAGGAGATATGAATGAGAACGGAGAGAGAGTGGTTAACTTTTGTCTGGAAAATAATCTGGTCATTGCAAATACCATGTTTAAACACCATGAGAGAAGGATGTACACGTGGAACTCGCCGGATGGACACACGAGAAACCAAATTGATTACATTATGCTCTCAAAAAGATTTCGGAAATGCGTATTGAATTCGAGAGCTTACCCTGGGGCGGACTGTGGATCGGACCACAACCTGGTGGGAGCGGAGCTAAAACTGAGATTTAGGAAACATGGGAGAACAGAACACAGAATTGTATATGATCTGGACAAACTGCAGGACAGCGACGTTAGGGAAGGCTACACAGTAGAGGTGAACAATAGATTTGAGACTCTCCTGGGCTGCGAGGAAGAGAAAAATCCAAATGAACTGTGGGAGGACATCAAAGAAGAAACGAAAAACACGGCAGAGAGATGGCTGGGGAAGAGAAAGAAAAGAAGGAACAAGCCATGGATGACAATGGAAACCTTGAAGTTGATAGAGACAAGAAGAAATCTGAAACCGGGGAAGGATAGAAATGAAGAAGGCAGGAGAGCGTATGCAGAAGCAAAAAGTGAAGTACAAAGAAATATCAGGGTCGATAGAAAAGAATGGTTGAAGAAGCAATGCGAGGACATTGAAGATGGAATGAAAAGAGGAAACACAAAAATGGCTTTCGATGTGATAAAGAAACTCCGGCAAAACGTGATACCTAAACAAAGGAACATCGCAGATGAAGAAGGAAGGCTACTATCGGACATGGAGAGCATAAAAACGAGATGGAGACAGTATACAGAAGAGCTATACAGGGACAGCGAGGAGGACGGAGAAGAGAGGGAACACACCGGGGGTGAAGCGGGAAACGGAGAAAGGACAGCGCCGATACTGGTGGATGAAGTCAGAGATGCAATCAGGAGGCTGCCAAAGGGAAAGGCAACTGGAATCGACGAACTGCCGGCGGAATTATGGAAGGTAGATAGCGAGGAGATTGCAGCGGTCTTCTGCAAGCTATGCAACAAGATACTGGAAACGGAGGAATGGCCTACGGACTGGATTAAGTCAATTTTCGTTGCGATTCCGAAAGTCAAGGGAACAACGAAATGCGAGGAGCATAGAACTATTGCCTTGATCAGCCATGCAAGCAAGATAATGCTCCGAGTTCTGCTTGGCAGGATGCAAAAGGTGGCGGATGAGGCGCTATCGGACGTACAGATGGGATTCAGGAAGGGAGTGGGCACAAGAGACCAGATTTTCAACTTACGAATCATCATTGAGAAAGCAAGAGAACATCAAACGCCTCTGTATATAGCCTTCATAGACTATAAGAAAGCCTTTGACTCGGTGAAGCATAAGAAACTCTGGACAGTGCTAAAAGAAATGGGAGTGGACAGCCAAGTAGTGAAGGTTTTTAAAAGTCTGTATGACAACCAACAGGCAGCGGTCCGCATAGACAAGGAAATCACGGAATGGTTCAGGATTGGAAAGGGGGTGAGGCAGGGCTGCTTGATATCACCACTGTCTTTTAACGGGTACTCAAAGAAGGTGATGAGAGAGTCTGCGGATATACTTAGCTGGATCGGAGTAACGGTAAGCGGACGGACAATAAACAACTTGCGATACGCGGATGATATCGTACTCGTCGCTACATCAAAAGAAGCGCTCCAGCAACTAATGGACAGAGTGAATGAAACATCTAAGAAATATGGGCTGGAAATAAATAGTAAGAAAACAAAAGTGATGGTGGTGAGCAGAGATCAAGAGAGGATAGCGATCACGTGTAATGGAGGAATCTTGGAGCAAGTGGAGTCGTTCCGTTACCTAGGCGTCATAGTGGAGGAGAGTGGAGATGGAGGCAGGGAGATTAGAGCCAGACTGGGGATGGCGCGAACGGCCATGGGGTCTTTGACTACACTGTGGAAGGACAGAACCATTGGAGCAGGGCTGAAGCTAAGGCTTATGGGGTCACTGGTGTGGCCGGTGGCGCTGTACGGCTGTGAAACTTGGACGCTAAGGAAGGAAGACAAAAGAAGAATATCAGCGTTTGAGATGACAACATATAGAAAGATGCTGAGAGTCAGCTGGAAGGAGTTTAGAACAAACGAATCTATACTGGAAGAGTTGCAGCCAGAGCGGCGCTTGCTGGAGGTGGTGAAAGGAAGGAAGCTGAACTACTTCGGACACATGATTAGAGCCGACAAGCTGCCGGCATTCATATGTCAGGGCTATCTTGATGGAAAAAGGGCTCGGGGAAGGCCGAGGAGAAGATGGATGGATGACGTGGAGGAATGGACGGGGATGGTGATGGCCGACTGTGTGAGGACCGCGAGAAACAGAGAGCAGTGGAGGAAGATGGCGTCGTCGACTCTAATCCCCGATCCGCAGCAATGAGGATGGTCATGACGGACGAAATGCTTCGTTCCAGTGGCCGAGGGCAACGACGACGACGACGACGACGACGACGATTTTAAAGCTACTACTTTTGTGTTTTTAATAAATTTCTTCGCCCTAAAACACTGATGATAAGCAAAACCGTAAAATTTACATACAACAGCTTCTATGAAAAACCCATGTTCTTAATTTCTGTTTTTCATTAAATATTTTTCAAGCTATTGACTAAAAATTGGAACTCCGACCATTGAACCCTCATGACCCGTCCTGTGAATAATTATATCTGCGGGCGTGTATGCATGATTCACATCAAGCGAAGTCAATAAAACCTCGATCTCTCTCTTCAGTCGAATCTTGCGATAGTCTTCAATGTTCATCGACATCTTGCAGCCGCCGACCCGTCTCTGCCCTGGTCATTTACATCATCTTGCGGTTGCTGACGTCTCTCGCCCTCCCTTCTAACCAGTTTTGGACTGGCATCACCAGCACACGAACAGCGGCGATTCATAGCAAAGATGACATCCATCGCCCTCCTCCTTCCGACCGACTTGAGACTGGCAACACCAGACTGCAAGCAGTGGTGACACTGCGGGAAAGTCTCAAGTGTTTAACGACATCTTAGGGTTACAATGACCGTAGCGATCGCCCTCCTTCTTTCTACATGCTTTAGACTGGCACCACGTGAGCTAGACGTAGCTGCGCTTCGTTGCCAGGGGCACCTCGTCCCCAGATCGCCAGGACGAGTGGAGCCGCGTTGTCGTCAGGTTGGCGTTGCAGGTGGCGCTGTACGTCTGGCGGAGGGATACACCGGACACTTCGGCGGCGAATGGGTCGTCAGGGAGATGCTTCCGCCGACATCGATCTTTGCAATGACTGCGAAGGAACAACTGACGAAAGCCATGCTTGAACTTCTCCTATACAATGAAAACGACAAACGATGATTAATGATGAGACAACTACACAGATGATGATGACGATTGCAAGAAAACGACAGACGACGATGAATGATGAGACACAGATGATGACGATGGATGATGAATGATGAGACAACTGCCCAGATGATGACGATTGCAAGAATGCGATGATGATGACGATCAGCATGATAATAATTATTGTAGAAGACTAAATGGGGTCAGAGGTTGATTTGTGTGTCACTGGGATGGCCAGTGAAGACTTTACCGTGGGGTCTTAAAACAGACTAAAAGGTTGGCGACGATGAGAAATAAATTACGATAAGACTGTGCTTTTAAAAATTGTGACGATAGCAACGACGATGAGAATGATGTCGATAATTAATGTTCATAGTGATTACGACGTCGACGACGACGACGATGATGATGATGATATAAATGATGACGACGAAATGATAACCTTCGTTCATTTATAAGAATGATTGAAAATTATCACAGAAGGTTGATTCAAATGTTTGGCAGACATGCGCGGCGCTCATCAACTCATCTCAACTCATTCTACCATCTACTAAAACAAATTCATCAGATTTTACAAACAGGGAACTTGGTATCTTATTGGAAAGATTTTTGGCGAAGAACTAAAAGGTCATCAGATTTTAAAGTATATAGGAACTTGGTACCTTATTGGGGAAAATGTCGCCAGAAATATTTGGGCCACAGGGCACTATATTAAACATTGCTGGTTGCGCAGTTTTAAAAATTCCTCTAAAGAGCCCTGCAATACAGTACAATTACAATACAATGCAATGCAATACAATACAATACAATACAATACAATACAATACAATACAATAAGGCGGTCGAGAATGTCAACACCTCCCATGTGGTGATTGCACTTTCCAATGACAGCTGGCTGATTTATATGAACCGCAGATTTTTGCTGATTAGTGTGAACTGTGAGAGGCGCCTCATAAAAATTACAAATACAATGCAATGCAATGCAATACAAATATATACAATGCTATATTGTGCAATAATGCTAACGTTGAGTAATCCGTAGATGAACAAATACAATATACTACAATGCAATACAATACAATAGAATACAATGCAATACAATACAATACGATACAATACAATGCTATACAATGCAATAATGCTAACGTTGAGTAATCCATAGATGAACGGATTGTAGCATGAGTTGCTCATCGCCAACCAATTTGAACAGAACCAAATGATGTTGATGAACTTGTACCTGTACACAATAAACCAAATGATGTTGATGAACTTGTACCTGTACACAATAAACCAAATGATGTTGATGAACTTGTACCTGTACACAATAAACCAAATGATGTTGATGAACTTGTACCTGTACACAATAAACCAAATGATGTTGATGAACTTGTACCTGTACACAATAAACCAAATGATTTCGATGAACTTGTACCTGTACACAATAAACCAAATGACGTTGATGAACTTGTACCTGTACAAAATAAACCAAATGATTTCGATGAACTTGTACCTGTACACAATAAACCAAATGATTTCGATGAACTTGTACCTGTACACAATAAACCAAATGATTTCGATGAACTTGTACCTGTACACAATAAACCAAATGATGTTGATGAACTTGTACCTGTACACAATAAACCAAGTGATGTTGATGAACTTGTACCTGTACACAATAACAATAATAGATTTGGTATATATTTATTGATTAAGCAACTATTAATCGATTACACTCCAAAAATTAACTTCGATTATCTAAATAGTTTTATTGATTTTGTATCTTTTATTATTGATTAGTTCTGAAGGTGAAACGTTGATATTTTGTGTTTCACCGAAGTGGACTGCTTACTGCAGCTGCAATGAAAACAAGAACTAATTTTTGTCGCCATCTTCGACTTTTCCATCAGTATTTTATCCTTCCTTCCTTAAACTCAATAACACTAATTATTATGGTCACTCAATTTCAACTCAAAGGTTTTACATTATCATTGCTTGCTCTATTACTCACTAGGAAAATGGACGGCTCGATGTCATGAAATAAGCAGGAAAATTAATTGAACAAGTCGGAAATTATTGATGGAGAGAAGAGACAGAGAGATAGAAAGATAGAGAGATAGATAGAGAGAGAGAGAGAGAGAGAGAGAGAGAGAGAGAGAGAGAGAGAGAGAGAGAGAGAGAGAGAGAGAGATAGAGAGAGAGAGAGAGAGAGAGAGAGAGAGAGAGAGAGAGAGAGAGAGAGAGCGAGAGAGAGAGAGAGAGAGAGAGAGAGAGAGAGAGAGAGAGAGAGAGAGAGAGAGAGAGACAGACAGACAGACAGACAGACAGACAGACAGACAGACAGACCTTGTACCTGTACACAATATTATTAAAACCATTCAGACAGACAGACATACAGACATACAGACAGATAGACAGACAAAGACAGAAAGATGCAGAGAAACAGAGAGAGACAAAGAGATATAGAAAGAGAGAGAGAAACAGAGAGAAACAGAGAGACACGGAGACAGAGAGAGAGACAGTGAGAAGAAGAATGGTTTTAATAATTTATAATTTTTTATAGGTTACGCAGAGAGAGAAAGGGATATAATAATAATAATAATAATAATAATAATAATAAAAATAATAATAATAATAATAATAATAATAATAATAATAATAATAATAAAAATAATAATAATAATAATAATAATAATAATAAAAATAATAATAATAATAATAATAATAATAATAATAATAATAATAATAATAATAATAATAATAATAATAATAATAATAATAACAATAATAATAGCCTATTATATCTCATTCTCTCCTTTCTTTCTCTACCTCCTCAGCCATCTCTCTTCTAGTTTCTGTCATCTTGTTTCCATCTTTTCCACATCATTTGCTCCTTCATTCTTCTCTCTCTTTCTTTCTGCCTATGTCTCTGCCTCTGTCTGTCTATCTGTCCGCCTGACTCTCTCTCTCTCTCTCTCTCTCTCTCTCCTCTCTCTCTCTCTCTCTCTCTGTCTGTCTCTTTCTTGTCTGCATTATACCTCAGGGCAAAAAGAAAAAAAATTATATACCTCATTTTCTCTCCTTTCTCTCTACCTCCCCAACCATCTCTCTCCTAGTTTCGGTCATTTTTCCCCCATATTTTCCACATCATCTGTCTGTCTCTCTCTCTCTCTCCATATTTAGCATCGTTCGTTTTTCTCCTTTCCAGCATCCAACCCAAAGCGTCGTCGATTGTTTTATGGCTTCCCAGTCATCCGTGCATTGATGCCATTCGTAGCCATCGATGGCTCTAAATGGCTTCATTTACGATCATCCGTTTGGTTGACCAACCAAATGCATCCTGCAGGTCGCCGTTAGTCGATCTCTCTTTCCGCTTCCGGTTCAGTCGGCTATAAATAGAATGCTCTCGATTTTGACGAATAATAGAAACATCGCCACTGACTAAACGTCGGTTGCGCCAGTCCCAAGCATCGGAAAAAGGGGAGGGCGACGCAACTTGACACACAGACTTTAACGGCAATGTTAGACCAACACAAGTCTTCACTGCTACTCGCGCCAGTCCAAAGAGCGAAGGAAAGAGGAGGGTTTCGCTAATCATCCTTGTAATGAAAATTATTATGACATATAATAGTTTAGTTAAACTGTTTAAGTGTTAGTGTCGTTTTAGGTTTTCGTGTTTCTATTAAATGAATGTCTCACTGTAATTAACTTTCGGTTGAAATGAGTTACTGCTACAGCATCAGAATTACAGTTGAAGCAGATGTCAGATAGTATGTGTTTGGATGCATACATGCACACATCTACATTCTAATCAAGTGATTCTACCGTATACAATGTCATGCATAATCATATAAATTATGTTTGTATTGTATAAAATTGCATTGTAGACGTATGTTTGTAGGTAGGCCTATATCATGGTCCTTAGTATGCAGGTGTACGTTTCATGTACATGTGTGATTGAATGCATAAATGTATGCTTGAGTGCCTGTGGGTAGACTATGCATGAAAACACGTATGAATACCTTTAAATATGTACAAATCACTGTCGGTCTGTCTGCATGCTATATGCGTAGCCTTGTGGCTATCACTCTGTCTGTCTGTCTGTCTGTCTGTCAGGCAGTCTGTTTAATTTTGTTTGTTTGATTTGTAGGCCTGTTTCACAAGTCAGATTTGAGTTGCCTTTACCATCGCAAACCGGACTATGGTCGTTTTCAATTCAGGAAAACCAAAATATTGCACAAATTAATAATTCTTAATTAGACTAAGATTTATTTCAGACTAATTATTTCCGACGCGAGATTGCGTCTTGCGAACGTTTTCCATTACAACTGGTTTTCGTCGAAATCGATTCTTTGAGCTGCGACGGAAGAATGGGGCGATAATAGGGTAATTATGAGATTCACGTGTCTCCTCCGTGCTGTAGTTAGCAATTGGAGAGGATAGGGCAAGGATGGATATGTGGGTGGATGGGTAGTTTGATAAATGGGTAGGCGGGCTAATGGGTGTATGTGTGTATAGATGGACGGCCGTGGATGAATGGATGGTTGGATGGGTGAATGGATGGATGGTTGGATGGGTGAATGGATGGATGGATGGATGGATGGATGGATGGATGGATGGGTGAATGGAGGGACTATTGAAGGTGGAGAGAAGCGTGGATTCGATACATGGATTGGTTAGTCTATGGATGGATATAATATTATCTCTAGGTCTTCCTATTTTTGCGTCTTTCTTGTTTTTATTAACCCTGTCCAATCTGTCCATCTTTCTCTCCTTCTCCATTCGCCAAAGATGAGCAGACAGCATGAATTGAGTCAGTATAGAATCCATACACCACCACCACCACCACCATTGGACAAAGGCTGCTGTACTTACTCGTTGATTTCTGGTGCAATGAATGCGAGCAGATGGTAGATCTGGAGAGGAAGCCAACACGAGGCGAAGAGAGCAACAACGACGATCAACATCTTTATGACCTGCAACCATAAACAGACATAATTATAAACATACACAGATGACTATTTAATTATAAATAGATATAATTAAACTAAATTCAACGAAATAAGAGGATTAAGATAAAAGGAAACAGACATGGGCGGAATTTGGTTTCCGTTCTTGGAGGGGCTAAAGCCTTCTTGGGGAGGCTAAGCCCGGGAAAAGATACCATTTACACGGTGAAAAAAATGAATCTGGGTCTTCTTGGGGAGACTTAGCTCTCCCTAACCCCTGATAAACTCCGCCCATGGAAACAGATAAATTAACACATAAGAGGTAAATGAAAAAAATAACTATATGAAATAAATTGGAAAGGAAATCGATTTAACAGGTATATAGCTGTAGATAAACAGGTGAAGATGAATGGCTAAACAATAAAATTGATAAAGGAAACCTTTGACAAAAAACAGATAGGCTACAATGTAGGTAAATGGATAGCTAGAAATATGCTGGCAGTCTTGACTCTTGACAGGCCTAAACGACTAATTGAAACCAACACATGATGCAGTATGTAAAAGGTAAAGGTTTTGCCCATACTCGCTTGCGAGCGTTGGGCCCGGTGCTGATCCCCGGTGTTAAGCCATCAGCCCTTAGGTGGCAATTGCCATACATCGGCGGTAGGTGGCCAGGTCTTTCCGCCGAACCCAAGGTTACCTGCGCAGTGACACTGCTACTCATTTTCACACTCCCATCTGGCGAGTGGCGGCTGATTCAACCTTAAGGGGCCACCGGGATTAGATCCCGGTTCCTTCTGTTCTTCGTGCCAGCGTGTTACCAATCAGCCACCGCACCGCCCCTGCAGTATGTTGTATTGTATTATTGTAGCGTTAAGTATTTAACTGTAGTTAATTGCGTTGGATTGTCGTTATAGTAAGCGGATGTACTTTATTTTAATATATTGTAATCGTAATCTACACATTTCTAAAGCGCCACTCGAAAACCAAGCGCAAGCACCAGCTTATTAACGGGCGCTGATTGGAAACTCAGTGGAAAGTGTGATCATTCCGCCGATCAAGTAATTACAACCATCTTGTTCCTATTCTTTCACCATCCGGAAACGACGTAAACAGCTGTTGTCGTCTGCTGCACAACTGGTCAGCCTAGGTGTCGCCACTGACAGCAGGTGAGACTGTGGAGGGCGGGAGAGGAAAGGAATCGAAGTCTTGAAATCTAATCTATTCAGACAAAATTGAAACGCTGGTAGTAAAACTTGGCTTATCTGACATATATAATAATAATTATTATTGTGCTCATAATGACATTGACACACTCAGACATGCGCAAGCACGCACGTGCACGCATATGCACGAAAATTCGACGTGAGTTTGTGTGTGTGCGCGCGTATGCCTGCTTGCGAAGAGTCATTGCATAATTACGTGACGCCAAAAATGACCGTTTTTGAGGAATTAGGCCTACCACGTTGTTCCGCTGGTAAACTATCACAGATCCAAACAATTCGAAAGGCGGTTTCCGGTTTGAACAAACGGAGGAACAGATAATATTAGGCTAAAAGTATGCTGCCATGCTGGCCAGGCATATTTAATGGTGTATGCTGCCGGATCAACTTAAGATAATAATTATATAGACCTAGGCTTACTTCCGTTACCGTGAAGTTTCAGATCAATTTTGCAAAGTTTAAACTTCGATCACATCATGTCTGAAGTCTCATTCGATGGCAATCTAATTTTTATTAATAATTTTTTTCAAGGCGTTACGTAACGTTCAGCTCCCCACACCCACCCACGTAGCGTTTCGTAACGTTTTCAATTAGCTACCCCACCCACTCACCCACCCTCAAGCGTTACGTAATTACGCAATGACCCCTAAATAATAAACTCGCAGATGTTTTATTCCTTCCCGTCGACGGTTTGCTTGTTGTATTGAACGTTATTCCTTCACTTATTACTGGACAGTGTTTTAAACATACCAGTACTCGCCCTTCCCCGTCCCTCCCCCGCTCCTTCTGCCTCCTGCCTGCCTCCTTCCCTATCCGACTCCCTCCCTCCACTCGGTAAGCTTAGGTAATTTCGCTGCGATAACTGAGTTGTGTTCGAGCACGACGTGTAAAAACATGGGCGCCCGCACATAGGGGCAAGGGGGGGCACTTGCCCCCCCCCTGGAAAATTGAAACCTATTTTTCTAATTACTACTTTTGAGGTTTAAGAAATTTTCTCCCAATGAAATACTAATGTTACCAATGATACACTTCAGTGAATGTCAGAAATTTAAGTAATGAAATCTCTTTAGAAATAAAGAAACTCTTTAATTTTCTGCCTTGCATTTTTTCAAGCTCTTGCTGAAAACGGTAACAATGACTTTTAGCCCTCCCGCGAGTGCCCATTTAAATAGTATTTCTATCGATTATGTCCTACTTGTCTGGAATCTCGCTGTAGGCTAATGCAATTTTTCACAACTACGCAAAAATTAATTATCAATAAATTACACTAATGTAAAAAATTTGAAATTTATCAGCAGCCCATTGAAATTAAGTAATGGAGATCTACATATTCACCAGCATTATATATGGAATCAAGTCTGTTTTAAGTCAGGCTGCATTTTGTCCATTTTGCATGCTGCCAGCTAGTACAGAATTTAGGTAGGTCAAGCTGTAGAAAAACTTGGATAATTGACTCTGGTTATCACGCCTCGAGATTTTCTCCCAAAACCAACGTCTCCTCTGTTCAAAAGAGTTGATACCCCATTCTTCTGATCCTCGGGATCCTTCGCATTCCTAAACGACACCTGCAATAACATCTGACCCTCTGGATACAGGACTCGGACCTCTTTCTTGACTGCCCTTTGAACAGCCTGATGACTCGATGCAGCGCTTCTGAATAAGCTGGTGCCCTATAATTGACTTTGGAGTGGCACTTTAGAAGTTTAGAAATTGTGATTAAAATATAGAAGTAACTTGATGGAGCACTTGCCCCTTTAAAACTGATACCCGTTTTTCGTTCATTTATTCATTCATTCATTATATTATGGCGCCCCTTCAAAACCCTACTTTTTAACATTCTACTTTTGATTTTTAATAAATTTCTTCGCTCTAAGAAAACTATTCATATTGAGAATGATAGGCCTACAGTCCTACACCAAATGAAACTGAGAAATATGCATTAAGAAACTTCTTTGAAAAATACCCATATTCTCACTTTCCAGCTTTGCAATTTTTAAGCTTTTTTGCGACTAGGAAATTTAACCGTGACCAACTTAAAAATTTTGCCCCCCCTGCAAAAATTTCTGCGGGCGCCCATGTGTAAAAAGCCAACTCAGCAACGAAACGATTATCGAAGAAAAGAGATAAATGCATCGCGACGAAATCGATTTCTATTTCGTTTGATTAGTTTTGCGTGAAGGTCGACCGGTTTCGCAGTCACTATATCTCGCAGTCTCACTCAATCCCAATATATCGTCTTTGGTACGATGACCATCCTCCTGTGTTATACCGCTTATCCTCGTTTTATCGCCTCTGACCTGTGTGCTGTGGTTCTAGAAATACACGCAGTGAGAGATTTCTGTTTACAAAAAACTGCCCTCACTCTCCCACTGTCCAATGTGTCCATCGAACCATACGCTCGACTGAGTGCAGTTCACAGTCCGCTTGGATCGTATACCCTACTCCAGCATGCAAAGCCGAGCGCTTTCCGTGGCTGGCCCGGCGGTATGGCGCCTGCTCCCTAGACAACATTCTCTAACACATTGTTTAAAAGCACTTGACAGCGCCTGAGAATAGTTTCTTTAACGAGGTGATATACAAAATAACCTAGTTGAATGAATGAATGAACGAATGAACGAATGAACGAATGAACAAACGAATGAATGAATGAATGAACGAATGAATGAATGAACGAACGAATGAATGAACGACCAACCGACCGACCGACTGACTGATTGATTGACTGACTGACTGAATGACTGACTGACTGACTGACTGATTAACTGACTGACTGACTGACTGATTGATTGACTGACTGACTGACTGACTGACTGACTGACTGACTGACTGACTGACTGAATGACGGCCTGACTGAACGTACGAATAGAAATTCTGACTATGAATTCTCGGGCTATAAATTATTATCAGTAATATTTAAAAATCACTTCCTCACTCAATCAATTATAATTTATATAGCGCCCCTTCAAGGTGCCTACTCAGAGACGCTCCCGGCCGAGATCATCAAGCGAAAAAACAGTATTCAACAGTTTGTGAAATTGAGAATAAAGTAGTTTGAATGAATGAAACAATTAATAATATTAATAATAACTACTACAATTTATATGGCGTCGTGATGCGGCCATGCCGTATAACAAGTGTAGGCAACGGTCGTCGATCTTGTTGACTCGCAAGTCCTTCCAATCACTAAAGGCATCAACTAAAGTTATCAAAATCAACATCTACAATGAACTGCACCTGTTCGATATAGGTCAGTGTCTGACATATTATTCTGTAAGAAATTAAAGGCTGCTCTTTCAGCCGTGTAGGAATCGGGGGTACTTATGAGTAGTTAGTCTCCTTGAAGAGCTGCTATATAAATACTTGAATGAATGAATGCAAATTTGATTTGCAGTGTGAAGTAATAGTAGTTAATAGTCAATCGTGTTTTTGAAAGAAACGTAGATTTAGTAACAGCCGTGGTATAATTAAATAAATTGATGAATTTTAGTTTCGGGTGTTTAATGGCATCTGACAGGGGAAAACCACTCACATTAACTATAATATTTCTTATACCAAGTTATCATCTGGAAATGCGCGCTAATTAGATAACCTTGGGCGATGATAATGAATTTTGAATTAGAAGGTTTCCAGGGTTTAAAATAAATGTATCTGGACTACAGTAATTCGTCATATAATGGTCGTCTTTCTAAACTACCGGTACTGTATTATGAATAATTATTATTATAGTCTTATGCGATCGTATAGCAATGAACGGTTTACAATTTTTATGACATTTCTGCAAGAATGGGTGATAAACGCAAGCGTTGAATTAAAACACCTCTATATCAGTTTTCTCAGCTGCTATTAATCAGAAAAAGTCGCTCAATTGCACTAAAAACTGGTCTAGTACCTTGCTCATAAGTGCTGTAATACGCCGAGCAAATTTCTGTCCAGGGTAACGGCCTCTGTTGTCATAGTCCCGGGTCAAATCGGATCCATCCAATTGCTGCTTTGTTTTATTATCAAAATAAGTTTATCGATTTGAATCTTCAGAAGCAGAAAGGCATTAGGAGAGGAGCACTGAATGGATGGAAATTATTTCTCAATGTACATGTGCCTTGCCTTGCCTTCAACCATCCTCGACACGAGGGTTGGTCGCATTTTGGACAGTTCTTCTCCATCCTCTCCTGTCTTCGGTTGCTCTCAACAATTGCTCTGTTGATAATCCCGTCCATTCACACATGTTGTCCCACCACCTCTTCCTAGGTCTTCCTCTTGATCTTGCTCCTGGAACCGTGCCTTGCATAATCTCCTTCTCCAAGCAGTCTCCATGTTTCCTCATGATGTGCCCGAAATGTACATATGTACATGTACATATGGAGAAAGCCATATGTACATTGTTAGGAGAGGAACACTGAAGGGATGGAAATTATTTGGAAAATTTATCACCATTCTTATGGAATCAGTAGAACGTTCGATATTGGATAGACCAATGCTCTTAAGTGCTGTAATATGCCGAGCAAATTTCTGTCCATGGTAACGGCCTCTGTTGTCATAGACCCTGGTCAAATCGGATCCATCCATCCACTTAGTTTTAAGAAATGCTGCGTTGAAAGCTTTCTTGTAGTATACCACTTTCTTTTAGAGCAAGAATGATTCACTTAAATGAGGTGTGCAATTATTGGAGCAGTTCTAGCTTCTAAGTACGTAAGTAGATTTTGTCTTTTCTTCCACCTTCCTCTTTCCGATGGTTGATCGCTTAACAGACAGTTTTTCTCCATCTTTTCTTGCCCTCTGTCTCTGCCTTGACCCGATCGAATGACACTTTTTCCATTCAGGCTCTGTGTTCTTTCGCCTGGAATGTTACTGTAGGCTACTGTATTGTATTGAATCGTATAATTATGTAAGTGAACTTAACTTCATAAAACTCTTCTCACAGTGAACGCGAATCAGTGGATCTCGCAACGCGAAAAACCGACAGGAAAGAAAATAGTTTCGAGACAGTGAAAAGATGGACAAAGAAGAACTTATGAATGGTGCGAGTTGATTCCCTAGTGCATGCCCACGTTTGCGGTTTGGCCAATGCAATCCTCGATCCATAAACAAGGAGATCATGTCTGTCACGTTAGTTCAGTGGACGAAGAGAGGATGCTGAAGTGGGGAGGCGGATCAGATCCCAAAGTTACTTAGGCCTAGGCGCTAGACCAGACTATGACCGGTGAATTAAACTTATTACAGTTAAGAGCCTTGATCGTCATAGATTTATTTGCAGTAACCCTGAGTCCTGACAATTGTAGTTCCTCATAAAAGCGACCGGGTTTATAGGTTATATATTTATGAATATTAATTCAGCGGTCCTAAAGAATGAACAATAATTTAAAAATGCACCTTTTATAAAATATTAAATAATAAAAAACAGACGGTTCAATTTAAACACCTCTATATCAATGTTTTCAGCTGTATTAAATGAGAATTTCGGCCAATAATATTGATCGCTGCTTATTACCTCTGATGTTATAAGTTATTTCAGACGAAGAAAGGCACTAAGAGTAAACACCAGGCCTAACTTAAACGAAGGGATGTCAACATCGGCGGAATATTTTAAGAAGAAGACCGAGCAGGTCGAAAGGAACTGTGATACGAAGAAAGAGGTCACTGCTAGTCAGTAAAGTGTCAACTATTTAATAGTAGTAGCCTATTATAGCACCGTGTTGAAATATGTGTATGTCTCTCTATCCTTCTACGTTTCACAATCTCTGCCTCAATCTGTTTCTCCGACTCTAGTCCCATGGGCGCCCGCACATAGGGGCAAGGGGGGGCACTTGCCCCCCCCCTGGAAAATTGAAACCTATTTTTCTAATTACTACTTTTGAGGTTTAAGAAATTTTCTCCCAATGAAATACTAATGTTACCAATGATACACTTCAGTGAATGTCAGAAATTTAAGTAATGAAATCTCTTTAGAAATAAAGAAACTCTTTAATTTTCTGCCTTGCATTTTTTCAAGCTCTTGCTGAAAACGGTAACAATGACTTTTAGCCCTCCCGCGAGTGCCCATTTAAATAGTATTTCTATCGATTATGTCCTACTTGTCTGGAATCTCGCTGTAGGCTAATGCAATTTTTCACAACTACGCAAAAATTAATTATCAATAAATTACACTAATGTAAAAAATTTGAAATTTATCAGCAGCCCATTGAAATTAAGTAATGGAGATCTACATATTCACCAGCATTATATATGGAATCAAGTCTGTTTTAAGTCAGGCTGCATTTTGTCCATTTTGCATGCTGCCAGCTAGTACAGAATTTAGGTAGGTCAAGCTGTAGAAAAACTTGGATAATTGACTCTGGTTATCACGCCTCGAGATTTTCTCCCAAAACCAACGTCTCCTCTGTTCAAAAGAGTTGATACCCCATTCTTCTGATCCTCGGGATCCTTCGCATTCCTAAACGACACCTGCAATAACATCTGACCCTCTGGATACAGGACTCGGACCTCTTTCTTGACTGCCCTTTGAACAGCCTGATGACTCGATGCAGCGCTTCTGAATAAGCTGGTGCCCTATAATTGACTTTGGAGTGGCACTTTAGAAGTTTAGAAATTGTGATTAAAATATAGAAGTAACTTGATGGAGCACTTGCCCCTTTAAAACTGATACCCGTTTTTCGTTCATTTATTCATTCATTCATTATATTATGGCGCCCCTTCAAAACCCTACTTTTTAACATTCTACTTTTGATTTTTAATAAATTTCTTCGCTCTAAGAAAACTATTCATATTGAGAATGATAGGCCTACAGTCCTACACCAAATGAAACTGAGAAATATGCATTAAGAAACTTCTTTGAAAAATACCCATATTCTCACTTTCCAGCTTTGCAATTTTTAAGCTTTTTTGCGACTAGGAAATTTAACCGTGACCAACTTAAAAATTTTGCCCCCCCTGCAAAAATTTCTGCGGGCGCCCATGGACTCTACGATGTGTATGTCTGCCTCTGCCTGTCTTTCTCTATCTTTATCAGTTTCTGTCTCTGCCTCTGCCTTTGTATCTCTCTGTCTATGTCTCGCTCTCCTTTTACGTCTGTTTGTCTGTCTGTTTATCTTTATGACATTGGCCACCGATGTCAGGTTGCTAGAGGACGATAGCTACTAAGATGAGCGTCTCTTCGATTAGCTCTATAATAGCCTATAATTATAAACTAGCAATTACACTTTTACGAAGAAGACAATGTCTGTCTGAAAAGTTGTCGAAAGAGGTTAATTGAGTTCAAGGATGGAAAGAAGAAGAATGCGAAGGAGAAGACGCCATTGGAAGAAGAAGGTCATCCAATCGTGAGGAAGAGAAGCACGATTGGATGACCTTCTTCTTCTTCCGCTTCAACTCAGCTGGAATGAAGAGGAGAATGTAAAGAACTGGAGAGAAGTAGAGAGGCAATCCATATCATTTTGTCGTAGAGGATTGCCTGCATGGACGCTGCGTGGACGGGGTTTGCTGGCCTAATAATTAGGAGCACGACGGAGTAGATAGATACAATAGAGTCTGGATACGGTACAATATTACAATGATAGGCTATCAAGCTGATAATTTCCGAAACCTAACGTAGACTGTAAAAATATCCCGTGGTTTAAAACTGCAGCATCGTCTCTATAACTTAATGACGCAAAGTCATGTCTGTGGATTCATGCAGATTCAAATCACGAGTAATTCCTATTTAAACAAACATCTGGACCTCAAATTAAATGTGTTACGTGATTGTGAATGGTTTCAATAAGCGTATTTCCATCATAATTATTCCTCCACGATCATCTCCCTTTCAATTTGAGATGTGAGTGAAGTTTCAAAACCAGTTTTATGACAGGCTTCCAGGCCAGCTTCATTTTCACTGGAGAGGGGCTCAAATACCCTGGGACCCGACACTTTTAGGGGCCAAGCGGCAGTGTTGTAATAATAAATAATTTATGATTCATGCTCTTCTAAAAATACATAAAATTACTAATCTGATTAAAATTATAGTTGCATATGATAAGCTATAGATTCAATGTTGTACGGTAGAACGACTCGTGACATCACTTTAAAACTTTTCAAAAACTATCTTTGTCACACTTGCTAATTCTTTCATCAATTTCAAGACTGAGATTATGCTAAAAAAACGGCCTTGAGAGGATAAGTATTAATTATGTGATTCGTAAGGGGCCGTCCATAAAGTACGTCACGCTATTTTTGACCATTTTTTACCCCCCTCCCCCCTGTCACAAACTGTCACAAATCTCTGACCCCCCAAAGTACGTCACACTTTCGAACAAAAAATTTAAAAACATAACCATTTACCTAACCCTCTAAACACTAGGATACTATCCCTAATCCCTCTGATAGTGATGTGTGTCCCTAAACGCTTTGATAGTGACGGGAAATCAACTTTTATCCCGCCAGGCCGGGTTTTAGACACACCTGGCCGGGCCGGGTCGGATTTTAGGTACTAAGAACAAAAAATATAATAAAGAATTTAAAAGATAAATGTGTGACGTCACACCTGGCCTGACCCCCTCCCCCTGTCACAAACTGTCACACTTTCTTACACCCCCTCCCCCCCTGGAGCGTGACGTACTTTATGGACGGCCCCTAACGGATAGATGTCCAAGATTCCCTCATTAATATTGTTTAAAAAAGTGTGGATGGAGAGCACCACTTCAGCACCGCAAACAACTCAGTATAATTTATGTCAGTAAAAAAGGTGAACAAAACAAATTTTATCTGTAATTTAATAGTTCATATGAAACTGCGTCACATGGATAAAAGTAATAAAATGGGAAATGAAAATTAATTTTGCCAACTAATCAGAAAAATTTATGCAAACAACAAAAGTTTATCACCAAAATGTCAACACCGCAAACGACTGATATATCAATAATCTAAACTCTCATAAAAATAATGAACTTGTAATAATAATGTAAATTTATGCCGTCACACAAGTACGCCTACATTAAGAATACCACCAGATGGTAAACTTGTCAACCAATGACAGAAAATACCAGCCATAGAACATGAGAAAATAAAGAAATTCAGACGACAAACACTATTCTCTTTCATGTTGCTGAAATGCTCAATGGTTGTTGTTGCAACAATCACCTTAACTCATTCTCTTTATCCTTAATGCCCACAAGCGACATTCTGTGTGAAACTTCAGTGATCGACACTTTACAAACTGACTCAAATTGTAATTCATTACTGATCGTCTCTCTCTCTCTATCTGTCTGACCGTTTGCACAATCATGACACTTATGATACGCGTCTTTGCACCTGCATCTGCTAATAGACTTGCTGCTGCTTGCACCTCTTTCATTGATAAAACACTGATTCAAATATGCAAAATTACATTTGTAGCATCATGGTATCGTCCGTCTTGTCAAGGAGAAGTTGATACAATGTAGCAAAGCGCATGCGCCATCAATATTATAATACACGCAGCTGACTAATACATGTACATGTAGGTGCGCGCCGATTGCGGTTGCGGTGCTGACATAGAACATTGAAAGTATGTTACCGACATTTGAAAATATACTTTATACCGAAAATACAATCCCTGATATTATTCTTTTCATACACTGTAATGACAATTTATTGGTTCAATAAAATGTTAAAATTGTTTATAGGCCCTACAATTCTTGCACTGGATTCTATAGTCAATACTTGGAATTAAAAATTAATTTAATGCACCTGGTGACTGGTTGAGGTACTGATATTTCAATAATTTATTTCAATAAATTAAAATAATATAGGTATCAAAAATACACACAAATATCTCAAATGGTTTTTGAAAAATCCAAATCTACTGAGCTAATATCAATTTAAACTTAATTGACTTTTAACAAAGTGGTTAGCCTACTTGATTTTTGTTTATCATGCTGTATCCCAAACTTACCGATCTTCAAATATTCACTCAGTCAGTCAATTACAGTTGTCAGCCAGTCAATCAAAGTTGTCAGTCAGTCAATTGTAGTTGTTAATTTCGTTCTTTTCATTGGTCATCGATCAATCGTTCGTCCAATACGAACTCAGTTGACACAAAAAATGAACTAGCGCTAAATAAATCCACTCTACGCCCCCCCCACTTTGGAATTCTTCTTGTGTCTGTCGATCGATCATTCTGTCTGGCCAGCCATCTCTTTGTCAACCGATGAGACGTCAGACTCCATCAATACCTCATATCCAGTGATTCCGTTAAGGTCTGAATTCTTGGAGTCATGGACGCATCACATCAAAAAAATTGGAGTCCACGCCAAATGGATGAGAGTCATGGACTCCACGCCCTTCCATTTTTGGAGTCCCATCGGGCCATAAAATTTCTATAGAATTTCGCTAAATGTAGCCTACAAATTTCGAACTTTTTATTTTATAGACGACAGAGGCCGGTCCATGCAGCCATTATCATTAGGCTATAGCCTACGCAAAAAAGTGGCATTTTGACCCGATCGTCCTGTTGCAACTCGTACATTTTGCGAACTTTCACATGCGTAGGCCTACGTAGGCCTACAAATTAGTTCTAATTAACCCTTCCCCCGTTTACAAAAGTTAATGTAGCTAAAATCAGCTATAAAACTAGGCCTATAATTTTACCGTTGGCTACTATTTTTTAAACATCTGTAGCCGTAAGGCCTAGATACCAATAGGCTTACATAAAATAACAAGTTATAAACTCAAACACATAAATTATAACCAGCTTCTCCAGAGGTAGCCTACGCTAAATTATAACGAAATAGGCCTATAGGCCTAATCGTGGATACGTCAGAGGTCAAATAGGCTATAGGACTATGGCCTAAGCCAACGTTCAGTAGAAGTTTTAGTTTTTAAATTTTGAGATTAAAATTTCTGCCATTTAGAAGCAAAAGCTGTTGTTAGAGCATATATCAGATTGCACCATATTGCATTATTATTGACTGGAGAGCGCCTCTGAGAGGACTTATTGAAGAGGCGCTATATAGGCTTAACTTCTAGAAATGAATGAATGAATGAATGTAGACTTTTGTAGAGCCTGAGAGATTTGAAGTGCGATTGTCGCTAAAATGAACATCGATTTCAAAATAAAGAGGTGCATTTTTTGGACACTAGCATGACCACTGCCAGTACCAATCTTCACGACGATAATTTAGACTTTTCAAAGAAAATATTTTAGCATTTCCTTTTTCTTTTAATTTTCTTGATTTTAATATCTGTCCGATGACGGTCATTAGGCCTACTTTTAAACCCAGGAACACTCATGAGAACGATATAGTTATAGGCTATAGAGTATAGACCTATAGGCTATGACCCATTATACATGTATGCTATGTGCGCCACTCATTAACAAAGAAATGAAATATTCATAAATAGGTCATTGCATAAATTATTCACCACCAGTCAGTGTGTGTGCTCTTTTTAGTTCAATGTATACGCAAATACTCAATGCATAAACTGAGACAGTGACACAAATATGGACCCACGGTATTTTTTATTGGAGTCCCATATGGACGCATCGTTAATTTGTTTGTGCGTCCATCCACAACTTCGGTGCGTCCATGGACGCACCACCTTTATTTTTGTGCGTCCGGCCTCAAATTTTGTGCGTCCGAGACGCACGGACGCACACTAACGGAATCACTGCTCATATCCATTGTATGCCTGTCGCCTCAACCGCTGATCTTCCATTCTATAACTATTATGCAACACGTGGTTCACCGACGCTCGCAATTATTATAATATCGAGCTGCACATCTGTTTAGTCTACTATCACTGCATGAATTCCAATTGAATTGAATTGATTGTTTGAGAGCTAGTTCTCAAATATTGCGGTTTTGCAGATCAAATAATAGATCGAGAAAAGACGATCACACGACCTGAAGAATCAGGATTGACTTACATTACTTTGACGCAGGGCCGGATTAAGGCATGTTCGACATGCTCGGCCGAACACGGCCCACACAAAAAATTAAGAGGAAAAAAATTGGTATAGGCCTATTGCGAGAAAATTTCGGTCAAACGACTAAAAAAGGTCGTCAGTTTTTTTGGCAGTGAAAAATCTGCATAATTATTCTAAAGAAATTTCAACCAAACGAATAAAAAAGGTCATCAGATTTTTCGGCCGAAGATCCCCAACAATTTTCCGAACAGGGTCCCCACATTTCTTAATCCGGCCCTGATCTGACCACAGCTGTAAATGACGCTGTAGCCTAACTTTAATGTCTTACTGCAATCCAACGTTTATAAAGTGCACTTCAAAGATCAAAGAAACTGGAAGTTGAATATTTTTAAAAACATTGAGTAGGCCTACCAATTTTGAAAGTCATTACTTGGCACTTGCTAAACAGGAAGACCATGTAAATTTAGTAATGCGGACAATACGCAATTGGGTTCTTACTGGCTAATTAGGCGAACGATACTCGAATGCCAAGTCAATAATAATTACTATTAGCCAGCTCAGCCCGATTGTAACACTGGAAAACGTTCGCTGACTTTTTGAATCGGTGAACGCCGGTGAATACATTGGTTCTCGCAACCCCAATCTTTTCTTTTGGTTGCTGTATAAAATGATCTCATGATCCTCGACTGCGATTGCAAAGACGGATAAAGCGAGTCACATGAATTATATCTGGCCATTTATGATGCTCCTTTCGCATCATCACAGGAGGATTTTATAAATACTTCTGTTTCTGTCTGTCTATTTGTTGTTCGTCTCTGTCTGTCTGTGTGTGTCTTTATTTGTATCTCTATATGTTTCTCTCTATCTGTGTCTCTCTCTTTTTATCTGTCTATCTGTCTCTCTCTTTCTGTCTAGCACACCGTGCCGCTCTTCGTCTCTGTCTGTCTCTGTCTGTTTTTTGTCTGTCTCTGTCTGTTTTTTGTTTGTCGCTGTCTGTTCGTGTGTGCCTTTATTTGTCTCTCTATCTGTCTCTCTCTCTCTGTCTGTCACAACCAGTTGCTCTTTGTCTACCTGTCTGTCTCTATCTGTCTCTGCCTGTCTGTCTCTACCTGTCTCTGCCTGTCTGTCTCTATCTGCCTCTGCCTGTCTGTCTCTATCTGTCTCTGCCTGTCTGTCTCTATCTGTCTCTGCCTGTCTGTCTCTACCTGTCTCTGCCTGTCTGTCTCTACCTGTCTCTGCCTGTCTGTCTCTATCTGCCTCTGCCTGTCTGTCTCTATCTCTAAGCAATGAGACACAGGTTATGCTTGAGAAGATGCTATCGAACGAGGCAAAGAAGAGTCTAGAGAAGAGAAGAGAGAGAGAGAGAGAGAGAGAGAGAGAGAGAGAGAGAGAGAGAGAGAGAGAGAGGAGAGAGAGAGGGGGAGAGAGAGATTAAAGTTCAATGTATAACTGTTAGATCTACAATGTATGTATCTCATCTTAGGATTTATCTCTTATTTTCCGTCCGAGAATATCATTCTCCAACATACATGCATACACCCACACCCACGCACACACACAAACATGCACACACCCACGCACACACACAAACATGCACACACCCACGCACACACACACACGCGCGCACATACACTCACACGCACAAACACATACACACAGAGTTTATGAAACACGTGCGAGCACACACACACACACACAAACACACTGAACAGTGAACACCTGTCCACAAGGTTTCTAGATGGCTTCCATGCATTTGATCACATAAAGCGCATCGCATTTTCAAACATAATTATTGCAGGCCAGAGTACACCAATCAGTTTCCATGCAACTTTATCCAATCCTTGCGTCGACGAAAATATAATTTATCATCTGCACCTGAGTCATAATAATAATATCTGATCACGCTAGAAACCACCTGCCAGTGCCACCTGGTCGGTCTGTCATTTGCTACCATTTGAAACCGCTATGCGATTTGAACCAGACACGCACACACGCACACACGCACACATTATAAGATTCCAGGAGCCTAGAAGTAAGAGATTTCAGGTCATCGAACGGGAGGGATCCTGTGTTACCTGAGTTCCATGAAACCAGAGCCATTCAGTTTTCGCGGATCATTTTCAATAATTCTTTTAGGTTTGGAGTTTGTTATCCTCCAGTGTCCCCATTATAAGATGTTTTTGTAAAGATTAGTTGGTAAGTTGGATTTCTTTGCAGAATCATAATTATGATAATGACAGTTATGTGATATGTCATTCTATAACGACCGGCAGTGGCGTAGCCAGGAATTTTTCATGGGGGAGGTTTGCCTGGCCGGATACCGTTTCTGAAACCAACCCAACAGTATTACAGTAAATAAAAAGGGAATAAAGTAACAAAGGGAATAAAGTAAGAAAGACAATTGTTACTACAAGCAATATTATTGTTTTGTTTTTCTTATTTAAGTGGATAAATAACCTTTAAAAAAGTGTTTCCTATGCCACTGGGGGGTTTAACCCCCCGAAAACCCCTTGGCTACGCCACTGACGACCGGCATAATCGCTGTATTTAGTAAAAAATAGATATTTCTCAACGATGCGCCGATGTTTTTGAAAAGTCTTCAGTTTTGTCGAAGCCTTAGAGTCAGTGAAGCGACGACGACGATGTCTATCCATGGTTGTTGGTTGTTGGTAGGTGCACGTGTTTCTTTTCAGGTGTATAGCCTACAGTTCTTCTTTCACCGAAAGACGATTGTGCGTTTCTCTCAATGAAAGTGGGTTTTTGAATCGTTTCCTATGCATGGAATATAATTATGCGATGTGCGGTTTTTAATTTTCTTCCCTACTCATTGTCTCTCTATCTCTCTCCTTGTCTGTGTTTTAGTGCGTCTCTCTATGTATGTCTCTGTTTCTGTCTATCTGACTATCTAGCTCTGTTTGTCTCTGTCTGTCTTTGTCTGTCTATCTGTGTCTATGTGTAGTCTCCTTCTCTCTCTCCATCTCTGTCCGTCCCTCTGTCTGTCTCTCTCTCTCTTTATCTCTTTCTCTGTTAAACCTGTCTCTGTCTCTGCCAAACTTCTTCCTCGCGTATAGGCTACTTGACGTGTTGTGTCATAACTTGTTCTCTTTTTAAACGCCACTCTTTCTTATCCGGAGCATCTGTAAAGCACGGCTCCATAATCCACTTGTCAATTTTATCGCCCAACTCCTGGAAAATGTTGTTGCGAATCACGCTTGAGTAAGTTGTCATCGTTCATCAAATAAACTGCTTCAGCCGCCATTGCGTCTCGGTCTGTCTATCGCAAGCATCATGCCAACGACACCAGTCTGCCTCTCTGTGTCTTCGTCGCTACTCCTCCTTGTCTGTCTGCGCCTTTGCTTCTGTCCTTGTCTCTCCGCATGCCTTCAGTCCGTCCGTCCCTCTCTGCCAACAGTTTGCGTCTCTGCGAATGTCGACCTTCTTGTCTGTTTACCTATCTGCACCTATCCGCAATTATTATTGTCTCAATCCATCTCTGCCTTGCACCTGTCTCTCGCATGCCTATCTGCCTATCTGTCTATCTGCCCATCTGCCTATCTGTCCATCTGCCTCTCTGCCCACCTGCTTTTCTCTTTCTTCTTACCATAATCCGTTCCTTTCTTTGTCCACCTGCGTCTGTCTCTGTGAGTCTGTGTACCTCTCTGTTTGTCTCTCTCCGTCCGTATACGTATTCAATTAATGTCCTTCTTCCCATGCATCAATCACTGATCCTTCATTCTCAATCAGAACTTCTCAATTCTCACAATATTTCCGACTGTCTTCTCCAATTACATCGTCGAACGTCGTCGTGTAATCGAGCAATTGAGATTTATCCATCGCCTGCCTCCTTCTTAATCGCAATAGATCGTTCGACAGGGGGCGCTCCTACTAATCCCATCTGCGGCGACGGTGGCTGCCAACGAGGAATACTACCACGTCGTCCAACGTCGAAATGATTTCAATATCACGCGCGGAAGAAATCGCTTCCGACTCTGGAGACGTTTCATCCATCCATTTCCATCAACCTGAATATCATATTTCTAATTCAGTTACGTATATATGTCTTATGTCTATGTAATTTAATTTCTTTATGTGATTTATAGGTATTTTATACGATTCACGACCTATATGATACATTTCGTAATTTTGTATACCCTATGATATATTTACACACTTTAGACTTTTCTGTGATCGACCCAGTTGTCTGGAATGGGCTCCCACAGGAGGTATGTCTACTTGCTGGGGTTATTACTGAAACAATTTTTATTAAACTAAAAACTGTCCTTTTCTGCCGTGCTGGAGTCGGGAGCGCTTCTGAGTAGTCCCCTTGAAGAAGCGCTATATAAATTCTTGAATGAATGAATAATAGAATGCATGATGATCATAACAAGTGGGACTATTATAATAGGTCTACTGCATGTAGATGACTGCAGTATAGAATTACAAGCACAGCAATTCCTTTTTTCCATTCTTTTTCATTATTGTTATTTACGTAGCGCCCGTTAAAGGTTACTGCTGAAAAGCGCTCCCGCCCCATCCCGGCTGAGACGTACGGTTCTGTGCCAAAACGCCATGGTCGGATGAACATGTTCGACATGTTCGGCCGAACAGGGGCCCGCACTTTGGGTGCGGCCTACACACGAAATAGGGATTCTTCATCGTTGTCAATAATATTATTATAATAGTAAAAATGAGTTTAACAAAATTATCTGAACAAATTGTCAAATTATTCGGAAACAAATGACTTTAACATTATGCAACTCTTGCCCATCTTATTTCAGTTTTCATTGCCAGGAAGATTGATCTTAAAATCAATCAGAAATTCTTGTAAGAGCTATATAGGGCCTACGTTTTATTGCTTGTTTAGACAATATTAATACCTCACCTCATCGGGACTCAAGTGCTATGCGACGCTTTATGAGATGTTATTCATGTGGGCTAATAATATACTTACTAAAAATTAGAGGTCTACTATTAATAATTTTATATTGATTTCAGAAAGATCAAAACATGACATTGTATATATATAGATCTATATTTCCCGCGAAATATTCATCAACTCCTCTGATTTGAAATAGCCATACAGTTGTAGAAGTTATGTTGTAGACTAGATTAGGTCGATAACATCGTTGTTAGAACAATTATTCTAGTCACAAAAACCTATTAGGATTTGCGTCGTCGTCGGCGCCAGGAACAGAGAGCGATTTACGAAATCGTTTTGAGAGAGAGACGAAATGAATGTCTGGCTACTGAAGATGGATTCAAATGGATGCAGGTTGACACGTGGGTCGTAATACGTGGGTCGTACACGCAGTGAAATAGCTGAGACAGACGAGTGATGATCTAGTAACATCAGACGTTCTTCGAACTTTGTATGCTCTTGTGGACAACCCTTCTGACTAGACACAGCGTCGCCTATGAATGGTTGACTTTCGAATGTTGCTTGAGACGTTTGGAGATCACGATTACGATCAAGGTTACGAAGAAGGAAAAGAGAAGGACTAAGAAAGAATAAGCTCACTCAGTGGCGTAGCCAGCAATTTTGATGGGATGGGTGTCATGACCTGGCCGGATGCCCTTCCTGACACCAACCCAACAGCATTACAGTAAATAAAAAGGGAATAAAGTAACAAAGGGAATAAAATAAGAAAACAATTGTTACTACAAACAATAATTGTTTTTTTTATTTAAGTGGATATAATAAATAACTTTAAAAAAACCTTTTCCATAAGCCAATGGGGATGAGTTTAACCCCCGGAACCTCTTGTCTACGCCACTGTGTGCACCGTCATAGACATCTGGAGGTGCTTTGAGAAGTCCTTGGTCAAGAGCAGAGTATCGTTCGTGAACACTGAGCAGAAGCGAATAAAGAAAGTTGCGCTGCTCGATGTGCAACCCTGAGTATGACGGTTTGAGTATTCGGTAGGATTACATGTAAGTATAGGTTGGCTTTAATGCTGGACAATTGTTGTTTATTGTCATTGCATGACTGCATTAGCCTGGCAACTGTACAAAAATCGCTTTAATGATCAATAAACCAATGTTATAGACGTGAAAACGTCGAGTTGGCCTACAGTATGCTTGAGAGGTTTTCGCGTTTATTGACGTTTTATGGGAAGCGCTAAGTTTTATGGTGATTTTCGTTCAGTATAAATTTGTGCGCACATAGAAGTCCAAACAATATGCAACTTCTGTGCAGTGTTGCTGAATAAGTCGATATGATTGCAGATTTTTTCAGACATTGAAAGTCGCTTTTATGCGCGGTAATAAACGTGACTAATGATTGTAATTTTCATATAAATAATAAAAATAATAAAAGCAAATTCGTCACTTTTTAGAAACAACTGTAGTTTAATGTATTTGCTCGTCCGATAACTTTTTGACCTGCAGATCGAAAAAGACAGGTGGCACGATAAACATTCGAATATTCTGATGTAGGCTAATGTTGCAAACATTAGGATAGTGCTTTCCAAACGTTTTTATGGAATCGATTGAAATAGTGCATTCATCTTAGGTGCACTTCTAAGTGGTTCCGTTGAAGAGGTGGCAATTAAATCACTGAGCGAATTATTATAATCGAACAAATGAATGACTGAATTCACTTCAACGATGATTCTGTCAGTGCTCAACGAATACTTAATCCCTTCCTTTCATGTCAGCTACTTGGACAACGCAGTTTTCCATTTATCTCTATGTCACTACCATCAAAAGCTAGGGTTTTAAATCTAGTTTTAATAGGGAACTTTATGCTCAGAGGCCTTTGGGTGATCAATATTAGAATGAGCTAGGACCTAAAACAAATGTAGCTGAGATTCGTTTAAAGATTATATTATAATAAAACAATATCAAACAGTAAAATACAATCAATAATCCTATCTACTTATTTGTGGCGTATTATCTAAAATATATTATAGCTTGTTTCTTAACTTCCACGTTGGACTTCTCCAGCGTAGATGTAGAAGTTCTTCAGTTCGTATGGATTGGAATGAAGGTTCGAAGAGGAAGGAAGGTCACCTTCTTCTTGCTTGCCGTCGTTTCCAATTCTCTTCCGTAGCTGCGTAGACGGAGAATGCTGTAGCTGGCACAGCACTCTGTAGTTTCGTCCACCTCGTTGTTTCTCCACAAGCAACGGTAGCTTCTCGTCGCTTGCTCGTCTTGTTGTAGTTTCGCCCCTTTCTTCTGCCGTCGAACTCCAATCGCAATTGTAGTTCCGAATTCGATCTTCTCCGATGTCGATCGCAGTGCACTCGCAAGTGTCTCACCAAACTTCGCAAAGTTTCCGTACGACAAGCCCTGGTATCTCTATTCCCAAGGACTTATAGTCTCACCAGTGGGACAGGCCGACAACGTGTCGCCTTCCACACCCAATTCACCGTCAGATCTTCTGAATTACCGACAAGGAACGCCACAATCGTCAATGGCCGCCC
Source organism: Lumbricus terrestris (assembly GCA_949752735.1). Taxonomy (NCBI): domain Eukaryota; kingdom Metazoa; phylum Annelida; class Clitellata; order Crassiclitellata; family Lumbricidae; genus Lumbricus; species Lumbricus terrestris. Next base: position 76,217,248 of record OX457038.1, on the reverse strand, counting down.
TTGCTCAGAAATCTACGTCTTCTTCCTTCGCCATCTTTTCGCTGTCTAACTTTATCGTCTGCCGTTGTTGTCGTCTGCTCAAGTTTGACGCTGCTTTCTGCCCTTCGTTGTGTTTCGATAATTGATGTAGCGCGTATTCAAGAATTGTTATAGCGCTATTATTATTATCTAACTTAATGCCACAAGTAATATTAATTATAATCTACAATACGCCACATATTGTCTAGCTTAATTCTTACCTATTTAATACTTATACAATGCATCATTTAATAGGTTTGTTTGATAAGAAGCATTCTACCGCTACAAATGCCCCTCCTTCAAAAGACTGTTTACAGGCTTTAACAAACTAACCTACTTAACAAACTAACCTAGTAAACTAATTCACTTACTATACACGACATGACAATTAATACACTTTACTCACTGGCTTACACTTCTTCATTTACTTTATCTCAACTTATACTACACAACCCCTCTACTTAAATAGTCGGACATAACATTTTCGGACCCTTTAATATATCTAATGTTAAAGGAATAATTTTGGAGTGCCAAACTCCATCTCATCACCCTTGCATTTTTCATTCGACCCTCTTTCATATATTGCAATCCGCAATGGTCTGTCTCAATTGTAAATGTCTTTCCACAAAGATATCGGTCGAACCTGCTTATACCCCACATGATTGCTAAGCACTCTCTCTCTTCCACAGAATATCTTCTCTCTCGCTCTAACAGCTTCCTGCTCGCATACGCTATGGGATGATTCGTCCCCTCGTACTGCTGCATTATCACACATCCGATTCCACTCCCACTTGCATCAGTTTGTAGGATGAAATCCTTCTCTAAATTTGGAAGTCTCAGAATTGGTTCTTTCGCCAATTCGTTCTTCAACTTTGTAAAGCTAACCTCCAGCTCTTCATTCCATTCTACTATCCCAGGTGCTATCTTCTTCGTTAAGTCACTTAACGGTGCCATAATTTCCGCACAGTGTGGTATGAATTTCCGATAATAGTTTATCGCTCCAAGGAAACTCCTGACTTGTTTCTTTGTCTTTGGACGTGGCATGTCTATTATTTTATCCACTGATTTCTCCTTTGGACTTATGTCATCCTTGTTCAACGTATGTCCCAAAAAGTCAATCTTTCCATATCCTATTGAACACTTCTTCGGCTTCAATGTCAAATTCGCTTGTCTCACTCTTTCGAAAAATATCTCCAATGTCTTCAAATGTTCTCTCCATCCTTTATTATGTGCTAGAATGTCGTCGACATAACTTTGAAGATTTTCTGTTCCTTGAAGAATCTTCCTGATTAAACGGTTGTAACTTGACGCACTATTGATCAATCCAAAAGGCATCACATTGAACTTGTATATCCCGTTGGCACATACAAATGTAGTGTAGTCTTTCGATTCTGGACTCATAGGGATCTGCCAATAACCCTTGCAGAAATCGAACTTGCTGTAGATTTTACTACCACTCAACTTATTAAAAATATCCTCATTTGTCATCATAGGCTCAGGATCAAATATTGTAAGTTTGTTTAGCTGTTTGTAATTACAACACAGTCTATTGCTTCCGTCTGATTTCTTGACAACCACCAGCGGTGCTGCATAAGCTGCCTCTGATCTTTCTATCACCTTATTGTCTAACATCGTCTGGATCTCCTTATCTATTTCTTTTTGCAAATGGTATGGTGTTGGATAAGCTCTTTGTCTTACTGGCTCTTCACTCGTCAAATGTATTTCATGCTTCACTAAGTCTGTTCTCCCAGGCTTGTCTGTGAAAATGTCTTCATATTTCTTCAGTAGTTTCCTCATTTCTCCTTTTTGTTCTTCATCCAAATCAGGATTTATATCTACATCTTCATAGGTCTCTGTTTGTTCACTTACATATAAATCCAATATTTCTTCTTCTTCATCTTCACCCACTTTTCCGTCATATACTACTGCTGAAATGTACGCTACAGTCTCGGCATCTTCTCTTTCGTGATATTTCTTTAATATATTAATGTGATATGTCTTTATCTTTCCTTTCTCGATTTCAACTCTGTAATCATAGTCTCCAATCTTCTCTTTCACAACATATGGCCCTTGCCACTTTACTAACATCTTGTTCTTACAACTAGGCAATAGTAACAACACCTTATCACCTATTTCCAACTTCCGGTATCTCGCTTTCCTGTCATAATACTTCTTGTTTTTAGCGTTCGCTTTGTGTATCGCTTTCTGCGCCATATCACAAGTCTCCTCAATCCTTTCTCTCAAATCCTGCATATACGTACGTCTTTCACTTCTTCTTCCACTGTCTCATTGGTCCATAACTCCTTCAGGATCTGCACTGGTCCCCTACACGATCTACCAAATATTAGTTCGAATGGTGTGAAACCGTGACTCTCATGTACTGTGTCTCTCAACGCAAACAGTAATGGAGCTATATAACGATCCCATTCTTTCGCTTGTTCACCAATCAACTTCCTCAACGTCGCTTTGATGGTTCCATTAAGTCTTTCTACACATCCATTGCCCATTGCATGGTATGGACTCGTCATGGTGTGTTTTATCAATAGCATCTTATTTACTTCAGCCATGAGTTCGGAAGTGAACTGGCTTCCACGATCAGTATGGATCTTCTGAGGCACTCCCATACGACAATAAAATCCGAACAAAGCTTCTGCAACTTCCTCAGTACTAATTCCTTTCAATGGAATAGCTTCCGGATATCTTGTACTCAAGTCTATGATGGTCAATATGTATCGGTAACCCCTTGCAGACATAGGGTTAACTTCTCCGATTATGTCTATGCATATGTGTTTGAATGGTACATCTAATACAGGTAGATGACCCATAGGCGCCTTGTGGTTCACCTTCTTGTCAACTGACTTTTGACAAATATCACAACTCAACACATATCTCCGTATATCTTGTCCTATTCCAGGCCAATAGAATTCATTTAGAATTTTATCATGTGTTTTCCTCATTCCTAAATGAGCCGACAACAATGAATTATGTGCTACTGCTAACACTTTATCCCTCAATGGTTTAGGTACCATTAGTTGCCATTTCACCTCATCCTTCTGTACTTCTTTGTATCTTTTATACAACAATCCCTTCTTTTTCACATATGGTTTATCTTCTATGTTGTCTTCGTTACCATCCCATTCAATTGCTCTTTCCATTTGTTTCGACATAGTTTCATCTTGACTCTGCAACTCCTGTATCTCTTTTACTGACACATTCAAGTTCGGCATCTCCGCCACTTTCAATGGTTTGTATTTTGCTACCTTTTTAGCTTCTGCCCTAGTCTCCACAACTGCTACTGTCATTAATTTTTCATCTTGATTCCTCATCACATTGTCAGAAAATCTTACTGTTTTCTTTGCACCAATAGGTCTTTCTTCATGTTCTGTTTTTCTAATCAATATTCCTTTGTTTTCCACTTCAGTACATTTCTCAATTATTTCTTTTGGCTCATGATTTGTCACACTCTCAGTTCTTTCATCCTTAACCATGTACTTCAATCCTTTGATTTTCCCAATTATTACTGGCTTTATTGGCTGTTCCATCACCATCGCTTGTACTTCACCATTAAAATGTTCACTCTCGATATACACCTTAGCCAATGGGAAACATCTTAAACTCCCATCAACTAATACACAATGTGTTTCTTCTCCAGTCAACGCTTCTTCATTTATCAAAGAACGTTTTACAATACAACAACTTGCGCCTGTGTCGTATAAGCATCCCACTGTGTTTCCATTAACTGTCACCTGGTATTCACTCTTATCTTCAAGGCTAATACATCCATCATTGTCTTTTATCACCATTGCACTAGCTGCCATGTACATTGGTGGTATTTTATTATGTTCACCCTGTTTCATCTGTTGTTCTCCTCTTGTAACTTCAACCACTCTCTGTATTTCACTTTCTGGCTTAACCAAGTGTGCTCGACTTTCGAATATTTGTACTGCTGCTGCAGTGTGTTTAAATGTACCCCTGTTTTTCTTTGGGCATTGATATGCCTTATGGTTCTGTTCTCCACAGAAAAAACAAGTAATCTTATGTCCAGTTGCAATTTCTCTTTCTCTACTGAACCCTCGGTTTTGATGTACACCCTGATTTATCTTCACATCACTTCTACTCCTGTTCAAATTGTACCCAGACTGTTCCTTGGGTCTGTGTTCAAACGGTCTACCGTTCAACCTGTCACCATGGAATTTCACGTCTGATTTTGCAGACTGCTCGCTGTATTTGTAACCGTGTGCTTCAATGTGTGATTCCGCACAAACCAACATGTCCTTCAAACTCATTTTACCCTTCTCTTTTATAAACATACGAAGTTCAGTACTGCACGTCAGGTAAAACTGATCTTTCAACAATAGATCTTCCACTCCTTCATAAGTTCTCTCAAATCCCGCTTGTGCTAACCACTGTTGCATATACCTTCTCAATCTATGCACAAAACTAGAAGGTGTCTCTCCTGATTCCATTTTACTGGTTTTGAACTTGTTTCGATAACCACCTTCAGTCAGTTGAAATCTCTTCAACAGCTGAGTCTTCAAACACTCATAATCTTGCACTTCATCTGCAGACAACCTTTGGTATACTTCCAGTGCTCTGCCTTCCAAATGTCTAGCTAACGTTAACGACCAAACTTCTTTTCTGATTTCATACGCAACACATGTTCTCTCGAATCTCAACAAGTAGGCATCCAAACAATCCTTTGACTCGTTGAATATAGGAAATTTGATATTTCTGATTCCTTTATTGTTTTCTCGGTGATCTCCCTGTTGTTGACCATCACCGATCCTCATGTAGTCACTCTCGTGCTCTCGGTTTTGTTCCCCTCTTGAATCAATTTCACGCATTCTCACTTGTGCTTCAAGTCTCTTTATTTCTAACTGGTGTTCACGCTGTTCTCTGGCTTCTGTTGCCAAGCGACTTTCTCTCGCTTCTGTCTCAGCTGCTTCACGATTCAATCTGGCTTCTGCTTCAGCACTCCTGATTACTTCCAATTCCACTTCAGCCTTCTTTGCTTGCATTGCAGCCTCTGTTTCAGCTTTTCTTGTTTCTATTTCAGCTTTTCTCGTTTCTGCGTCTGCTTCGGCTTTTCTCGTTGCTGCTTCTGTTTCAGCTTTTCTCGCTGCTGCTTCAGCTTTTCTCATTTCTGCTGCTGCTTCAGCTTCCATCTCTGCTTTTCTCGTAGCAGCTTCTGTTTCAGCCTTCCTCGTTACTGCTTCTATCTCAAGTCTCTTGACTTCTGCTGCTGCTTCAGCTAATTTCATCTCTTTGGCGATCTCCCTCTCAGTCGCTCTATCTTGTCTCCATTCTGCCTGTCTTTCTTTGACAAAGGCACGTGTCTCGTCCCCTTCCATGTTCATCCGTTTGGCAATTTCTAACCAAGCTTCAAAATCACTGACAGACATACTTACTGTCTTACTTGCTGACTAGCAACTTATGACAAAAATATTGGCAACTATGTGCGCTATTTAAATTTCTAACAAATAGAAATTGTTCAATTCTGCAAAGTGTCAATTCAGTTCCACAACAACAACTAATCTATTAAACTATTAGAGATTAGTAGTTCATACAACCTACTGCAGTATCTTCAATCTACAATTTCAGATTTAGTCTCTAACAATCTCCTAGCTATAATTGTTCAAAGCTTTTCTAATACTGTTCAAAAGACAGTTTTTTACTGACTCAAATCTTTACTGAATTAAATCTTTAATGACTTAAATCTTTACTTACTCAAATCTTTACTGACTTTTATCCCGGACGGGCCCCCACTCTTGTCACTACCATCAAAAGCTAGGGTTTTAAATCTAGTTTTAATAGGGAACTTTATGCTCAGAGGCCTTTGGGTGATCAATATTAGAATGAGCTAGGACCTAAAACAAATGTAGCTGAGATTCGTTTAAAGATTATATTATAATAAAACAATATCAAACAGTAAAATACAATCAATAATCCTATCTACTTATTTGTGGCGTATTATCTAAAATATATTATAGCTTGTTTCTTAACTTCCACGTTGGACTTCTCCAGCGTAGATGTAGAAGTTCTTCAGTTCGTATGGATTGGAATGAAGGTTCGAAGAGGAAGGAAGGTCACCTTCTTCTTGCTTGCCGTCGTTTCCAATTCTCTTCCGTAGCTGCGTAGACGGAGAATGCTGTAGCTGGCACAGCACTCTGTAGTTTCGTCCACCTCGTTGTTTCTCCACAAGCAACGGTAGCTTCTCGTCGCTTGCTCGTCTTGTTGTAGTTTCGCCCCTTTCTTCTGCCGTCGAACTCCAATCGCAATTGTAGTTCCGAATTCGATCTTCTCCGATGTCGATCGCAGTGCACTCGCAAGTGTCTCACCAAACTTCGCAAAGTTTCCGTACGACAAGCCCTGGTATCTCTATTCCCAAGGACTTATAGTCTCACCAGTGGGACAGGCCGACAACGTGTCGCCTTCCACACCCAATTCACCGTCAGATCTTCTGAATTACCGACAAGGAACGCCACAATCGTCAATGGCCGCCCTTGCTCAGAAATCTACGTCTTCTTCCTTCGCCATCTTTTCGCTGTCTAACTTTATCGTCTGCCGTTGTTGTCGTCTGCTCAAGTTTGACGCTGCTTTCTGCCCTTCGTTGTGTTTCGATAATTGATGTAGCGCGTATTCAAGAATTGTTATAGCGCTATTATTATTATCTAACTTAATGCCACAAGTAATATTAATTATAATCTACAATACGCCACATATTGTCTAGCTTAATTCTTACCTATTTAATACTTATACAATGCATCATTTAATAGGTTTGTTTGATAAGAAGCATTCTACCGCTACACTCTACCCATCTTCAGTAGGCCTACATCTCCAAGTAGCCTATCTCAAGTCGCCTCTGATGGCCTCCAGTCTATTTTTCTTCCATGGCCTTTCACTTCTTCTTGTTTATCAGGGTCAAGGTCATCATTTTTAGCTGCAGGTCAATCCCTGTCCATTAGAATGATGACATTGTGTGTCAAGTTCATTTCAAGAGTAAAGACCCTTGTCTCAGTTTCGACGCATTCCAATCGCATCTCTGGATCAGAGGGAGAGAGGGAGGGACGGAGAGGGATCGAGAGAGGGATCGAGAGAGGGAAGGATGGAGAGAGGGATGGAGAGAGGGAAGGATGGAGAGAGGGATGGAGAGAGGGATGGAGAGAGGAATGGAGAGAGGGATGGAGAGAGGGATGGAAAGAGGGAGGGACAGAGAGACTGCGAAGTATGGACAGAGGCGGACGAACGAACCGACATATTGAGATAAAAACAGATAAATGGAGAGACAGATGGAATTGGAGATAAACAGGTGGGGATAAACAGAGCTTTAGAAACGCAGGAGATAGACTGCACACTGGTTGTTGGGTGGATAAACTCGATCATATTATGATTCTGACACAAGTGCGGTGTCTCAATATTTAGACAGACAGATATATTTTAGGCAGACAGACAGAGCGACAGGCCGAGAGACGAGACAGAATTGCATGGTTCTCACCCTGACTGTTGGACCGATCAACCCACGCCGTTTATCTTCTACTTCTATTCTTCTGTGCAGTCTGAGGTTTTTTGGGTTTTGGTATTTTGGTCGAACTAACGCATGGATGCGTAGACTGACCTCAGAGATCGATTGAATTTTGGGGGAGAACAGAAGCATTGAGAGAGAGAGAGAGAGAGAGAGAGAGAGAGAGAGAGAGAGAGAGAGAGAGAGAGAGAGAGAGAGAGAGAGAGAGAGAGGGAGAGAGAGAGAGAGAGACAGAGAGAGAGAGAGAGAGAAAAAGAGAGAGAGAGACAGAGGGTGACAAAGACAGATGGACAAACGGACAGAAGGACATGCGAGATCTGCAGGCGATTTAATCCGAGATCCGAACACAGGATTGATACAACCCACCCCCCGCCACCACCCACCACCACCACCACCACCACCACCACCACACCTCTCCCAAATCAAGATGTCTGGTCTGATTTGCCAACTGTTGTCTGGCGATATGAAGCAGCGGATGGATTATTCTGCCTTTTTTCAATCAGACCACAGAGCAACGATGCAACTTCCCAAAGTGATATTTCTCAGTTCCATTCAATCCGAAATGAGTCAAAATTCCTATCAATAGCGTCAATCAAGGCTCTACGATATAATTTACAAGCGTTGAGGTCATTGTGCAGCATAGTTCTGTTGAGGTTAACGACTTTTGTTGCCTCGTTATCGAGTCGTTAAACTCTAGATAGGCTACACCCATCCAGGCACCGATGGCAGCATTTGATGTTCTGACAGATAAGACCAACTAACTTCGCCACGAGTTGGGTTGTCGATCTTTGTACCTCTTAAGTATCTACGTTTTATTCATCACAGAAATCAACACCATTCTCACGCGAGGCCGGATCTTTTAATTTGCGCGGTACACCGTACAAGTCATATAGGGTCTATGACCAATCGCATATGCTCTCCCCGTAATGATTGAATAATTATGATAAGAAAATGATTGAAGATAGAAGATGCTGAAGCGGGAAAACTTTTCAGTTAAGGAATAGAAAGCACAGAATGGATGGATAGCTGCTATGGTGGCCCAGTTTCATCATGACAAACATGATTTCAACGCATCCCTCCTTCTTTCTCCATTATGCAAAACAATTGAAAGAAACACAATAGTTCTGACGGCATCGTCTTAAACCCTGAGGTCAAGACAACCACCAGAGATTCCTGATGATGACAAAAGACGAGACATGATTGTCAGTCTAATAAAGGTCAGAGGTGAAGTTGAATATTTAATTCGAGTTCTCATTAAATCAACAATAACATCTTCCTTTGGGTTTTGTCTGAACTACTCGGCTAAGCTTACATGCAGGGGCGCCCGCAGGCGTACGCACTTACGCAAGTGCGTACAGCAGCGGCGCCCGCAGACGTACGCACATAGGTAAGTGCGTACAGCGCGATGACCCAAAAGGTATGTTTTTGGGAAATTCTAGGTTGATGACTAAAAAAAAAAAAAAAGGTCATCAGTTTTTTCGGCGGATAGAAAAGTATGTTTTGGGGAAATTCTAGGTTGATCAGTTTTTTCGGCGGCCTAACGAAAATTTTTCCCTGTTCGCCCCTCCATCGAAAATTTCTGTGCGTACAAGAAAAAAATCCTGCGGGCGCCGCTGCTTACATGTAATTGACTTCCTCTGTTAAATGACTTCTTCCTGGGTTTTCATGAACAGCTGGACGTCCTTTTAATCATTAGTCTCTCGGTTGGATTCAGAATCTATCGACGTTGGAATCGTTTTGAGAAGATCGTCCGACGGTTTATTGAGGAGAGGCGCATGTAGGTCGTTGTTGCCGCAACCTGGATGCTTTTAATGTGAATGTTGTTGTTGCTGTTGTTTCTATTGTTGACCATCATCGTTATCGTCGTCGTCGTCGTCATCATTGTCGTCGTCGTCATCATTGTCGTCGTCGTAATTGCTATTGCTATCGTCGCTATTGTCAGTGTTAGCAATAATCTTACTGTTGCTAGTAGGCAGAGAAGTGCTCCCTCTTCGCATCAGACCTCATCTCCATTCCATCACCTTCATCACTTCTCCCACTCACCACCCTCCATCCTTCCATCCAACCTCCATCCACCCTCCATCCATCCACCCTCCATCCATCCATCCATCCATCCATCCATCCATCCATCCATCCATCCATCCATCCATCCATCCATCCATCCATCCATCCATCCATCCATCCATCCATCCATCTCTCTTTAATTCAGTCCATCCATCATTCACACACACACGCCCCTTCCACTGAAAATCGGAATTGCTGGAAAGTCTTGTCGTCAACTTCCGGTTCCGAAAGATCCGTCGTTCTTGTTAGACTTCTTTGACGCGCATGCGCATAATAATCCCTTAGCGACACCTTGTGTCGAAGTGACGACATCGAAGTCGAGACGCCAGGTGGCAGCAGCGGTTGATTGACGTCGTATCTTGTAACCCGACGAACTCTGACCTTTGAACTGAGATCCGGTTAATATGTCTGGTGTCAACAGCCACTGATGGATTAGCACATAAAATGCGATTGGAACGGATTCGAATCGCCTGTCCGTCTGCACATTTCTGTATGTCTGTGAAAAGTGTATGTATGTCTGTCTGTCTGTCTGTGTGTCTGCTTGTTTGTCTCTTTGCTTATCTGGCTGCATGTCCTTCTGAATGTCTGTCTACGTCTTGCCTGTTTAAGCTGTCGTCACGAATCAGCGGTTGTCTGTCTGCTTGTCTGTCTCCCTATCTCTATCTCTGATTACTTGGTTGTCTCGTTCATTTTCTCTGCTTGTTTGACTCCATTTATACTTTCTATAGTCAGTAGTAGTTGCTGTTTAACGCCACTACATGACTGTGTGATACAAAGATTACTAGCGACGCCCACGCCTTCCTCCACCTTCTCCTCCTTAATCCAGGCTTGGGACTGATAAGTGAGGAGTTTACTTTCTAGTTAGTCTTTTCCATTCGTTAATTACATTGTTCATGCTTTTATTTGCTGGCGAAATGACTACTGCAACTCACTATTTGCTGGGTTTCCCAAAGTTCGCTTATCCTCCCTTCAGTCAGTTATGAACTCAGCAACGAGACTCATTGCTCGTCTACCTCGCTACTCCCACATTTCTACCTACATGACTCATGTTCTTCACTGGCTTCCTGTTGCCTCTAGACTTACTTCCAATTCAAGGTACTGCTCTTAGTTTCAAAAACTCAAACTGTACAAGCTCCTAAATACATTTGTGACTTGATGCATAGTCTCCTCTCTGCAGTCTCTTCCTGCCCTCTCTGGTCTCCTGATCTCTCGATCTCTTGATCTCTTGGTTCCAAGGACAAGGACTGCCATGACCCAACACCGTATCTTCCTTTGCAATTGTAGACCCTTC
>OX457038.1:76186353-76201353 GCA_949752735.1 Lumbricus terrestris | reverse complement strand
CAAAATACAGTGGGTTGTATAACTAAAAGCAATATAACTTTTGTTCTGTTTTACAGGTTTTGGCGAAATTTGGCGATTGTACCTAAAATTATGAATGAGCCTGTAGAATTTGATTTAAAAATTCGCACTTTTTACGAAGATCTATTGGCTAAAAACCTTTGGGGGGTATATAGTACTTGCTTTTGTCTCACCGTATAGATGGTATATTTGCTCAATACCCAATACACATATGAACTAATCAATAGTATGGTTAATGTTCAATGAATAACTCAATCTAGCAGTATACCGAGATCGAGCAAATGAAGGCGTTAACCCCCGATTGGCCCAAAGAAACCTTCGCGATCGTAGAGATATAATATGCGTCAGTCTGATCTAGCTCTCTGACTACGATCCCCGATCACGTTGACCTATCTGGACCTATTCTGATCTATTCCGGCCTATTCAAATTCTCAACTACTGATCTTCCGTGTCTTGGCGCCAGGTATCGCCAGTCCCAAGGCTGGACGAAGGAGGAGGGCGATGCTAACGATCATCGTTATCACACATTGTCATTAAACTGAAATTGAAACTCACATGTATCTTGCAGATCTCAACCTATCCTCACTTAATCCGACGATATATCTTATAACGCAATCTCTCCCGTTCTGACCTGTTCTCGTGATTGTAATAATGAATGGAATCTGCTAACTAGCATCACATAATTACTCTAACTATAATACTGCTTGATCGGACTGTAATTCTTTTAAAATCTTTTTCCGCACCGTGCACACTAGATCCTCGCTACGTAGACAGCAAATCAACAACTTCCGATCCAGCTATGAATATGCTCCATGTAAATATATTAATTTTTAAGTCATTGCCTTGTAACTTTGCTCAGAACACGTTTTTTGCGCTTCCATACAATGTCAGCCTTAATCATCGTTCTGTGTTTAGCTTTAAAGAAACTGGCAAACACCATCCGTCATTCGGATGTAAAATGACGGTAGGCCTACATAAACAGTGTCAATTTCCAGCTTCACTGAACGGCAAAAATCAATCAATCAATCAATTTTCGTTTAATCAACACTTCAGGCTGGCAGAACGCAGCATGTTACATGTACATAATTATAACAATTTACAAATTTTATAAAGGTTTTATGTATAAGTTCAGTTTAATAAGCGACATAAATGAATATTGGGTTTGAGTTAAAATTAATTTATGTGTTTGTTGCAGGGCTAGCTAGGTTTAAATTTTTTTGAACAGTACTCTAGGGATAAAGTTGCAATTATCTTTTTCCGGGAAAGAGAAGCCATGAGCCCGAGGACGGAGCTCATGACCACAGGAGGGACGAAGCGGGCGAATAATCGGTAGAGTGCATGCAATTTATCATTGCGTATTGCCATCTCTGCTGCACTGGAGGATTGAGGTTGTAGGTACTGCATGCGCTTCATCTTCCTCAACAGCCGCTTCATCCGTAAAATAGCATCTAGAAATCGTATCCGTTCTACGCGGCTGCTTGGAAAGGCACGGTCTCAATCATTATTATTGATTAAGCGCTCTCCTTGGACACCTTTATTTCTTTCTCACTTAAATTTTTTAAATGCAATGTCTTAAGTTGCTACGCTATTCCTTAATAAGAAAATATGTTGTTGGTTTATGGCAAATTGAATACGATACTGAACGGAAAGGGCGATTTTATAAATCTATTCAGCCTTTGGTAACAACTGATATAAAATTCATGGACTCCATCAGGAAAAGAGAAGTTCAAATCACCCGACTTAGGATGGGGCATGTCCTTAATAACACTTGGCTGAAAGTGTTAGGTAAAAGCACAACAGACCTGTGTTCTAAATGCCAATTGCCTGAAACAACTGAGCATATGCTGCTTGCGTGTATAAAGAATGACATATCAACCATAATACTTAAAAAATGTGAAGAGAAAAAAGTGGAATGCACTGTTAAAAATATATTGTCTATTCCAGGTATTTATCTTGAAGCTTATGATATCCTTATGACTATAACTAATGGAAGAATTATATGAGTAGTGTTAATTAAGCATAATATCTGAAAATACAATCTGCTAGAAGTTAGAACAATGTATCAGCTTAGCGTTATTAATGGTCACTATTGTTAGTTGTGATTGATAAAGTGAAACAGTCTTACCAGTGCCATTGTTTTGAATAATGTTCCTGGAAATAGATTAATAACTGACTTGTTTGCAATGTGAAGTGTATTTGAATTATAATTTTTTTTTTAGCTGGTTTGATTCATTTTAGTATTGAGCAAAGATAAACTTAATGTTTAATCAGATTTATAATTTCATTGGATTTGTCTCTATCGTATTTATTGTGTTTTTGTTTGTTTCTTTTTTTGAGTGTGGGGTTGTATGCTTTTTTCCCCCCAAATAATTCTGTAATAGATGAAACAGACAATTAAAAATTTTGCTCTTGCTATTAATGTTCAATGTTTATGTCTCTAAATGATGGATGAATACTTTTTTAAAAATTTTAATGTTGAATATCTAATCTGCCAATATTTTCATTGTTGGTCAATGAATGTTCAAAATTGCTTGTAAACATGCGATTAATGTTTGATGTTAATCTAATTAAGTAACCTAGATGTTGTATTATGTGAACATCATGAAATGTGCAAATGTATAATAAGATTGCCATCAAACTTCTGAAAAAGGAAACGAAAACAGAGAGAAAAAAGGACAAAAACTGCTGAACAGTTGAACAAAAGTGAATGGACATACGTTAAAATCTTTAAAGACGTCAACAGCCTTTGTAGATATAAGATGTCGTTAAACTGCTGATTAATAATAATAATTGCTACGCTTGGATTAAAAACAACAGAACCAAATTTTTTTGGTGATCTTGCCAAACGACTCAGTCGACATTGAAAAATATTGATGATTGATAACTTAAACCGGAGCGCAGGTCGTCCGCTTGTAACACTGCGCTCATGAAATAGTCCCCGAACCGAAAAAGTTGCAGGGCAACGTCATCAGCCGAGGTAAAAAGCGGTAATAATAATTGATGCTCTCTTTAGACACCCTTAAAGTGCTTTTCAAGGCATTTTCCAAAGCACTGTATAATGGTATCCGTTAGCGGTTAGCCTAAGTCCGAGTATGGATCCCGAGTCATGTAAATATATTAGGTAGCGAAAGAGCGGACGTTTTAGCAAAGCAATCACAGAGCATGCCAATTATTAACTCAACAAACTATTTGGAATTACAAGAAGTTGTTTCAATTATAAAATTGCATGCAATTGAGAAGTTGCAGAGCTACTATGGCAGTGATCCCAAGGGCCATCACTGTAAATATATGTCCAGTGGTGAAAACAAACCTGAAATTTACTGATCTTGATAGAAAGAAGGAGGTTCAGATTTCAAGATTAAGATTAGGAAAAGTAAATTTAAATGAAAGACTTTCTCTAATGAAAAGGCATGAAAGTGGTCTTTGCTATTTATGTAAAGCAGATGACCGTGTCGCTGCTGCTTTTACATTACCGTGTTTAAATGTAGATAGGAAATTTACATTGTTTAATGACTCAAGTGTTTATGCAGCTGAGTTGATTGCAATTGTAGAGGCTCTTACATGGTTGTCAAACAGTGAATGTTATAACAATTTTAAGATTGCAGTTTTCTCTGATTCATTGAGTGTTCTGATATCAATAAAGAAGTCTTGCAGTGAATCTAGACCTACATTATTGAATGATTTGCTGTATCTTATTAGCAAACTATATACTGTTCAAGTGAGATTTGTTTGGATACCAAGTCACATTGACCTGACAGGCAATGATAGAGCAAATTCTTTCGCTAAGGAAACTTTCAGTATTGATCATATAAATTCTACTAATTATCTTGAATTTCAAGAAATTGCTGGATTGGATAAACTTTCTATAGTAGATTGTGTTATGCCTAAACAAATTTTTACGAGGGCAACGGCCTCTTGTGTCATAAACCCTCGTCTAACCTGGATCCATCCGCATATTTACATAATAGAGCACAGCATCAAATGCAATCGGCTGCCCAAGACGCTACGAAAAAATACGTTGATCAAGTCCTTCACTCATAATAATGATAATTGATTAGCGCAATAATTGGCAAACATTTGGTAGAAGTTCTTAATAAACACGTAATGATAAATGAATAATATTGCGCTTACGAAACAAATAGTCCCACGAGGAAAGTAGTTCCACGACGGTTTTTCAAAAGCGGGTCGACAGCGGGAAACCAACGTAATTGTAGTTACGACTAAAATATCGTTTAATATCAATTTCGTTAAATCGCTTGAGTATCGTTCGTGACGGCAGGAGACGAGAGCTGTTATGATTGCGACCGAGGCCCCCATTTGTTATGCACTCAAGCAGAGGGCGCTGCTGTGCGGGATTTCGTTGGACGCTGGATAATGATGCAACGGTTGTTCGTAGACGTTGTCGTTGCAACAACACAAGCAACAGTCGCTGCAACTGCATATAAGCAACTACTACATAGAAATTTCGTCAACACCACCGTCATCATAGTCATCATCATCATCACCACCATCATCATCACCACCATCATCATCATCATCATCATCATCATCATCATCATCATCATCATCATCATCATCATCATCATCATCATCATCATCATCATCATCATCATCATCATCATCATCATCATCATCATCATCATCATCATCATCATCATCATCATCATCATCATCATCATCATCATCATCATCATCATCATCATCATCATCATCATCATCATCATCATCATCATCATCATCTGCCTCAAGTCCAAAATGTTTGTCTAAACCATGATGTTAATAATTGTCTTACACTGGCATCACAGATAGAGAAGCATACTGATAGAGCAATAAACAGAGACAGAGAGCGATAAAGACGAAAAGAATGATAGAAACACAAACACACATAAACGGTATTGACAGATATCTAATAGAGAAGCAGACATACAGAGACGCACAGACTGAGATAGACGAAAGGAAAGCTAGACAGACAGAGAGAGACAGAGACAGAGAGAGACAGACAGACAGAGACAAAGAAAAAGAGAGAACACGTGACCGTGAAAGAATAACCTCAAGAACGCCACCAGAAAGCTAACCACGGGACATCATCAAAATCACGCAAAGCGAGAGCTAGACATAGGGACAGAGACAGGGAGACAGAGAGAGACAGCGGACAGACACACAGATAGATAGATAGACAAAAAGACAGACAAACAGACAAACACAAACAAACAGAGGAACATGCAGACTGATCGAGTTTGACCAATCGTAAATTATTGTCGTCAATCCGTCCAATCAATCGCAAACAATAAATCTGCGCTTACAAAGCACCGACGAGAATAATAATTGTAAAGACGTCGGCTCCCTGCTACCTCCCCTCCCCAGCCTCCCTGCTGCCTCCCCATCCATCCCCAGCCCAAGGTTCGCTACCTCAAAAGACAACCTGCCGTAACGGTCGTTGACAAGAACTCGTCTGTCCAGCGCACACCACCGCATGGCTAAAAGACGGTTGTCAACAAATGACAGACTTTTATCGGATTGTTTATCGCGAATGGTCGTCAGGTGAAACGTCGACTGCGAGACACGCTTTGCTTGTTTATACGAAGCCCAGAAAAAGAACGTTCTATAATTATTATTATCTATAGGAACACAGCGGTGGAATATACGGCAGAGATGCGTGACTTGGGCGATACGTTGGGGATTTCCATGGCAACTCGAAAGCCCTTTCGCAGAGATTTGCGGGAGTTTGCAGACTACGCAAAAGCCCATGAGACTTTTTGTTATAGGGTGGACTTTTCTTTAAGATACTTGCTACAGTTTGAGTAAGTGGCTTATGAAGAGCAGTAAGCCTATATTTCCATGAAATAATAGGCAAAGTTGTAGCATAGCTGAGAAGTTTTTCATGTGATTTTCCGAGTTTGCAATGCTGATTGACATGTGGAAAGTAGGCCTATTAAGAAGTTACCATGAGTCTTTGGAAAAACAGCTTGGACGAGCTTTTAGGAGATTTCCAGAGTTTGAGTAAATGACTTTATATAGAAACCAGTTCGATTTCCATGAGACCAGAATAACAATTATGGCGCAGAGCTGGCGTTCTTTCACGATGCTTGCCAGGGTTTGAGCAGGTTAGACGGAAACATAATAAGGATTTTCAACGGGAAGTTATGCAAAAAATAACGATTTAGCGATTTGCAAAAGGCATTAGGATTTCCATGAGACTTTTGGCATTGTTTGGAAGTCCTCTTTGAAGGTTTGCCACAGTTCGACTTTATGGCTTCTGGAAAGCATCAGGATTTCTACCGTTAAAACAGAGACTGCGCGTCTTCTGAGCAACTTCGAACCCTTGCCATGTTTCATTCATTCGTTCAATTCAAGAGTTTATATACCGCCTCTATCAAGAAGTCCACTCAAATGTGCTCCCAGTCAAACCACGGAGATACGAACAGGTTTATGGAGCCTGTAAAAAACTGATAAGTCACACCTATTATAGGTGACCGGCGTGTCTCCAATGGGAGACAATTCCAGGCAGATGGATCCACCACTGAGAAAACGCGTTATGCTATATGCCAGTCATGTCCCTTGCCGTCCTCTCCTCCCACCGACATTGCTAAGTATGTGGACCAGAAATCTCGACACTAATTCTACTCTGACGTTGACACAGATTGGAATCCACGATAAAGACGTTGGACATTAAATGACATTGAACCAACAACTTCATTTGGAATCTATTCTCGAACTGTGCCAGCTTTGATCTGCCGACAGTAATTGTTTTTCTGTCGCTCAGCGTTGTTCAGTGTAGGTTTAGATTGGTTGCAGAGGTTGGCAAGAGACAAAGGCAGGCAGCGGATCATCAAAGCTTTTGTTGCGAAGGGAAAAGAAGAGAATATGGAACGACATCTATTGTTGAGGTTGCATTAGGATTGATGAGCAGTTCGATGGCGAATGCCAATTGGGTTTAGGTCGATGTAGAAACTAATTGATCTCCCACATCAGATGAATTCTATCTGGCTCTGTCTCTGTCTATATCCCTGTCTGTGTGTCTTTGTCTCTCTTTCTGTCTGTGTCTACGTGACTGTCTCCGTTTATCTGTTTGCCTTTCTGTCTTTATGTCTCTGTCTGTCTGTCTGTCTCTCTCTCTGGCACCCTCTGTGTCGTCTTCCATTTCAATGGCAACAGAGTCCATCAGTGACATTGGCTTTCATTGTGGAGTTCAGACCGGATGGAGGAATGTCCCATTGACGTAGCTCTCTCATCACCTATCTGCTTTGAATGTTGACCCTTTTGTCCCAGCACTCGTTCCACCCTTACCTCCACCCTTACCTCCATCACTCCCTCAGACCTTTATCCGTCCATCCCTTCGTCCACTCATCCATGCATCCGTTCACCCATCCATATGAACATCCACCAACAGTTCTACACATCATTCCTATACCCTAATACTATCTATTCATTAATGTAAACCCTATTAATCAATTTTGCAACCATCCATCCATCCATTCATCCATCCATCTATCCATCCATCCATCCATCCATCCATCCATCCATCCATCCATCCATCCATCCATCCATCCATCCATCCATCCATCCATCCATCCATCCATCCATCCATCCATCCATCCATCCATCCATCCATCCATCCATCCATCCATCCATCCATCCATCCATCCATCCATCCATCCATCCATCCATCCATCCATCCATCCATCCATCCATCCATCCATCCATCCATCCATCCATCCATCCATCCATCCATCCATCCATCCATCCATCCATCCATCCATCCATCCATCCATCCATCCATCCATCCATCCATCCATCCATCCATCCATCCATCCATCCATCCATCCATCCATCCATCCATCCATCCATCCATCCATCCATCCATCCATCCATCCATCCATGTATTCGTCTATCCATCCATATCCATATCGTCCAAGTGTAAACTTAACCGTGGATTTTGCAACATGGGATGATGACCACTGCAATAACAACGATGATTCATTAGAACAATGTGAACTATGTGAACTATGCGAACTACGTGACTACATAAAAATACTAATATTATTACCTATGACATTGTGAGCTAAGTGAGCAATGTGAGCCATGTCAGCTATGGTATAGCTATCCTATATGAGCTATTAGAACTATGGGAGCTATGTGAGCAATGTGAACTATAATTATGTTTTGATATATGCAGGCTACATGTACGTCAGCTATATCAGATCTAGTGTAAAGTATTCGTTGTCCTAGTCTGCCTCTATCTGTTGGTCCTTCGTTTTTCAACCTCAACTGTCATCGTCGTGCTTTCTCAAATGCTGACCCATCTATCTGCAATTATTATAAGTCTCCCATTAGAAACAATCCTGCCACAAAGAACTGACTCATCAGCGTTTTTTCAGACTTATTAAGACTTATTTGTATCACCACGGTTGAAACTGGGAGCGCCTCTGATTAGTTTCTTAAAAGGGAGAATTTTTGAAATGAATCAATTTCCGCTATACGATTCAGAATTGCCTCTGCGCAAATAGCCACGCAACATAAACCTGTCCTCCTATACAAAGTCCTGCCTCGCTTCACCCCTCTGCCCTTGTGGTCGCCGGATATCCGCTTCCTCCACAGCAGCTGCAGCTGCTACCCAATCGTGCGTTTCTGTCATGCGCGATTAGATCGCCCTCTGAGTTTGGACTGCTGTGAAACCAACTTACTTAGACTTAGACTTAGTTCCTCCTGTTCCGATCGGAGCATTGGTCAACAGGTCCTCGCCATTCCACACGGTCGCCAGCTACTTCCTCCGCCTCGTCCCAACCCAGTCCCATTCTCTCCAGATCTCCCTTGAATGTGCGTCTCCAGGTGTTTCTTGGTCTACCTCTTCTTCGCTTTCCACCCTCCGGCACCCATTTTATCGCCGTCCTCGCAATCCTCTCCTTTGGTAGTCTAAGAATGTGCTCAGCCAATCTTCCTCTCCTTCCCATGATGATATACTCCAGGTCTCTTGATCCCGCCAATTTCAACACCTCCTCATTTGTAATGATATAAACCAACGATATAAATAAATAGAAGCACTGGAGAGGTTAACATTGTATTATATCTGTTCATTGTTTAACCCTCGGGCTACCAAGGGGGGGTGGTTGCCACCCCTCTGGGTTTTTCGCAAATCAAACGTGTTCCGTCTGGAATAAAATTTTGAAAACATTGGCAGCTGTAGAGGGTTCATTGGGACACATTTTGAGCTAAAATGTTTGATGATGCCCCCTACCGTTCAAAAGTTACACCCGATATACCCAAGGTACCAGGGGGTGGATACCCCCCTTGAATATCGTCTGTAACTTTTCCGCCCTTTTATATTAAGAGACACAAATTATACCATTCTATAGAGGGAATGTGGGGCTACATTTCCATGCTCACTGAGTTGTCTTTTGACAACCGGAGGTGCTCCAAATAAATTAAAATATATATAAAGGTGTTTTATTTTCATAAAATTGTCATATTTTTGCTATTATAACTTATCCATAATTTATTTTTTAATAGAAATAAATTATGCCATTCTGTAGAGGGCATTTAGGGCTATTTTCTGATACTAAATAATTTGTCTTTTGATGACCGGAAGTGCTCAAAATAAATTAAAATGTGGGAAAATGTTGGGGTTTTTTACAAACGTTTTTCAGCGGCTAAAACATGTTTTTTTGTTTTGATTGAACATAAAACAGACTTATTACTAGTTTTTATAGTTGAATATTGGACTTTATTATATGTAAACTACTTTTTATATATAAATCATGTATAAAACACACAGAATCTAATATATTCCTTATGCGTAAGTATACAATTTGTGGAATCGACGGGTACCCATGGTAAAAAAATTCATAATTTCGAGGGGCATTCATATTTTCTGAACCTAAATATACCATTTTGGGCAGAAATGAATGCTGAATCCAATGGTGTATTACAAGTTATGATATCTCAAACCAAACCCAAAATCCAGGGGGTGGTAACCACCCCCCCTTGGTAGTCAGTGTTACAAAAAAGCTTGGTAGCCTGAGGGTTAATAACATCAGTGGTAATCTTATCAGAGACATCATTATAGGAAAAATTTTATTACTAAGCACTTGATTGTTATCTGCTTCAATGACAACTTCTCAGAATGTGTTCGAGGTTGAACGATAATTTTAAATTCGTTCATTGATTAATTGATTGATTGATTGATTGATTGATTGATCATTCATCATTGGCGACGCCCCACACACATTGTTAGCACAAATCACCTTATTCATAAAGGATCGATAAATAATTCCACCGTTCAGATCGAAGAAATCGGTCGGAAGCCTCATAATGTTCAACGCTATTTCTATGTGAAAATAACGAACAATTCGCAGCCATTAATTTTACAAAGAATATCTATGCGAGATGACCGGAGGAAGATTTGAAGTCAAACACCGTCGTATCTCGAAAATAATCATGACTACAGTGCTCTAAACCTTTGAATGTTTCTTTGCTGCAGGCCTATGCTGATAAAATAAAATCTAAATTTATTATCTTTAGCTATCATCTGTATTTGCGGGTTTCCGGAAAGAAGGGAAGGCACTGGATGAGGGTTTGAGTCGAAAGAAAAGGAGGAGAGAAAGAAAAGGAGGAGGAAAAAGAAGAGGAGGAGGAGAAATGGAGGAGAATAGGAATAAGATTAGCAGTGGCGTAGCAATAGGTTGTGCAGCTTGTGCAGTGCACAAGGGCCCACGGTGTTTAGGGGCCCCCGGCGGCCAGAGTCATTTTTTATTTTAAGAATAATTCAGAATGTGTTTAATGTTTATATCTACGTGTACGGCGGTGGCGTTGCAATGGATTGTGCAGACTGCACCAGGGGCCCCTGGTGGTCAGAGTCAAGTTTTTACATTCAGAATATCAAAATGTAATCAAGTCTACATGTACTGTAGTTGTCAGCAAGGCCGTAGCTAGGGGATATTTTGGGTGTTTGAACACCCCCCGAAATTAAAAATGTAAAAATAATAGATCTAGGCCTATATTGCGTTACTAGCACATTATTGTAAGAATTACAGTGTGCAGCGTGTAGGCCTACTGTCTGCCCAGAAACCGCAGAAGATCGCAATATTAGAAGGGAAAAGCATGAAATTAGATCATTTTACCCCGAGGTGAACAGTTTTCAGGCGCAAAAATATCCTACGAAAAGTAGGCTATGTGATGACTTTAAAAAGGTCGTAGAAAATTTGTCCCCAAATATTTTTGGTAAACACCTCCCAAAATCAAATCCTGACTACGGCCTTGATTGCCAGTGCTGATCAGTGCTGAGGTGGTGGTGGATATTGACGAGCTTCGGATGGTGGTATATGGTTGCATTACCAAAAGATTCAGGAACGACGGCATCTTAATTATTTTTTGCGCAAGGGATTTCGCCCAAGTGAACATTTTTACATTTCGGAATTTTTGGTTTCTTCTTTTGAGACTTATCGTAGCAACCGAGACTTGAGTGATCACTTCACATTATACCAATTTATTAAAATGTTTCTTTTTTTAGTCAACTAACCCAACTGTTTGACAGAATTTAAGCGTGGATGATGATAATTCATACTTCAACAGATGAAGACTTTTTTCCATAAATTTGTCAAGTACGCGAATTGAATTTTCTCTGGTAGCCTGAAGAAATAGAAAATGATTATAAGGACTAACGGAGAAAATAATTAAAATTGTAACGAGTTAATTTTTTATTTAATTTGGGGTTCGAAATAATGCAAATAAAGTCTATCGCAAAAGAGTCAGGCGTTTTTGCACAGCCTATTTGTTTGAAATCGAGAAGGTTCAAGCAATGAAGGGGCCCACCACCGAAGCCCTGCACAAGGGCCCCAAAAAACCTTGCTACGCCACTGAAGATTAGGTATAAGATTAGGAAGAAGATTAAGAAGAGGAGGAATAAGAAGAAGAATAAGACGAAGAAGAAGAATAATGGGAAGAGCATGAAGAAGGAGGAATAAAAGACGAGGCGCAAGTTGAGAAGGAGAAAAAAAGGCGAGGAGCATGACAAAAGCAGAAAAGGAATCGGAGTTACAAGCAGAAGCGGAGGAAGATGAAGCGGATGAGGTGGTGATGCAAACAGCGTCGTTCTCACTTAATAAGGAAATAAAATCGGATTTCCGTCTGTGACGCTTGATAATTAAATTCTAACGCGAAGACGATCTTAAGCCGGTTATGTGATCATGTGGCTTCTTTCAGTCTGTTAGCTGTACATGTCTGTCTGTACATGTCTGTCTGTACATGTCTATCTGTACATGACATTATATGTCTGTACATGTCTGTTCTTACATGTCTGTCTGTATATGTCTGTCGCCTGTCTCCTTTCATTCGTTGTCTATTATAAGTCACTTTCTAAATCCATCTCATTCACTCTTTGTCTTCATTTGTCTGCCTCGATAAAATGCTTGAATTTCTTTCAATCTTTTAGTCAGTCAGTCAGTCAGTCAGTCAGTCAGTCAGTCAGTCAGTCAGTCAGTCAGTCAGTCAGTCAGTCAGTCAGTCAGTCAGTCAGTCAGTCAGTCAGTCAGTCAGTGAGTCAGTCAGTCAGTCAGTGAGTCAGTCAGTCAGTCAGTCAGTGAATCAGTCAGTCAGTCAGTCAGTCAGTCAGTCAGTCAGTCAGTCAGTCAGTCAGTCGGATAATCGGTCAGTCTACCAATCAACAATCAATTCAAGAGTTTATAGCTGTCAATCATACGCGATCAGGACAAGATGCGGCGAAATACTATAGCGCTTGTGCCCGGTCTGTTTGCCGAGAAACTTTTTATCAAACAATAGACGACTGCGTGGTGGATAGAAGTCATTTGGTGGTAAGGGAAGAATCGCGTGGAGCAGCATGTGCTTGTCTCGTTTTCATCTGTTACATCATTTCGCGAGAACGAGGCACATCGCAGTTGCTCTACAGTACATCTTCGTCCTCTGCAAACTTCGGGCCAAATATAAGAAAAAATTATCTCCAAAAGGAATACGTAGATGTAGAATCCAGCAGATTGACTTTCCCACATGGGTTCCAGTTATATACGAGCATCAAGGAGTCTCCCCATGTAAGAAGTCCTCATAAATAAATCCGTTGATGACCCTTAAAAGCCATCCAGTGAACGGAATCAACGTAAGGAAATCTCACTGAAGTGTCTCAATATAAATCGAAAATTATTATCATCCGGTGACTTCAACCATCCACATCCAAGATCTCTCTTTCCACTTTCCACATAGCTGTTCTTCGCTTTAATGTAGTCACTTGAAGCATCGCATTGAATCCCTTAACTACCCCTCTGATACGATGCAGCGCTCGTGAATAAATAAGTGCCCTGCACTTAGCCTCGGAGAGCGCTGAGGAAAATTGAAACTTACAGCTGCAGTAAATTGGGAGATTTTTATGCAGCGCTCCAAATTTAATGCTGTTGACTATCTTACTGACCCAAACGAAGGATTCGATAAACAATGGTTTGAAAATGACTCCTGGGCTGAGTTTAGCGAGAAAGCTGGCACAGTGCAATGGGTAACAATCTGTGAGTTTGTGTTGCAGAAAATCTGTCTGATCCGCTTATTTTGATCTCTATGAAGTGCGGCCATCTTCAACAATCTCAATTGTTTTGGATCATGCTGGTAGGCTACATGTATATTTTTGGAGATCCGTTTTCGAATTGCGTCCTTCGATCTGTTCGGGGGGATTTATTTCACGAGATTTCGCTACGAGGCTTTTTTCTGATTATCCAGCGAATTTTGGATGATGGTCGTTCAATGATGAATGTTCAGCTGATATCGTTTTTGTGTCAGTTTTCAGGCCTATAATTGTGTGATCTTAAACGGTCAAAATAATAACATAATAAGGCAATTATAGTTATGATGATGAAGACGATGCTGCTGCTGCTGCTGATGCTGATGATGATGATGATGACTAATGATAGTAGCCTATATAATATCATCTCCCCATGAACAAGAAGATTGTTCCATGCAGGGGTCCAACGATGGAGATGGGACTCGCAAGAAAACACATGTAGCCTGTGTACCGGTATGTATACATATATTATAATTATGTATATTTATACATGCACATGTAGCCTATATATATAATTATTCATTAGTAAAAAATAATCGTTCGCCGCGCAACCTCAACTATATCAAATATCATTATAAGCAAAATAGTTAAGAGCGCCGTAATCAAATCAAACTATTCACCGTGATTAAAAAAGTAAAAAATTGCTTGTAAACTGACATTTCGGCATAGGAAGTTGAAAGATTCATATATTTTTATCCGTTCAACTGTATCTCATGAAATTTTGGAATCATATTCTTGGTCCAGTTCTCTAAATATTTGAAAATATTTGGCGTGATATGTTATCAGGCACTGGAGATATTTGAAAAACAGTTTGGCTTACTTTTTTAATCACGGTGCAGATAGAAAACTAGATGCAGTCGGTCGATCGAAAATACGGCACATGAATTGAAGTCTACAAGAAATGCAAAGCCTGTAGATAATAATATTGCAAATCCACATCCATTTATGACACAATCATGTGGTCGAGTCGAGTCGAAAATCCTGTACGATGTTTCGGACGGATGGAAAAACGATGGGGAAAAGATTTATTGTCATCCTTGATCTAAATAGTCCGGTCTCTTAGCGGTCGAAAACATCGTTATTGTGCATTTTGGTGCTACAAGCAAAAGAAAGATATTTTTGAGTTCAGGAAGAAATTCTAAGAAAAGTGTGATATAGTGCCAGTGGAAAAAATGGGAAAAATTTTTCCACTTTTTTCCAGTTTTTTCCCATTGGATTTTTTCCAGGAACATTAAATCATAATGTTGAAATAGCTCATAACAAGCTGAAATTTTCAGGATATGTGTAGGAATATTAGTAGAATGAGATACGAAAAGTGCCAAATAATCCTTCAAGAGCTCTTTCCGAAATCCAAGATGGCGTACAAAATGGCCGCCATTTCCCAAGGTCATTAGTCATCACCTGGAAAAAGCTCGTAACAAGCCAAA
>OX457038.1:76148853-76181353 GCA_949752735.1 Lumbricus terrestris | reverse complement strand
TAGCCGTCTGTTCACAACACAGACCATGTCTACGATCAGTGTATTCAATTAATAAATATAATTGTTCTACTGAGTTGAATGTGGAGATGGAATCGATATCTCAGCGAAATTTCTGTTCAATCGGGTGTTTGAATTATGAACAGATGATCTCTCAAATCCCAGTCGATCACACTAAACACTACACCATTAAACACTACACCATTAAACACTACACCACTAAACACTACACCATTAAACACTACACCATTAAACACTACACCATTAAACACTACACCATTAAACACTACACCATTAAACACTACACCATTAAACACTACACCATTAAACACCCACTCAACTACAAAAGAACAAGAAAAGGGGAAAAGTACGAGCCAAGAAAAAATTTTGAAAAATGAAAAGAGAGCAAAAACAGTGGACTTAGAAAAACGATGCCGTGAAAACATGGACAAAAGCACACAATAATTATAGAACATTAATCTGCACACTCCGAAGTCAATGTTATATTAACAGAAGATTACTTCAGCCTAAAGCAAACAGCCATCGTCGCTGTAACGAGAATTTGAGATAAATCGGTAGCAGGATAAAACCCATAGATTATGAATGCAAAAAGACTACAGAAATACAAAGCGAAATGACCATAGATTCAAAATGCAATAATACCATAGATTTTGAAAGCAACAAGACTACAGAAATACAAAGCTAAAAGACCACAGAAATACAAAGCAACAAGACCACAGAAATACAAAGCAAAAAGACCACATAAATACAAAGCGAGAAGACCACAGAAATACAAAGCGAAAAGACCACAGAAATACAAAGCAAACAGACCACAGAAATATAAAGCAAAAAGACCACAGAAATACAAAGCGAAAAGACCATAGATTTGCAAAGCGAAAAGACCATAGATTTGCAAAGCGAAAAGACCATAGATTTGCAAAGCGAAAAGACCAAAGGGCCTAATAATGTCAACAAAATGTCGAAGAACGCAGAACTACAAAGCGAAAAGACCGTTGATTAGTTAAAAACAAAACACAAAGAAAATAGATTGATGTCAGAACAGAGAACACGAACAAGTTGCGGGATCACGTGATGACATCCGGGAACTTGTGGTAGAGACAGGCGCATGCGCTGCAGCAGGGTATCGTATGCATGCACAATTGTACATGCATATGTTGGCAGGCCAAAGGAATATCATTGTGTGCAAGTCTATTTGCGTGTATGTCCGTCTGTCTGTCTGTCTGTCTGCATGCTCACGTCTGTCCATATGCGTCTGTCTCTCTCTGTCGCTCTCTTCTTTCGTTGTCTGTGTCTATCCGTCTGTGTGTCGATATGCCAGCGTGTATGTCTCAGTCTCAGTCTCTCTCTCTCTCTCTCTCTCTCTCTCTCTCTCTCTCTCTCTCTCTCTCTCTCTCTCTCTCTCTCTCTCTCTCTCTCTCTCTCTCTCTCTCTCTCTCTCTCTCTCTCTCTCTCTCTCTCTTTCTTTCTGCATACCTGTGGCTATCTCCAAGTTCGTCTGCTTCTCTGCTTCCTATCTGACTCTCTCATTGATCGTCTTCTTTTCCTTCTCCAATATTTCATCTATTTAGGCCTACTCTTCCACGCTCCGTGTCTCTCATCTGTCAGTCTCTCTGTCTCTATGTCTGTCTGTCTGTCTGTCTCTGCCTCAGACTCTGTATCTGTCTCTCCATTCTTAATATATTGAATTTCATTCGCTTTCCTCTCATCTTTCGTTTTCTCGAAATTCCTTTTCTTCATGTTTTATTCTTTCCATCCATGTTTTATTCCATTTTCTATCCGTCGATCCATTTATCCATCCTTCCATTTAAAAACGCTTTCTTTCCCTCTATTCTCTTCTTTTTCTGCCGTTATTCGTTCATTCATTCATTGATTCCATTCGTCATTCACTCCATCGTTTTTTTTCATTTCCTGCCTCAAAAACAATTTCTCACAGATATAATTTATACTCTTTTTGTTACAATCATTTTTTCTTTCTCTCCTTTTATCTTGGTAGGCTATCAATCAATATCTTCATATATATCTTCATCTCTGTATTGATCTTTATCTTTTTCTATGTCTCTATCCCTATATTTCTCTCCTTCTTCATCCGCATCTCTATCTCTATCTCTTTATCTCTGTGTACATCTCTGTGCCTGTATCTGTCCGTCTGTCCGTCTGTCCCTTTCTCTCACCACCTTATGTACACAGACATGTCTAGACCGTGCTACCAGCAATAAATTTCGTCTTGTCACGCCAGTAAATCACTGACTGCGTGGGTGTTCGCGTTGCCCGTCTGTTCATATATGCGCCTGCCTCTCTCTGTCTGTCTGTGTGTCTGTCCGTCTGTCTGTCCGTCTGTCTGTGTGTCATGCGGTGTCTATGAAAGGGTGTGGCAACTGATGAAGCGAGGCAATTAATCATCGAGGAGGCGATATTGCCTTCGACGAAGGCAATTACCCTCAGCCGGTCAACTGGATCGTAATTGATCTTGTTGCCATTCAGCATCGATCTTCGCGTTAGATCTTCAGCTTAGAACTTTTCAGCTCCAACATTCAGATAGGATCTTCAGTTAAGAATTTTCAGCTCGAATGTTCAGATAGGATATTCAGATAAGAATTTTCAGCTTGGTTTATCAGACTGAATTTCCAGCTCAGAAATTTCAGCATGGATCTTCAGACTCGATTCTCGACATAGAATTTTCAGCTTGGATCTTCATACTAGATACTAAAATAGGCCTACCTCATACTCTTCCGATTAGATGTTCAGCCTATAATTTTCAGCTTGGATATTCATACTAGATACTAAGATACCTCATACTCTTCCGATTAGATGTTCAGCCTATAATTTTCAGCTTGGATATTCATACTAGATACTAAAATAGGCCTACCTCATACTCTTCCGATTAGATGTTCAGCCTATAATTTTCAGCTTGGATATTCATACTAGATACTAAGATACCTCATACTCTTCCGATTAGATGTTCAGCCTATAATTTTCAGCTTGGATCTTCATACTAGATACTAAGATACCTCATACTCTTCCGATTAGATGTTCAGCCTATAATTTTCAGCTTGGATCTTCATACTAGATACTAAGATACCTCATACTCTTCCGATTAGATGTTCAGCCTATAATTTTCAGCTTGGATCTTCATACTAGATACTAAGATACCTCATACTCTTCCGATTAGATGTTCAGCCTATAATTTTCAGCTTGGATATTCATACTAGATACTAAGATACCTCATACTCTTCCGATTAGATGTTCAGCCTATAATTTTCAGCTTGGATATTCATACTAGATACTAAGATACCTCATACTCTTCCGATTAGATGTTCAGCCTATAATTTTCAGCTTGGATCTTCATACTAGATACTAAGATACCTCATACTCTTCCGATTAGATGTTCAGCCTATAATTTTCAGCTTGGATCTTCATACTAGATACTAAGATACCTCATACTCTTCCGATTAGATGTTCAGCCTATAATTTTCAGCTTGGATCTTCATACTAGATACTAAGATACCTCATACTCTTCCGATTAGATGTTCAGCCTATAATTTTCAGCTTGGATATTCATACTAGATACTAAGATACCTCATACTCTTCCGATTAGATGTTCAGCCTATAATTTTCAGCTTGGATATTCATACTAGATACTAAGATACCTCATACTCTTCCGATTAGATGTTCAGCCTATAATTTTCAGCTTGGATATTCATACTAGATACTAAGATACCTCATACTCTTCCGATTAGATGTTCAGCCTATAATGTTTAGCTTGGATATTCATACTAGATACTAAGATACCTCATACTCTTCCGATTAGATGTTCAGCCTATAATTTTTAGCTTGGATATTCATACTAGATACTAAGATACCTCATACTCTTCCGATTAGATGTTCAGCCTATAATTTTCAGCTTGGATCTTCATACTAGATACTAAAATAGGCCTACCTCATACTCTTCCGATTAGATGTTCAGCCTATAATTTTTAGCTTGGATATTCATACTAGATACTAAGATACCTCATACTCTTCCGATTAGATGTTCAGCCTATAATTTTCAGCTTGGATCTTCATACTAGATACTAAGATACCTCATACTCTTCCGATTAGATGTTCAACCTATAATTTTCAGCTTGGATCTTCATACTAGATACTAAGATACCTCATACTCTTCCGATTAGATGTTCAGCCTATAATTTTCAGCTTGGATCTTCATACTAGATACTAAGATACCTCATACTCTTCCGATTAGATGTTCAGCCTATAATTTTCAGCTTGGATATTCATACTAGATACTAAGATACCTCATACTCTTCCGATTAGATGTTCAGCCTATAATTTTCAGCTTGGATATTCATACTAGATACTAAGATACCTCATACTCTTCCGATTAGATGTTCAGCCTATAATTTTCAGCTTGGATATTCATACTAGATACTAAGATACCTCATACTCTTCCGATTAGATGTTCAGCCTATAATTTTTAGCTTGGATATTCATACTAGATACTAAGATACCTCATACTCTTCCGATTAGATGTTCAGCCTATAATTTTTAGCTTGGATATTCATACTAGATACTAAGATACCTCATACTCTTCCGATTAGATGTTCAGCCTATAATTTTCAGCTTGGATCTTCATACTAGATACTAAAATAGGCCTACCTCATACTCTTCCGATTAGATGTTCAGCCTATAATTTTTAGCTTGGATATTCATACTAGATACTAAGATACCTCATACTCTTCCGATTAGATGTTCAGCCTATAATTTTCAGTTTGGATCTTCATACTAGATACTAAGATACCTCATACTCTTCCGATTAGATGTTCAACCTATAATTTTCAGCTTGGATCTTCATACTAGATACTAAGATACCTCATACTCTTCCGATTAGATGTTCAGCCTATAATTTTCAGCTTGGATCTTCATACTAGATACTAAGATACCTCATACTCTTCCGATTAGATGTTCAGCCTATAATTTTCAGCTTGGATATTCATACTAGATACTAAGATACCTCATACTCTTCCGATTAGATGTTCAGCCTATAATTTTCAGCTTGGATATTCATACTAGATACTAAGATACCTCATACTCTTCCGATTAGATGTTCAGCCTATAATTTTCAGCTTGGATATTCATACTAGATACTAAGATACCTCATAC
The DNA here is from genome assembly GCA_949752735.1 of Lumbricus terrestris. NCBI lineage: Eukaryota > Metazoa > Annelida > Clitellata > Crassiclitellata > Lumbricidae > Lumbricus > Lumbricus terrestris. The sequence continues at coordinate 76,176,178 of OX457038.1, read as the reverse complement.
TCTTCCGATTAGATGTTCAGCCTATAATTTTTAGCTTGGATATTCATACTAGATACTAAGATACCTCATACTCTTCCGATTAGATGTTCAGCCTATAATTTTTAGCTTGGATATTCATACTAGATACTAAGATACCTCATACTCTTCCGATTAGATGTTCAGCCTATAATTTTTAGCTTGGATATTCGGATAGGATTCTCAGCTTAGAATTATCAAGGTAGATCTTTAGAATAAATTCTCAGTTTAGAACTCGCAACTTAGGCCCACGGATTATAGCTTAAGATTTTCAGCTTATGTGAACAGATTTTCAGCTTATGTGAACAGATTTTCAGCCTATGTGAACAGATTTTCAGCAGAGACTTTTCAGTTTAGACATACATGTATAGACCAGATTTTAGAATTTTCAGTATATATCTTCAGATATCTTTTCGATTAGATTTTCGCATTAGATTCTCAGATTATATTCTTAGCTTTGAGTCTTCGGCCAAGATTCCAAGAAAAGATATTCTGATCATAATGTTTCCCTTGTAAATTCGGCTGTCTGACTGATTCACAGATATAAATATGTATAATTATATATATGTAATCATATATTATATTATATATACATATATATGTAATGAATGTACAAGCATATATATTATTAAATTATTGTCACGAACCAGTAATTTCATATTATAATAATATACAATAGGCAATTATATATAATATATTGTTACGTGCAATTGCACATGTAGATATTAAATTGCGGTCATGAACCAGTCATTATGTCATACAAAAGGTCAAAGGATAATTAATCGAGATCTGTGATGTCCAATCGTTTCCTCTTTCGTCTCCTCACATCGTCCTCATATCATCTATTATCCTCTCATCCTCTCGACTTATCCTACGAATTTCCTTCATTTTCTTCTCTTTTAATCTCCCCCTATAATTATCCTTCCACTTAATTCTTTTTCCAATACATTCCAATTTCCAACGACCTTCTTCTTCGTTCCCATCCTTCTCCAATTCCTTTTTTGAGCTGAATCTAATAGATGACAATTTCTCAAGCGATGATATTCAATGTCATTCAGCTTAAATGCCGACATCCAACGATTGACTGCAGACATACACATGTACAATTGTACATGTACAATTTTGTACATGTAGTTCATCGCTCGCTTTGTGATTTACTAAGTCGGTGATCCCAGAATAATTATTATCCTTCGTGTGAGATTATTCTTGGTGGCAAATGTGGACGGTGCAGATTTCGTTCATCGATTTCTAATCTATTCTGCAGTCGGATGATGAGGAGGCAGAAGACTTGCGACTTTGCAAAAGCAAAGAGAACATTGTCGTGTATGAGCGAGGAAGGGATGGGGGGGAAGGAAGGTGGAAGGGTGAGAGAGAGGGAGGGACGGGGAGATGTGGAGAAAGAGGGAGAGACGGATCGATGGATAGATGAATGGTTGGATGGATTAACGGATTAACGGATGGACGACGGGTGGATGAATGAATGCATGAATGGATGAATGGATGAATGGATGAATGGATGAATGGATGAATGGATCGATGGATATATACATGTAGATAGATGGATGGATTAGTGGATAGACTGATAAATGGATGGATAGATTGATTCATAGATAGATTCATAGAACGAGTGTGTTAGCGTGTCTGTATGCCTGCGTGTGCGTGTGTGCGTTCTTGCGGATGGGTGTGCGCTTGCGTGTGTATGTCCACGTACATGTATGTGCGTGTGCGCTTTCGTGTGTGCTTGTCCAGTCACTTATAACTTATAAGGTATCTGTTGTGACGATATAAGAATCCCTATAATTATTAGAGATTTTTAGAGAGTTATTTTCTACTTTGAAATGCATTAACCAGAACGTCATCAACACCTTCTTCTTCTTCTTCTTCTTCTTCTTCTTCTTCTTCTTCTTCTTCTTCTTCTTCTTCTTCTTCCTCCTCTTCTTCTTCTTCTTCCTCTTCTTCTTCTTCTTCATTTTCTTGCTTTTGCTGCTATTCGTCTTTTATTTTCTACCCTGCTTTTCCTTTTCCTCCACCTCTATCCATTTCTTCACCTGCAGAATCCTCATCGTTATCTTTAGCCTGACCTTTATTTCTATTCTTGCTGTTCTTTTTTCTTCGTCTACATATTCTGCTTCTCTCCTCCATCTCATTTTCTTATCTTCATCGTCGTCATCATCATCTTCGTCGTCATATATACAGCAACTTATTTCTGTCTAAAATTAATCAGCCTAATATCTCCATATTTTTGTCTTCATCTACATCGTCTTCCTCCTCTCCTCCCACTCCCCCCGTCCTCTTCCGTCGACCTCCTTGTCCTCCCCTATGTCTCTTCCCACTCCATTCCTCATTTTCCGTATGTTCTTCTTTCCACCTTTCTTCCTGCTGCTGCATTATTATGCTCAATCATATTCCTATGCGTTATTTTCATCGGGTTCAAATCCAACGCGTCTAGCGAGACTCGCAATCAATTAGAGAAAAGTTTTGCACCTAAGGCGATGCACTGTGACTATGCATCTATATTAGACGCGTGCAGTATACACACATAATATAGTCTACGCATATTATACATACCTACATATCATACATGTACATACATAAATAGATACAAACATAATGTGTATACAAAATATATGCATACAAACATACATAATATGAGAAATGAAGTTTTAAGCGGGGCTGTTTATTATGCACTTATGAAGATAATTATGCATAACTTTCCTGGACTATTACAATAGTCACACACTTATATAGATGGGTGTGCATAATCATTATGTGTGTTAGTGTGTAGGTTCCTGTGTGTGTATTTGCGCATGCGTGTCGTGTGTGTGTGTATTTGCGCATGCGTGTCGTGTGTGTATGTGTTTGCGCATGCGTGTCGTGTGTGCATGTGTTTGCGCATGCGTGTCGTGTGTGCATGTGTTTGCGCATGCGTGTCGTGTGTGCATGTGTTTGCGCATGCGTGTCGTGTGTGTATGTGTTTGCGCATGCGTGTCGTGTGTGTATGTGTTTGCGCATGCGTGTCGTGTGTGCATGTGTTTGCGCATGCGTGTCGTGTGTGTATGTGTTTGCGCATGCGTGTCGTGTGTGTATGTGTTTGCGCATGCGTGTCGTGTGTGTATGTGTTTGCGCATGCGTGTCGTGTGTATGTGTTTGCGCATGCGTGTCGTGTGTGTATGTGTTTGCGCATGCGTGTCGTGTGTGTATGTGTTTGCGCATGCGTGTCGTGTGTGTATGTGTTTGCGCATGCGTGTCGTGTGTGTATGTGTTTGCGCATGCCTGTCGTGTGTGTATGTGTTTGCGCATGCGTGTCGTGTGTGTATGTGTCTGCGCATGCGTGTCGTGTGTGTATGTGTTTGCGCATGCGTGTCGTGTGTGTATGTGTCTGCGCATGCGTGTCGTGTGTGTATGTGTTTGCGCATGCGTGTCGTGTGTGTATGTGTCTGCGCATGCGTGTCGTGTGTGTATGTGTTTGCGCATGCGTGTCGTGTGTGTATGTGTTTGCGCATGCGTGACGTGTGTGTATGTGTTTGCGCATGCGTGCCGTGTATGTGTCGATTTATGTCTGTTTATAATAATTGTTTCTTGGACGTTTCGTGACTGACATTCATCTTCGTCACCAGCGAAGTGGTAACGTATGCAGATAATTATAGAGGCGCAAAATAAATTATCGCTCTAACCAATCGCACTTTTATTACTCCTGCTGGATGTTTTCTTTGCGTGCTTGGATGTGTGGATGCATGTTTGTATGTCAGTCTGCTGAGTTCAGAACTTCAGAGATCGATCGTCTTTACCAATACGTGATACGGTGCTTCTAGCAATCTAAGACTACCTGTTTCGCGTTGAATTTCCTGGGGAATATGCTTGTAGGGCCTACCCGGGTCATTGTTTTCACTGCAAATTTACTCGGACACACGAGCAACGCTATCGGATGTGCGCACCGATTCCCAAGGTTTGCGAGTAGAAAGTCCTGTTTTAGCAATTTTCCGTAGCAGATAATACAAGGTATTGTTTATTCCATCCTCTGTTAGTTAATCATTTCAAACGAATTAAATCCATTATAAGTTCGTAAAAAATAAGATCAAAACGCGACCATCATCTGTCAACGGCGCCAGATCGCGTAAAAAATGACAACAAAATATGGTAGATAGCGCTGTTCCGAGCATATAATTAAAACCTAAACTAACATCAGTTCGACATTTTTACGGCTAACACTAGAGTGAAATATCTTTAATTTGACGCATGAAGCAAAATAGATTGCAAAAACTGCCGGATTTATATACATGCAAAGTTGGTTCATTTATGCTGGACCACCCTGTATAAGTTGACGTTTTCACCTTTGGAAATTGTTGAGCATGCAATTCGAAAGATGATTTTGTAGCGTTCACTGATTTGCTAAAATTCCCTTCACACATCTCAAAAAGCACTCACTACAAATGACAGTCTTCATTATTTTGCTGTCCTATGGCAGCTAGACCCACTTTGCAGACACATCATCATCTATCATTATGTAAAAAAAGAAATTAGCTAAAATTGACGACAATCAGAGGTCTAGGAAATGGATGCCCGACCCGACAGCGGAAGGAAAGGAGGGGCAATGAACCCTGTTGCTTGGTGGAGACGGAAGAATCTGATCCGAGCTTCTGACCAGACAACCGTAATAGACCAGACAACCATAATTACAGGAACAGAGAGAGAATTGTTGAGAGCTCTAAAATTATGTGGTCAACATAATTATATCTTGTGTTACTGCGATCGCGAATCGACTTAAATTGCCTTCTGCCCTGATAATCCTACTTGCATTTAACTGCCATCGCTTCGAAATATGTCTGTTGCCGAAACTGTACATAGATAGACAGACAGACGATCAGATCGACAGATTCGTCGATGGATGGATGAATAGAAATATAGAAGGATAGATAGATAGATAGATAGATAGATGGATGGATGGATGGATGGATGGATGAATGGGTGGGTTGGTGGGTGGATGGATGGATGGGTGGGTGGATGGATGGATGAATAGATGGATGGATGGATGGATGGATGGATGGATCGATCGATCGATAGATAGATAGACAGACAGACAGACAGACAGACAGACAGACAGACAGATAGATAGACATGGAACCAACAAGCACGACCCATAAAATCGCCCCAGCTCCCCATGCAAACTCCACCATCGAGTCGCTATATGTAAATCCTGTCTGGCGATAATAGCAGCAACAACAGCGATCACGTGATATAGCGACTTACCTTCTTCTTGTTCTTGTTCATGATCTTGTCTCTGACGTCGAGCGCTGACCCAGGAGCCTTTGCGAACCAGATGCGGTACATGATGCGACAGTAGGCGTAGCTGATGACGACGAGCGGCAGGAAGTACTGCGCGATGACGAGGTAGAGTCCGTACAGTTGACCGATGTCCATTCCGCCCATCCGGGGAAAGTCCGGATAGCAGTACGGCTTCATGGACGTCGGGGTCCGTCCGTCCGGGATCCAGATGATGCTGTGAGCCACGGCGGTCGGCACACTGGATCCGATCCCCAGGGTCCACACGACCCCCATGATGATGACCGCGGTCCGTGCCGACCATCCGGGTCTCAGAGGGTGGACCACAGCGAAGAAACGATCAATGGAAATGACGGCCAGGGTGGAGATACTGACGTTCACGGATAGTTCCTTAACGAATGGAGCAACTGGACAAAGGATGAAGGGAAGGTCCCAGCGCTGGAGAAGAGCGGCCTGGAACTGGAACGGGGTGCTAAGCATCCCGATCATCACATCGGCAACACTGAGGTTAGCGATGAAGAAGTTCGTGACTGTCTGCATTCGACGATTCTTGACGATGACGAGGATGACGAGGACGTTGCCGAAGACGGTGACAGCGGAGATGGACCCGTAGAGGATTGAGAGGAGGATGACGAGTTCCGTCGGGACGTAGAAGAGTCCGAATCCAGACGAAAAGTCCGTCGTGTTGAACAGCGAATCGGATGTCGAGTTGACCGTCATCCAATCCCATTGGTCGGTTGTGGCAGTGACGTACTCTAGCGTCGTCATGGTTACGCTCACTTCCGGTTGTGGAGGCTGCACAGTGGAAAGCAATGGAGGATTAGTTGTCGGAAATGTGGAAGAGGCAACAGAAGGGAAAATCACCTTTGTGATGCAACACTGCAACAATTAATCACAACTTGCATCGTTTTAAATTGTAACTATGATGCAAAATGATGCAGGTGAACATGAAGGGAATTTGCAATCATAATGTTATAGTGAAATGATGATGATACAAAAATCCAGAATCCTGTCATCAAAATGGTTCATGAAACACACATCTACCCACATCTCAAAAGTGTCTTTTTAGCAGCATTGGATTCGGGAGCGCTTCTGAGTAGTCGCCGAGAAGGACGCTATATTATAAATCATCTTTATGAATTGTTCTTGAATCACTTAGGTTCACATAAACCTATAAGATCATAAAGATACATCATCATAATATGGATCCCATGATCATGTAATCACATAATTTAATAATCCTGTAATCATGCGATCCTGTGATTCCTTGATCACGTGATCATCAGCCAATTGGAGCAGATGATAATGATTGATGATTGTCCTTGATCGTGTCGTCCATTCGACCGTATCCATCGTCATGGTCAAGTGAATACAAACGGTGGCCGATGGTCAAGACCACGTGACCTGACGATTGCTCGCCATTTCCGATTCAATAATTAATCACATTCATACACACGCACGCTTGAAACGCACGCTTACAAACGCAAATAGACACTCGCAGATGTGTTAACATATGCACCAAAACGCACGCACAAACACAAATAGACACTCGCAGATGTGTTAACATATGCACCAAAACGCACGCACAAACACAAATAGACACTCGCAGATGTGTTAACATATGCACCAAAACGCACGCACAAACACAAATAGACACTCGCAGATGTGTTAACATATGCACCAAAACGCACGCACAAACACAAATAGACACTCGCAGATGTGTTAACATATGCACCAAAACGCACGCACAAACACAAATAGACACTCGCAGATGTGTTAACATATGCACCAAAACGCACGCACAAACACAAATAGACACTCGCAGATGTGTTAACATATGCACCAAAACGCACGCACAAACACAAATAGACACTCGCAGATGTGTTAACATATGCACCAAAACGCACGCACAAACACAAATAGACACTCGCAGATGTGTTAACATATGCACCAAAACGCACGCACAAACACAAATAGACACTCGCAGATGTGTTAACATATGCACCAAAACGCACGCACAAACACAAATAGACACTCGCAGATGTGTTAACATATGCACCAAAACGCACGCACAAACACAAATAGACACTCGCAGATGTGTTAACATATGCACCAAAACGCACGCACAAACACAAATAGACACTCGCAGATGTGTTAACATATGCACCAAAACGCACGCACAAACACAAATAGACACTCGCAGATGTGTTAACATATGCACCAAAACGCACGCACAAACACAAATAGACACTCGCAGATGTGTTAACATATGCACCAAAACGCACGCACAAACACAAATAGACACTCGCAGATGTGTTAACATATGCACCAAAACGCACGCACAAACACAAATAGACACTCGCAGATGTGTTAACATATGCACCAAAACGCACGCACAAACACAAATAGACACTCGCAGATGTGTTAACATATGCACCAAAACGCACGCACAAACACAAATAGACACTCGCAGATGTGTTAACATATGCACCAAAACGCACGCACAAACACAAATAGACACTCGCAGATGTGTTAACATATGCACCAAAACGCACGCACAAACACAAATAGACACTCGCAGATGTGTTAACATATGCACCAAAACGCACGCACAAACACACGCAGATGTGCAAGCGTAGGCTAAAAAAGTGTTCGCTAACAGCCATTGAAGCCATTGAAGCCATTGAAGCCCTATTGTTAAACAAATGAAACTTGCTAATTATACTCATTGCGGACCGAGTCTCATCTGGTCGATAAGGAGAGACTGAATGTCGTGATAATATTCACAATCATTCAGACGAATTCCTTCATAAAATAGAGAAGAACGAACGCAGGAAGCCTTGAGGAAGGTTAAGAATATGAGCAGAGGGACTTTCTAGAAGTTGCAAGGAAAAAAGCTATTGTCTGCTCACTCTGCTGCTGGGTAGGCATGTTTGTCTGTGTCCTGCAATCATGGACCTGCACCTGTCTATAGCTGCTGGAACTCCTCACTTTAACTTCCGTCTTGCTATGGTCGCCCCTCTCTACGCTCGGCATCTAGACGCGACTTCGTGGCTCCAGCATCCATATGCATCAGACAGAATAGGGTTTTCTCAATTGAGGGTCTTCTGTGTGGAATAGCCTCACCCCTGTGACCGGGCTCCCTTCCACTGGACTTGTCCAACTCCTTTTTATAAACTACTCTTGACTGTCTTTCCTCTTTTGACGTCCCTGGGTAGGAAGTGCCTCTGAATAGCTATCTTGAATTATAGGCGTTATATAAATTCCAGGTAGATGGGAAGTTGCTTATCAATAGTAAAAAACAGACAGAGAGCCACAAGAGAGGGGTGGGGTTGGGTGGTGTGGGGTGGAGGTGGGGGTAGGGTGGGGATGGATGAAGAGATGCACGAGTGGAGGGTGAAAAGCTGCGTCTGCAGTATTCAGCTTCCGTTCGAAGAAGTATATATATATATATATATATATATATATATATATATATATATATATATAAAATCAGACCAGCGAAGTTTATATAGCGCTATAGGTGTCCGCTAAAGGCATAGTCTAACCATATCAACATCTAATCTTGTTATCCTTAAATCCAATCCCACAATTCAAAATAAGGTTATTAGCCTCATCCACGTGTTCTAATTATAATCACTATTATAACGACAATAACGCCAGCTCCTAATTCCAAATCCTTTCTAATTTGACATTATTTCATTTTATTAGTTTAATTTGATCCAATCTTGAATTTGTATGTGCGGCTATTACAGCGCATGCACAGAGCATTATCACCTATAGTACTCAAATAAAAAAAAAACCAGTCCCCAGTTCCCGCAACATCCCTCTGTCGCGACAAGAAGAGACTGACTCCCCCGCCCGCCCGCCCGCCCGCCCGCCCGCCCGCCCGCCCGCCCGCCCGCCCGCCCGCCCGCCCGCCCGCCCGCCACAGACAGAGAGGAATCGCCTAAGCGAGTTTCCGTCGCAGTTGAGTCATTGGTAAGAGAGTCTCGGTTGTCGTCTCTCGGGAGAGATAAGGACGCGAATGGATAGACTGGCGTTAATGGCTTCGCTGGCTCCGATCGAGCCACTGACAGAATAGAAACAGCTGCTTTCTCGCGAGGAGACATCGCAGTCCCGACTGTAATTGAGTATCCGGTCTGGATGTCCATTCATTCAACTCTAGGTCTGGGGCGCTGGGGCTCGTCTTTTCGTTACAACGACACACGTTCAAAGCTTTCCCTTAGAGTTTTGTAAGTCTCGTCGTAGCCGAGAGGTTAAGAAATGCACAAAACTCTTTACTATGTTCAAAACATTATTAAATAGATTTCCGCTTTGTTGCATCCACAGCCTACTTTCAATGAGATATTTATTTTATTATCAGTCTAATCTAATAATGAACATTATTTTGTCTAGAGCGCATTTTACAGGAGAGCTATTATTTTACTTTACAAAAGCTCTCAGCAGCACGACAGGTCCATGAAAAGAAAAAGGTGGCAGAGAAGAGATGCAGGTGAAATCATTTTCAGGATTGCAGGTCATTCTCTACATTGAGGGACCCACACTAAAGCAAAAGCCAGACCATGCTGGATAAATGAGGTTCTTCACAGAGGTACACACTGATGAAGGAGTTCAACCGAACGAGGATGACGCGAAGATCTTGCCGATCGTCTGCACATAAAGTCATAATTTTGTGCCAAAGCTAATCTTTCTTTCTTGCATGCCAAAGTAATGGCTGACTCTTGGCGTATTCTCCACATGGGCGGGTCCAGGGCCAATTCGGCCATGGCCCCCCACTTAGAAATTTCTTTATTTTTGACCAGCTATTCTACCTCGTAAAGTTGACGTGGCCCCTCCCATGAGTAGTTCCGTAGACCCTCCCCACGCCCACGAGGTCCGTATGCGAGATCCGTACGACTAAAAAATAAAAAAGCTCAACTATGTTGACGGATAAAAAAATCTTTTTTCTTCGGAATTCGAGACAAATGACTAAAAAAATTCATCAGATTTTTCGACGAACAAGACGAAAATTTTCGCTGTTCCAAGACCGAAAATTTTGCCCCCCCTTCCAAAATTTCTGTATCCGCCCTTGTTTCTCCATGGTGTCCCCCAATTTTCATCACCCGTGTAAATTCTCGCTTTGGGCTCCTCACAAAAAATGGATCCATGATCAGACGCTGCACACAAATTATCATGCTTTATTATTATAGCATTATTATTTCATGACGTCATGCAGCCATTTCCGATAACGTGAAACTTTTGAATGGAAACTTAAACGATCATTTTGCATCGGAAGTTTAAAAAAGCGATGACAGAAAGAATTCAAGAATGCGGCAAAATTAACTGTTTTCATTGCAACAAGAGTTTTTGATTGAATCGTTTTATGCAAAAAAGTGAAAACAAAAGCAGTGACCGACATAATATTGTGGAGGGCTACAGACACATTCCACAATGTAGACCAACTCAATAGATTGTAGCCGATTAATCGCGAATAAACTTTATATAAAATAATCGATTGATTTATTTTTCACCTGTAGCAACAGTATAATAACCCAAAATAATCATCACGAATATAATTCTTGATTGTATGCGCTGCCATTTTTATAATTTCTTGACCTCACGTAACTCTAGAGAACCATTAGTACTTGCAGCCTAATGATCTACAGTAAGTTATAAAACCAATATTACAAGCAGTAATAGAATTATAATAATAACTTATACGAATTAAGCACGAGTTTTGGAGCAATAATTTTACTGTCAATCGCAATAAATGGATGAAGTTAAAAAGTCATGATTGAAAAAAGTCTTTTATTACCAGTTTATTAAAACATGGAATTTTTACATAAATTTTTTATTCAACTTTCTTATTTTAAAGAAGTTTATCTCAAGTTTAAAGGGCTGTTCCATGAGCTAACACAAAAAATCACCGCGCTTCTGCTGCACCTTATAGTGGTTGTACAACACTTTTAAAGGTGTCTAAATATTCTGAGCTTCTTCTTGTCCAAAGGTTTAATGTCATCATGTGGTAACGTAGACCGTCGACGACTTTGTTGATTTTATTCTTTTCTCTTTAATTTTCCGGTCTGTTTGTGTTTACTCTTGTTCTTATCCTTGTTTTTCCTCGCTGGTTCTGTAGTTCTCTTGTATGTTTGTCGCTAAAACAGCTCCCTCCAAAGCCACCCTCCTTTTTTTTTTTTTTTTTTCCTTTTTTTTTCGCCATTTCAGATTTTTTGGCATTATTTAATTCCTCTTTTTTGTCCTCTTTCGGATCTTTTTTGGCCTTCGTTGGCTCTTTTTGGTTTTTTTTTTTTCCCATTTAGGTTTGTTGACAAGCATTAACAATCATCATTGACATATATACACTATACATTTCACAACATTTTACAAATATTTAATTTTGTTACCAGTCAATATGCGGTGCCTTGTACGCATCCAACATCGAGTACATATTTCAGAATAACACTCTAATTTATACATCGTTGCCATATATACACTATATACTTCACAACATTTTACCATTATTTAATTCTTTTACCAGTCGATACACAGTGCCTTGTATGCATCCAACATCTAGTACAGATTTCAAATTATTCTGAGCTGATTTCGCTATTCTGATGGCTTAACATAACGTTCATCAGTATAATGTATTTCATTGACCTAACTGACGTAAATTATTATTTATACAGATGTCCATTAAGTTCACATCTAATCCTGTACTTCACAGTGTTTTAACCAATGCGCCACCACCCATCCCACCCCCTCCCACCCCCTCCCACCCCCTCCCACCCCAGGCCATCGTTTATGTTATACGAACGGTATGCAAATAATTAGAAATAATCGTAAAGCAATGACAATTATAATGTGACGCCGGGGCTCAAAATCCATCGCTTATCGCTTTCTAGACATTGCGCTATGATTTCAAATAGACCTATTTGAGAGGGATGAAGAACGTAGAATATTTTTCAATTTGCAAATTATTATGATTTCGACATTATTTGCGAAGCAGTGAATCGATTTTGGTGCCATTTGCGCTATTTGAGGCCTATTCCTTTATTGCCCAGGAAAATTGCAGAATATTCCATTATTCTGTCAAAGGCACCTTGCAATTCAGCAGCTTCACCACATTTACGCTTAACAAACGATTTTATGTTTTCCGTCACTAAATAAATTTTTACACAAACATCATTATCATTTTTTTTTTAATTTGAAAGTTAATTTTAAACCGCATCGGTCCAGGTTGTCATGAAAGTCATCTGTGTTATCTTCATATCCGTAAACATTTTGAAATGTTTTGAAAAATGTTTGAAATGCGCAAGGCTACTATTATCTGCCTTAAGCTGCCATTTTGCCTGCTGGACGTCAGAAACTTTGCATGCTCATACAGTCAACATAAAATTTTATTAAGATAACATTATTCCAACCATGGAGATGATCTGTCATTCAAATATCCATAAAACACAATGTTTAAAAAAATAGATCTGCTGGTTTTCTGGGAATTGTCGAAAGTTTAGACTTGCTATCCTGAACAATTTCAACATGGAGCTAACGAAGTTGCACTCTAAACAGCCGACATAATTATGAAAAATGTGAAATGCAATGAAAGTAGGACATTTCTTCTTTCCAGATTTTATATAGCGCTTCTTCATTAATGAGCTACCCTACAGCATCCGTATGGAGAAAAATGAACAGGTAACTAAACTAAACCTAACAAAGTCGCTAAGAATCAATTGTTTAAAAACATAGATCAGTCAATCTGACACTTTCTATGCCTGAAACTGAGACAAAAGGATTTATTACATATTGAATGCAGTTCAACTGTACTGTGACCGCGATGAATCAAAAAGGTGAGGTGTCTTAGAATGATGGCATATATCGATTAAATATAGATCTGTTAAACACCTCTTTTATAACTCTCCTATCGAAATACCTCTATGATTTATATACATATTATGCCAAAACTAGCTCTTAAGTGCTGTAATACGCCGAGCAAATTTCTGTCCATGGTAGCGACCTCTGTTGTCATAGACTCTGGTCAAATCGGATCCATCCATCTATTTTGCCAAACTCCACCACTGGTTGGACTCTGCTAGTGCCAGTCCCAACCCTGAATAAAGCAGGACGGCGACGATAATGGTCTTTGTTACCACACAGTGAAGTTAAACTGCAAATGCCACCACCTATTATGCCAAACATATTTTTTCTAGGGCAACGGCCTCCAGGGCCGTCTTATGGTCATCGTAGGCCCTAGGCACTTTTGCATAATTATTAATCTATTCGTAGGCCCCTAGGGTCTATCCAACTCAACTCTGTATTAATTCAAATTGTGACACATTTACATTATTTCTTAAAATTATGCTGAACCATGTTTTGTGAACGCATTCAGTTTTTATTTTAAATCTCAATCTACTTTTTGTAATATTTATTTTCAATATCCGCTAAATGTAGCCTAATATTTCCGATTTTCGACTTTCTGTTAGCGGCGTTTCGGTCTAAGTTCTAATGAAAAATCGCCATCGCTTTTTAAATTTTAATTTGTTAAAGTATTAATAGAAATTTCTAAAAAAAACATGTTTGATGGTTATAAGAGGAAACACGAGTCTGTATTGGAGAAACCAATAAATCTGTGGCTGAAATGATTAGATCACAAATGGCTGACAAGCTGGTCTCCAGTTTTCCAAATGTCAATATTTCTTTTCGAATTTATCTTTATATTTTTGGAACAAGTTGTGAAGGTGAACGTTCTTTTTCGAAGCTGAAAATTATCAAAAATTCCTTCGGTCAACGATGGGACAGGGACGATTATCCTCCCTTGCATTACTTTCAATTGAAAACGACTTAATGCGAGAAATGACATTTGAATACATTAACCTATAGGCTAAGCGATTTCGCGAGAATGCAAAGAGCCGCAAAGTTAACATATAGCTTAGCCAATGTTACTGTTTCATTAGCTAACTCTAGCCTTATCGTTAAAATGAAATTTGCAAGTTTTCGTTTTCTGTTTGCTTTTTCCGGTCATTGACCAATCACTGCATTTATTTTTTAATATATATTTTTTAGGATTTCGTAGGCCCCTGGTAAGTTCGTAGGCCCTAGGCACAGTGCCTACTGTGCCTACTGGACAAGACGGCCCTGACGGCCTCTGTTGTCATAAGCCCTCTTCAAATCTATATCCATCCATCCTGTATTACGCCAAACAAATTTTTGCTGACGGCAACGACTTCTGTTGTCATAAGCTGTCATTAAACAATGGATCCTTCCCCACCCAACCCCCATGAAAAGGTTGTTGTACAAATCTGCAACCTCTACTCAGTTACAATATCTGTGATCTGATAAAATGTATTCAACTTAGACCAGACTAAAGTAACCATTTCACTGGAGAGTGAAATTACTTCGCGTTTTCTTTTATATCCATGTACGCCATTGTAGGCCATTATACATGCATGTGGTCGGCTTTTCAATCATTCAATCATAGGTCTACAGAAGCGTAACAGAGTCAATAATCATTGTCTGATTAACAATCTTGAAAAGACTAGATCGCAGATATTGATGCTCTGCTCCTGGGATAGAGAGAATACTTGGCACCAGAGATGAGAGATGGGTCTGTGAATAGTATAGGAGTTTTTTTCGCAACGCAGACAGAGTGAGTGATGTACACATTGTACAGGGGCAACTGATGATGATAACGACGATGACGATAATGATGATGATGATAACCACGATGACGACGACGACGACGATGATGATGATGATGACGATGATGATGATGATGATGACGATGACGATGATGACGATGACGATGATGACGATGACGATGACGATGACGATGATGATGATGATGATGATGATGATGATGACGATGATGATGATGATGACGATGACGATGATGATGATGATGATGATGATGATGACGATGACGATGACGATGATGATGATTCTTTGCATCAATGTCAGTTTCTCGTCACTTACCTTGATAAAATTAATTATATTCGACCTAGCAAACGTCTCTAAGTTTCTCCAATCATCAACTGCAATGAATCCACAGCAATTCCCGCTTAAGCACTACACTCTGAGCGCTGCAGTCGCTTTGCTTTCTAAGCTGGTAACATAAGTAGAGACAGAACGAAGTCGAAATGTGATTGGAGCTAAACATCAAACGGCGGATGACGTTGCAAGACGATGGTGCGAACTGAAAGTAGAGATGATGACTCTGACGGATGGATGAGAAGAGAGAACTAACAACGACGACGACGACAACGACGACTGAGGACGGAAGGTGGCGCTAGGATACACGAGGACGAGAGATGCGAATGCTACAGAACGGAGGAAGTGAAAGCAGGAAGATGAGGAGGAGGAGGAGGAGGAGACCGAGCTGAAGGAGGAAGAGGAGTTGGAGGAGGAGGGCGAGGAGGAAGGCGGAGGACGAGGAGGAGGAGGAGAAGATGAAGAGAAATAGGGTGGAAGAAGGAGGACAAGGAGGAGGAGGAGGACTTGGCGGAGGAGGAAAAAGAGGTGAAGGAAGACTAAGAGGCTAAAAAGAAGGATGCGTAGACGGAGGAGAAGGTGGACTTGCAGGAGAAGGAGGAGAAGACGGAGTTTAAGAAGCGGCTGAGTGAGAATAGAAATAGAGAGGACGTGCAGTTGGGTAATGAGAATGAGAATCAGAGGCGCGAGACGAATTAAACGGAAGAGAAGATGAATAGGAGGAAGATGAGAATGGAAGGAGGAGGCGGAAGAAGGGGAGGAGGAGGAGGAGTGAAGTGTGGGCGTCGATGGTTATTCAAGGTGATCATATTAAATTTAGCTAATTGCAGATTTCTCGTTATGAAAGTTTAAACCGTCAGCCAGCGACACAATCTGTGTAATCGAATCGCCGACGGAAGTCGTTTATACTGCGCCATAATAATCGGAAATGTTTTCAAGTTGCTAGCGAGGTATAAATAGGGAGCGGGTGTTGTATCATTCACTTCGTCGTTGACCTCATATTTACTTCTATTTTATTTATTTATTTCTTGCATCTGCTATAGCGCCTTTTCAAGCCAACTACTCAGAGGCGCTCTCGACTAGAGCGCGGACACTGCATTGGAGATTCACGCCGAAGCGCACGAGCAAAAGTTTTGGAGCAACCACCTTATATGGGACCCACGGGACGCGTTTCCCCAACTTTTGAGTGGTCCCCTAACTTTATTATTATGGTCCCCCTCAACTTTTAGGACGTGATTCATTATGATCCCCCCAACTTTTAGGACGTGATTGCACCTATGTCTCCCTAACATTGGTTCAATTTACAGAAAGGTAAGTGTTTCTTTTTCCAAAACCAATTGATGAGAATTATGTAGCTGCTTTATACTGTGTAACTTTTATGGGTCACTTGCCAACATTTGCCGCGCCATCTGGAATATATCTAAGAGATCTCAAGGACCTCAATCTCCGACCTCTCTGCTCCTAGGATTAGAATGATAATTTTGTCCCACAATCAATAATCACCTTGGTCCAAGTAGATCATTTGCCAACATTGACCATGCCATCTGGAATGCCCATCCCTACATTGTTTATGTTTTTAAAAATTCTTTCTGGATACGACTCGTTCCTACATAATTCTTCTCTGTGTGTACCGCAAGGAATTGCTGCTGAATGGTCATTGCTTAAAGTAGCGCTAGATAATCTAAAAATAACATTACATTTATGGACTGACCTGACTTCGATTTGGTTTTGTGGCTTCATCGACTGATGATATCTCTCCAGTGCAACTTACACACGACATTCATTTACATGCAACCAGTCAATAATTAATATCGTTCGACAAAAGTAATCCAAATGTAGGCCTAACGTGTAAAAGGAAGCAGCCTCAGTATTGTATAGCTCAAGTTGAGTTGTTCAGTTTTGTAAGACGTCGCATAAGTTACGCAAACATTCGAAATGTTTGATGGAAGGATCCAGATTTTGACGAGTGCTTATAACATCAGAGGCCGTTTCCCTCGGGAATAATTGTTTGGCGTAATGGTACAGCTGTTGTTGAGAACAAATACCAGTTTATATACAGTCTGCGGAATCGGGTTAAAAAGAAGCAGGTGTCAATATGGATCAAGTTGATATTTAAAAAATCCGATAATTACGCGAAGGCGCTCAAGTATTATAATAGGCATAACCTAAGTAGGCTTAGTACGAAAAACAACTTTAAATTGTGTCTAATCCCACATTTATATCACATGAATTAACTCCGTTTTAGAGGTGTCTTGCAGGTGTGTTGGTGTTCAACGACTCTGATGAAATAACAAACATGATAAAAAATGTAAATCTTCGAGAATTTCTCAGCGCCCACAAAAGCCACGACAGGGAGACCAGCTTATTCACCGGCGCTAGACTCCTCCTCCTTTGTCCATGCTTGGGACTGGCACCGTCATATTACGAGCGTTAGCCGAGTCATTGTTATTCGGTGAATGTATCATTATTTTAACAATAGCTTTTGACAACAGAGACCGCTGTCGAGATGACAGAAATTATCTTGACATATAATTGAGCTACAGTTAATAGTCTCTGGGTTGGTTCATTGCAGTTTTTTATCCACCAAGTCTTGACATTGGTACTGCCGGACTGCGAAGCAGTGATCTGGTTCTATGCAATATTTTGTTTGTATATGCACTGGTCATAGCGCCCTTTCAAGCTCCCTACTCAGAGGCGCTCCCGACTGCAGAGCGGACACTGCATCGGAGTTTCACGCCGAAGCGCTGAGCAATTGCGCAAGGTCCCTACGCGGCGACTTGAGTCTTGAGGTATAGGCCTAGATTCGAACCTGAAACCCTCGGCTGCAAGGCGACGAACAATCCACTACACCACCGCGCCCCACAGTATAATATGACAAGTGAGTAGAAGCATTTGTCACGTAGAAACTGGGCAAAGGTAAAAGGGGCAATGCTCTTAAACCGGAAATAACAATTCTACTAAAATTAAATCGATGTCGGCACCGAAGACAGTGTAAGTGATTGTGTCCTTTTACACGATTTTATACCGGCAGTAAGACACCTTCGGAAGTAGAAACGAAAGCTATATAAATACTTCGGCAACGCTGACTTTTCCAGCAAAATCCATAATAATATTTATAGTCTCTCGATATACCATGCAATGCAATAGAAACTGAGAAAGTGTTCCTGAAGCACTTCTATATTGTTAATGGACGTCAACGACCTTGATTGCCGTAAGATGTGGTTAAACTCTGGAAACAAACTTTTCAGAGCTAGCTGTAGACATCATGGATGCCGAGCGACTGAAGTGTGCCATATAGGCGTCTCGAATGAACGAGAGAAATTACCTTGCAGCTGTAGACCTATCTCTCAAGACATGTGAAGAGAAGCCACGGTTATCATAACTTTCATGAACCTATACTAATATTATGTGCTTAAAACTCAAGCGAGTGTGGACATAGTCGTCAGAAATGACGTTGACAGTAAGTAAAAGAAGTTTCTTGTCAGTAAAATATGAAACGCGTAAAGCAATAATGAATATCAAACCAATGCTTCGCAAAAGTTTGAAGAGTAAGCTATAGTACACTGTGTCCGTTTAAAAAGTAGCCCTCACAAAAAAAGTGTCGTAACTCGGTCAACACTTTTAGGATTTGTCTGAAGTTTTAAACACAGCAACAGTCACCATATTTACACGAGATTCCAAAGTCGTTTGCAAATATTCGCGAGTTTGTCAAATTTATGAGCGTTTGCGTTGGAGCACCGAAAAATAAAAGTTTCCAACATAGGCCCTTACACAAGAAAGTGAAACTCAGCTACAGCCATAGGTGCAATCACGTCCTAAAAGTTGGGGGGACCATAATGAATCACGTCCTAAAAGTTGGGGGGGACCATAATAAAAAAGTTAGGGGACCACTCAAAAGTTGGGGGGACGCGTCCCGTGAGTCCCATAGGGTGGTTGCGCCTATGGCTACAGCTGGTGTTCAAAATGTCCTCCTCGTTCACGGACCCACGACCGTAGACGTGGACGCCACTGTTTGATGGCAAGGTCGATGATCACGTGGTCAAACAGCTGTCACTCTTCAATCAGACCCGCCCTACGGTTATCGATGTCATGAATCAATAAGCGTGAACGAAAAACGCGCTCCTCCAGTAAATGTACCTGGTACTACGGATCGAGGTCTGGACTGCTGGACGGCCACAGCTGCGGGTTATGAAGCCGAGTGTCTCCCGGGACAACAACTATGCCTACGGTCGTGGGTTCGTGAACAAGAATGACATTTTGAACACCATATATAGCTGAATTTCACTTCCGTTCAGGTTTTCCATGTTGGAAAGTTCGATTTTTCGGTGCTCCATTTTAAACGCTCATAAATTTAGAAAGCTCACGAATATTTCTAATCGGTTCTAGGATCTCGTGTAAATATGGTGACTGTTGCTGTGTTTAAAAATTCAGACAAATCCTAAAAGTTGTGACCGAGCTATGACACTTTTTTGTGAGGGCTACTTTTTAACCGGACACAGTGTATATACCTGCTCTAATCAAACTGACTTTCCTTATAATGACTTAATTAGGGTTTGCAATGCCATCGATTTATCCTTCCGCATTAGACACCTTCTCTCTTCAATCTCATAATTATGTATCGTATGTCTCTCATCATGTTTCTGCTGTCATCCGTTCTCTTTACAACTCTCACGTCGTGAAAGACTGGCATTGCATTAGACACCTTAAAAACACTTTTCAACCTATTATATTAATGACCTGGCGTTAACCAAAGATTGCTGCTGTTTGCACCATTCATTGAGGCTCGTCGGTGAAGTTTTGAAAACATAATTACTGCAAAGAAACATTTGTTCATCTAATAATTCCTCAGTAGCAGTTCGGAAGCGTCATTTCGAGTAAACTAGACTGATGCATCTAATCAAAAAGGCTTCAGACTTCAGTTACAACAAATGCCATGGACAACATTGAATGCATCTGCGCTTATGTCTTCTTCTGCGATATAATATTATAGTCCGAGCTCTTAGCGGTCGAAAACATCGTTATTGTGCATTTTGGTGCTGCAAGCAAAAGAAAGATATTTTTGAGTTCAGAAAGAAATACTAAGAAAAATGGGATATAGGCCTAGTGCCAGTTGAAAAATGGGAAATGTTTTCCAGTTTTTCAACTGCCACTATAATGAGCTTTTTTCGTGGCTGGTCCGGCGACCTGGAATGTGCTTCCTGTTATCCCTCGTCAAATACCTATTTGTCTTTCTGCCTCATTTCTCTGTCTTCTGTCTTATTCGAACGGGGGTTGAACTGGGAGCGCTTCTGAGTAGACAACCTTGAAGGAGCGCTACATCAAATTGATAGTAAATAAATTAATAAATTAATTCCTATTTTAGGAGTAGGTTGATCTAAAAAAAAGAAGCGTCGGCGCTTAGACACCATTAAATCATTTTATCCAGTACGAGGAGCAGAGGTCGAGGTGGGGATGGTTGAGAATCCTTCGTTATAGGGAGGCAACTGGAGTGACATGCGCGCACAAAGAAACTCTTGGCTTGATCACAGATCCTACATGACTGTATCCTGATTCTTCCATTTCCACAATCTACCATGCCGTTTCAACTCTAATCATCATCAGCCCTAGTCGTCTGTCCAACCCCTCGCCTAACTTACCAGATTTTGACACCTACATAATTACATGGACTTTGTTTTGATTGAGAACTCCTGTGAATAAGCTGGTGCTTCAGACTTAGCCCTGATGACTAAAAAGCAATTTGTGGGCGCTGTAGAAGTTCAGAGCTTACGATTACGACTGCGATAACGATGGATATGGGAGTACGAGGATCCGCATGGTCAAAATAATATATTAAACGCTGTTTTCACTTACCTCTTATTACCAAAGTAATGCTGAAATACGCAGTCTTAAACTCTTAATCAGATAAAGACTTAGAAGATGGCGATTCACCGTCCAGGATTGTGTCGCTACAGCGAGCGGAATAACGACGCCCTCCTCCTTTATCCAGTCTTTGGACTGGCGCTACTAGAGCCAAAGCCGTGTCTCAGTTAGAGAAGCATCAGTTCACTGGTTAATCTATTCGGCAAATCATTCAAATAATTATTAATACATTAGCACTTCTGATGACTCAACGTGTATAAAGTTGCGGCACGACTGCATCTATTTCAATTTCGCCAAAATTAATTTATAGCGCCGTTCTGAATGATTTTAAAGGTGTCTAAGTAAGATCACGCATCATTGGTGTTTAATACGACCTTCAAGATCGTTGAATTGACTCACCTTTCTTCAAATTCTAAATATAAAAAACATAATTTCCTCTCCTTACTCTATCCTTCGGGTCCGTGCTTCCTAGAAATGATCACATTCATAACTATTCGACGGACTATTTCATCATAATGCAGAATTTGCACATTAATTTATTTAAGACAAGTTGGAGTTTACTGCTTCTAGACTAATAATATTATTCAAGAGATCATGCAGGGCACAATTCCTGGAGGTAGAGGAAGAGGAAGGCCAATCAGGAATTGTCTGGATAACATAAAGACATGGACGGGCTTGCAAATGGGAGAAATGCTGAGAATGACGGAGGACAGGAATCGTTGGAGGAACATCGTGCATGATGCGGCCGAACCTCGTACCGAGGATGGCTAGGAACAGGAACAGGAACAGACTCGCGTACTAGACTTTTCGTTGGATTTCTCAAGGATTTTGTGCTGGTTATACGTTTTTTTGTTGCAAGTCGCGTTGGCCACGTGACTGCATCAACGACCATCCCATGATGCACAGGCAGCACAGCCGAGTCGTACAGAGACTGACGAAAGGATGAGGGCGACGATGACCAGCTTTGCTATAACCCAGCGTTGTTAATCGGCAACACTAACTGCAAAATGGTATCTAGGCCTATCGAATCCTGGAACGAATTGCATTCGCCATGATTGTTGTCATAATTCATGGCTAAAGAAATTTGTATATCGCCATGCAGCTCACCCACCAAAGATGATTGCATTCCGGAGCTATTCTGAAAGCCCGGCGTTTATCAAAATGTCATTCGCAAGATGTCTCTACTGACCGCATATAATAATAATAATAATAATAATAATAATCAGAAAGTTATGATCATCAATCGTTGCCTCTGATTTAAATGAGGAACTTCGTAGCCAAGGACTTTGGACCAATCGACGCCTCATCAATGTAGAACTGTCCGAGTATCCGTGATTAGAATCTGGAAATGGGTTTCACACCGAAAGGAAATCTCTCTAATATGACGCAATCAACAATTACTGCAATTGAAGATGTTTAACGAGAGGATAGTGCTTTCTTCCACTACCTAAAAGCTCTTTCTTTTTAGGCTGTGTCTTTTGCTTTGTTGGCTCATTTGGCTGCTGTGCATTACAAGAGGTGCTATATGTACAAATACAGATACAGCACAATAGGAAACAAGCTCATCTCAAAACATACATTCCAGCCTCACTTGTTAAGTATGTGCATTGAAAATACGTGCATTGACCATGGGCGCTCGCACATTGAAGCAGGAGGGGCAATTGCCTCTGGAAAATATTCAAAAGTATCTTTAACATATTATGACTTCGCAGAAAAGCACAAATGATACAAATGACTCATAAAATTAAAGAATAACTTTACATTTAGAACCGTTTAGAAAACAACACGATGTTCTTTATATCCTTTTAGCATTTTTTAAGTTCTTGTCAAATTTGATCGCAACCATCTGCGTTTTCCTTATACAAAATATCCGCGTTACCTTTGGCAATGAGAAAACAAATAATAATTATGTCAGTCTAATTATTGTGCTGATTTTTGCGTTTAAACAACTGACTTGCAAAAATAAAAATGAGTTTCATAGAGACTGATAAAGCCTATGTTCGCATAGTTTGATCGCAATAGCGCTTCGTGTCCTTACGTGGCCTTAAGTGTACGGTGGTAATTAGTCATGGCTAAGTTCTGGTATCACGGTAAATGCTTTTGTGAATATTGTAGATTACTAATTCTGTAATAATACTGCCGTAAACGATAAAAAGTCATAGAGTATGTCGCGCCCAAAACACGGTTAATTTATACACCTTAAAAACGGTTTATCCAGTTTCAATAAATAGAAATAGATAGAAATAAATAGAATAATTTAGTTAATTTTGCTATTATTTTCGCCATGCATTGTGAGTGGACTTTTTGCCACACGGGTATCTGTTTTTGCTTATATCACGCATAATGTATATGTTTTTGCTTAGTAGTTACTGAAGCACCTGTATATGCATAGCCTGCAAAAAAATCAATTTCTATTCAAATATTGGTAAATTTGTTATATTCGATAACTTATTTTTAGGAATATGATTTCAGTACAATACAAATATTTATATTGATTTCTAATACTAATATTCTCTTTATTCAACAATCCGGTTGACAGACCGAAACCGGTTACAGTGTACAATAATTATGCAGTTGAAACAATTCACAAGAGCTCAGATTATAGAATACACAAATCTTTACTAGTCCTATACTAACAGAACAGATAGTTTTGCAATTACAATTACACGGCGCTAATAGCAGCCTACAAATCAAATCCGCCCAACGGGGGCTTGAACTCGCTACCCCTCGCACTCTACGCCAGCGTGTTATCCATTGCGCTATCCTCTGATCATCTATTTTTATATCTTGTTTTGTTCTATACGGTTTGGTTGACGCATTGGTTTAATGATGTTTAAGTGCTCTATTATATAATAGTGGAATAAACATAGCTGTTGTTTGAGCATGTTGATTCCTAGGCTGTTGTTTGAGCATGTTGATTCCTAGGCTGTTGTTTGAGCATGTTGATTCCTAGGCTGTTGTTTGAGCATGTTGATTCCTAGGCTGTTGTTTGAGCATGTTGATTCCTAGGCTGTTGTTTGGGCATGTTGAAACCCGACCATAAATAATTATATATATATATATTAATAATTTATTCCTTGTGCTTTGTAAATTACTGAAATTTTTTCATGCAAGTTCGAGGATATAAACAGTTTAAAAGAAGATAGGAACTCTGTTGATCTGTTATGAATACGGTACCTAGTACTTGATATCAGAATTACAGATCATGTGTTGAACATTTGTAACCTTAATTGCTTTTAAGTGTTACAGTTGAAATTAGTGTTGTGAGACAATTGATATAAAACAATGTTACCTAAATTGCATTATATGATCCTGTTGTCTCAATGTATGAGCATAGAAATTGTAAATTGAACTTTTGTAAGGTGTTAATGACTGAACATTGATGAAATTGTGAAGCTTCATTGAGGTGCCTGTTGACGATGTTTTAGGATGCTATGTTTTCATTGCATTGCATATTTTCTATATTGTCGTCAACGGCCATTGATGTCATAGGACGACGTTAACCTTTGGAATAGGCCTAAATAAATAAATTTCACGAATGAATTCGTAATTGGAAGAGACTTTGGACTCGGCAAAAATGACAGGGATTGCAAAATGCTATGCTTGTGATATCCTTTGTGCGTTGAATTTCTATTTCAAGGCATGTTAAAAAAATATCACCTGATTTCGCTGAACTTGATGCAAAGACAAAAGATCGCTTTCATTTACTCTTTCATTAACACATGTTTTTGAGTTATTTCCATGAAAATAAGAGCGATTTTTTGCTCCCAACAAAGATCGGGAAAAATCGAAAGCATGTTTTCCCACAAATGCAATCCGGATAAACTGTTAATAATGTCTTCGGTTATTCAACTATTTGTTTTCACAAAATGCGTCTCATCAAGTTTGATCCATAATATTCATGAAATCCTTAATGGGTTCCTGGACGAACCTTCATTGATGACGAAACTATCATAGTAACGAAACAACAAATCAGCTTATATAGATTATTTAAAAGCAATTAAAAGGTGTTTAGGCGTTGCTCAACTTTTAATTCTAAGAACGGATTGTTTCATTTCCTCCATCGTGTAACACACAATAATAATGTGGCTAACGTATCAACTAAATTTACGTTGCTCCGTTATGAAAGGTCCTCAATAGAAAAGAGGCCTTGCGATGAAGATGGCGATGAATCATTCTTAAGATGAAGAAGGAAGAGGAGGAAGAGAAAAAAGGGAGAAGATCTTGTCAGATCAGCAAAGGTCAGCAAACAGAAGTAAGAAGCAGAAGATCAGGAAACGAGGAACAGAAGAGGAACAAGATGAAGTTCGGAAGGGCAATGAGGAACAAGGTGTGACACTGTTGTCTCTAGAACAGAAAGTGCAAACATAAAATAATGGTTAAGGTGTGGCTGACAAATTTTTCGTATTAACATACTGACTGTTCCCCTAGACGAAGAGGCTTTCTCCGACTGAGTTGGTTCCCAAATGAATAACTTGTTGGATACAAGTGGTTAGACATCGTCAACTGACGACTCATATCAGATTTTCACTGATATTAAAGGAGGGTGAGGCAAGTGTGGCCCCTTAAGGATTTCGTCTAAATATCTTTGAGTAGATGACAATATCGAAACAATCGACTATACCTTGTCATGGAGCAACCATCTGGCTCTGCAGGGTACACGAACTATTTCAGAAAAATTCATCTGATTTTTTGGTATTAAACATTTTATGCATGCTCTTGAAAAGCCACTCTTGCCCCACCGGTGGGGCAAGAGTGGCATGACGTCATTTAAGGACTGCCCCTTATATTGCTCAGATACTACATTTCAACTTGTTTTATTGCTGATTAGTCAAGAGTAATGAAAATTATATTAGTTCGGTGTATAATAGTGCAACTGTGAGTTCTATCTGCTTCGCTATCAGTTGTTCGTATTGAAAATAAAGTTCGATTTCTACCAAAATCGGTCCCTAAGTTCAGGGGCCATGAGGCACCTCAAGATGACATTTTAAAATTCTGTAAAAATATCTTTAGGCCACACATGAATAAAATCATGGGAAAAACTTGAGTATGGGCGTTTTCTGAAACTTTTTGGTTTTCTGGACAACCCCCTGGGAGGGCCTACGCAGGCCTGGAGTTTGGATTGGGCAAAGACCAGTGACCTATTATTTTATTTATTTTATTATTTTATAGTGCAGTGGTTCTAACACAGACCCAGGGTCTTCTGAACCCCTTAAAACCCATGTTATGTTATGTTATGTTATGCTATGTTATTTATCTGGAATATTTGACAGAATTAACAACCCGTGAAAATTGTTGATTGTGAAGTGGAACCTTTCTGTCTGCGCCCCCTGTCTGTGCGTGCATTCAGTCTAAAAACCTTTCGCCTACAAAATAATATTGATAGCGCTTGTGAGCTGTTCTGCCCAGGCCGCAAACATAACGACGGCTGTTTACAGTGTTTTGTCTGACCGAAGAAGCACCCCTTGAGATAGGTCGAGCGTGAGGAACAGTCCTCTCTTGAATGAATCAGCGCTCATCATAGACGCGTTCTTTGTAATAATTATGTTTATTTCATGTAGGCCTAAGCTGGTTGACTTGAAAAACAAGTGAAAAATAAAATGACCTGAGAGCTTTACGAAACAAAGTGTATTTGGTCAGATGTGATTATTGCCTCTATGCTGGACTATAGGTGAACAGTTGGGGCTTGCTACAAAATTTCAAAACTCTGTTCAAAGCCATCGAATTAATTCATAATATGATTAAAATTGAGTCTATAGTCTACGCATTAGTACACAGAATCTGACTCATACCGATGTATGTCGATAGTTTAACCTGCCGTGGGTTTTGCATGGCAGACGCAAGGCCGTAGCCAAGATTTAATTTCGGGGGCTGTTTTCCCAACTTTTCGACCAAATTTTCTGACGCCCTTTTATAATCGTTGATATTTCTCATGACTTTTTTAGTCATCACGTGCTTTTCGTATGTTTTTGAGCGATCCAACTTCGTGTTTTCCCTCTAAAATCGCGATCTTCTGGGCGGCCAATGCATTGCGCACTTTAGTTCTTACATTATGCGCTAGTAAATGCATTATGAGTCGCAAAAGGTTCGCGTGAGTAGAGCAGGGAGGAGACCCGACCGATGACTCTAATTTGGGCGTAGACTCGGAACCGACCTGGGCTGGCGAACCAAAGTCCACCGTGCCAACCTTCTCGTGGGGCGACCTGTT
>OX457038.1:76091353-76143853 GCA_949752735.1 Lumbricus terrestris | reverse complement strand
GTCTCTACTCAATACAAAATATTGAAAGACTTCTGAAGTGTTGGTTAAGGCACTGCACATTATAATGTCGCCACCCATCTCATCTCGCAATTCATTTGGCTCATCTCTCAAAAATAATATTGTTACCTGTGGGTGAAACGCTCGTCGAACAATGTAAGGACAGAAGACCTAATTGTTTCCGTGATTGCAATTGAATGAAACTCTAAAATACAATCTAACAAATCTGTGCTAATGCTTCCTACTGTCCTACACGAACCGTTTTCTTTCACACTTCACATCACTGCTATAATAGAGATCTAACCCTTCTTGTTAAGCGGTTTGCTTCGATAGTTTATATCCCTTTTCGTAGTCCTACCCAACCTGTAGCCTATACTGAATGATGGCACACTTTGTATACTATCAGAAGCTGCAGTGTAGACCAACTGAGGCAGACTTCCAACTGATCCGTTTGCCATGAATTATAATTTTATTATAATTTTATTATAATTTTATTATAATTTTATTATAATTTTATTGTAATTTTATTATAATTTTATTATAATATTATTATAATTTTATTATAATTTTATTGTAATTTTATTATAATTTTATTGCTCTGGTGTAAAGTCTTCATCGTGGTTGGTCGGTCCATCTGAAGTAAATTACAAGTACATAATACTCTCCGCAATGAACTTCTTGGGCTTTCTTTGCCCAGTTTTCCGCAGGTGTTTGAAAACAATTGCTTTTTATTGTGGTTTGGTGTCAGATCGGGAGCACCTCTGGCGAGTGTATATATTGAAATGGCGCTACATAAATTCATGATTACGATTATTATTTACTGTCGTCTTCACTTATAATTATTGCCATTTCTCAATTCATCGTCAATATCTGTTTCTGCGAATATAAGTTCTTTAGCTCCTGACAAACGTTTACGGAGAAATATCGATGTGCGTTGTGTGGTAATAATATCACCTATTTGCACACATTTGTCATGTAGTTTGAGCACTTCCGGTTATCAAACGACAATAATTAGGATGGAAAAAAACCTTGAATTCTCTGTATAGAATGGCACAATTTAGTTCTCTCCGCAATAAATTATTAATGAGACATAGTCGATAATCTAAGGGCCTGTAGTAATGTAGTATCCACCCACTCTTGGAACCTCTGGTATATTGGGCATAGTGTTTGAAAGGCTTGAGATATTATCACGCGCTTTACCTCAAAATGTGTCCACACGAACCCCCTACAACAGTAGGCCTACTGCCAAAAATGTCAAAATTGTACTCCATAGGCTACGAAACAACTTTGGCGTGAAAAAGCATGGGGAAATTTAGCCTCAGGCTACCAAGGGGTGTAAGCAAGGGGATTGTGGTTACACCCCCCCCCCGGAAGCCCGAGGGTCAATTAATGAATAAGAGAGCAGAAACGACAATAGGAACAGGGCGAGCGCATGCATTCTGAACGTGAAAGAATTTGATATATTTACTAGGAGTTCACGCAGCTGAGATAAGGACCTCTGTTCGAGATGTAATCGTTGGGTTTCATGTCTTCTTGACTTCGTTTCTTGTTTGTTTATTGCTCCTCAAGGCAATCTCGAAGCGCGATGTGGTCGCAGTTGCTATAGATCACCTTTCCGCTTTACTTTCGTTAAGATCACAGCCGTGACAAGAGACAACGGTCAGCAGCATGCCACTTATTACTTAAATTAACTTAATCCATGTTCAGCTATAGGTTCTCTGTTCTTTGAATCCGAAAAATGCATGACGTGATGAAACAATAGATGAGTGAAAGGCAGAAAGAACTAAAGATCGAGTAAATTATTGAGCTATTAATTGTTGATTATATGAAACTATGGATGATTGAATCATAATTATTAATGGATACTGAAATCGAAATAGTTAAACTGGAGAATTCTACAGAGCATAGAAACCAGTTGACGTGAACCATCATTTTGAGAACGTGGCCTATATCGATGAGCAGCTGAGTGCAAAGAGTAGCCTATAATGTCCATGTTTTAAATAGCTGCCATTACGTCAATTCAATTGAAGGTCTTTCAATGACGATGTTACATGGAAGTGGCAGGCCTACGTCGCCGTCAAAAAGCTCTGCAGTTTTAGCCATGCTATAATGAAATTATGTTCATTTAGAGATCACCAGACAACGTATGATATGCAATAAAGTAAATAAACAAATTACTTATTGAATGACTAACTGAAGAATTTTATGCATCACGCACGCACCAGTTCCGACAATCATTCTCCAGCATTGTCCAATATTGCTAAACTTGTGGCTTCTGACTTGCAATCTGACTGGCTAAATTGGTTGAAAAATGGATGCGCTAAATGAAAAGAAATG
Source organism: Lumbricus terrestris (assembly GCA_949752735.1). Lineage (NCBI taxonomy): Eukaryota > Metazoa > Annelida > Clitellata > Crassiclitellata > Lumbricidae > Lumbricus > Lumbricus terrestris. The sequence continues at coordinate 76,141,519 of OX457038.1, read as the reverse complement.
TTCCGACAACCAGTTTAAGCATCGATGGTAGAGCTGCCAGAATCAAGAGAGTAAATTGTGAATTTATGTTTTCTTTTGCTGTTCTTTCATTCGTTTCTCAATCACCTTTTCATTTTTGATTCATTCCTTCGTTCATGTTGTTCAAACATTTTTTCTCGCTCAGACATTATTGGATTTCCTTCGCGGAAGAGCGGCATAGCATTGATGCAGACGGATAGAGATTTACCGTTGGCCCCGGAAAATCCAGAAATCAGCGCAGTTCTGCTTCCTCTCAGCTCAGACACCAATTGGCCAATCACAGGAGCCAAATGCGTCATCCAAGGGTCGGACTGCACGGGACAAGGTAAGAATACGTCAAGCATTAGGGTGTAATAGGGTGTAAGTCCCTGAGGGATCATATGTACCTCGGGGCAAAAAAAAATAAAATTAAAATAATAATAATAATAATAACGATAACTTATTACAATCGGAATAGGTAGGTAGGCCTTTATATAGGTTAGATGTTGGAGTTAATGATGTGAAAATCACTGCATTTCACATCAGAATTCTATCTGAGCGATTCATGATTTGACATAAAGTATCCGAATTCTGCTCTGCTTTTCAGCTGACGCTTTGGTAGAAATATCCGTTGATGTGCTTCCGACCAAAGACTGTGGATTAGCAGGGAGAGGAGTGATAGGAGACGATCATATCTGCGTAGGACTCATCAGCGCAGGTCAAGGCATCTGCAAGGTCAGATAAGAGTTCAACCGCAACCACAGTCATATAAAATGTAATGAGGTTGAGATGGCTCAGATGGGGAAATGGATAATGGACTGGTGCAAGGAGATGTAAGGTACGATTATGAAGAGTAATTTTGGAGCTAGGAAAGTATGTTACGGTCATGCTTTGCTGGCCTTCGTATGTTTTCCTGTTCCTGCATCCAATGATGTCACCCGTCACTCATTGACGTATACTAAAACTCCGCCAGACTTCTCTTCAATAAGTGTTTAATAAAGTTTGACTGCAGTCTTCCTACTTTCTACCATAATTATTCGCATAATTTAATCGATTTTTGTGACTGAATAACGGAGTGAGTATCAAATGATATTTTACAGATAAAGCATTTTCGGTCAAGCTGCATATCTGCTATCTCTAGCTGCCTCTGTGATGTTATGAGGCGACTTAACTCAGCTTGTCTACATGTAGGCCTACCTCTTGTCGCTCTCGACGACCTTTGCTGCTTTCCTACATGAATAAAGAAAACTTTAAAAAAGTGATTCAACGGCGTATGCCTACTAATGTGTATTTGTGTGAACGTTAAAACCAATGGATCGCAAATTAAACGGGTCTGCGGTGTAGTTGCATCGTCGGCGCCATCGATGCAAAATCATAATGCAGGGGTTAAGTATTATTGTCAGATCTAAAGCGCAAATGATAATTATGACAAGCCAAGCTAGTAGAGTAGAGTGAGGTGATGACATATACTAGGTCAGCCCACTGGCCCAGTATACAGAGCAGAGCAGTATAATAGATAATGGGTGAAGTTCGGCGCATGTTGATGTTGTTCTTTCAGGTTTACAGCGGAAGTCCTTTGATTTGTCGAGACGGTGCAACTCAGCGACAGGCTGGACTCACCTCCAGTCCCATATCGGACATATTCAGAGAAGAAAAGCTGGTCTTTATCCGCATCACTAGCGTTTTAGATGAGATCAATGACATCATAATAAAGACCGAATGATTTGATTAACCAGTATAATAATTCAAGCACGTTAATTCGTGCTAGAAACCACATGGAACAGTGCACACGGATGAAACAGTCCCGGTCGTGTCTTTCCATTCAATATAATATAATGTAGCGTAGAATTAGAGATTATTTTCTGTAGCGACTATAATACATGTAGCTGAAATGCTAAGAGAATGCCACTTATAAGGTGCGTCTCTTCATTTCAAGACTTTTGAATTCGCTTTGTCGAAGGATGTTTGTTCTGTGACTTTTAATAATAATTATACATGTAGCCCATCTGTGACTCTCCGTGCATCTCAGATCTTGCCCCAAGTTCAAGCTTGCCGACCACTAGTGAAATAAATCGGAAGAAACAAATGAATTTTTATTTCTCGTGAGATGAAATTCAAATGACGTGCAACAAGCAACGGATCGATTATAAGCACTAACGACGTTTTGAATTGATCAATGAATGGGTCTGCAGGTGGTAGAAGGAGTGAGAGAGAAAGAGAGGAATACAGACAGACAGACAGACGGACAGACAAAGGCAGTGACCGAGGGACAGACTGTCTGGATGAGTGACTTACTTACTGACTGACTGGATGATGATTATGCAACTGACTTGCTGTCTTAGGTACTTAGCTGTCTTAGGTACTTAGGTACTTAGGTGTCTTAGGGCTAGCTTATTTGCGTTCCTTCGTCCTTGCTGACTGGCTGAATGATTGATTGAATGAATGAATGAGTGAATTAATTAATTAATTAGAGAGTGAATGACTGACTGACTAGCTGACTTACTAGCTGCCTTATTTACTAACATACATGTATATACTGTAGTGTATACAGGTAGACAGACAGACAGACAGACAGACATGCAGACAGACAGACAGACATGCAGACAGACAGACAGACAGACATGCAGACAGACATGCAGATATAGACACAGATTATTTTCAAGAGACTCAGACAGAGACAGATCGAGACATAAGAGAAAGTAGATAACGATATTTAGCAAGTCTTGGAAATTGGGGACTTGAAAAAAATCAATCCAGCATTACTTCCTCAGTTCTACGCGTCTTCAATCCATTCGCCAATCCGTCGATCATACACTGTACACTGTACAGTGTACAGCGTACATTGTACATTCGACCCTGTTAGTTGTCTCGCAATAGCAACTCGCCCTCTAGAATTATCTATAGTTAATCTGGATTGCATACCGGTCGGAATCGGACTACAATGATGCACAGCGGGTGCTGACCACCACTGCTCGGGGCATGGTTCGGAACTTCGGATTAGAATCCGAGCTTTTGTCGGGTAGAGGCGGGACAGAGTGAGCAAAGGAGAAAGATTGTTACAGTGTATTTCTATTGAGTTGTTTGATGAATCGCCACTTTCCTCGCAGTATCAGTCACCAAGGGAAGAAGGAATATCGCAATGTAAATATTGTTTATTAACTAACTGCTAAGAGTCATTTAGTGAAGCCCCCACGAGGTCAACGTCATGGTAAAGGTCAAAGGTCAAGGTTGAAGGTCAAGACGTACTGAGATCCAGGAACCCACGACCTTTGACCTATTCACCTTCACCAAATGCCTTTGACCTAATTGTCTTGACTCATTGACCTTTTGCTCTGACCTAGACTGTGCTCATTCTTTTACAATAGGGAACCAGATTAGTCCTATAATAGAAGCGAACATGACTGGATGAATGAAAGAAGAGCACACAGATAGAAGCAGAGAAGAGAAGGAAAGCATAGAATAGCAGATGAAATGAAGCGAAACGGATAAGTGTGAGAAGAAAAAATAAAAGGTAAGCAGATGGACAGTCAAAGAGAGCAAGGGAGAGAATTATTCTGAGCACAGGATGATATATTGAAGCTGAAAATGAAAATATAGAGCAGAGGATTTGCCGTTCTTTCTGTTCTATCGAGCTAAGCACGAACCGTGCATTGACCAATTGACCATTGACCAATGACCATTGACCATTGCATCGGTTGCATGCAGTCGCATTTCTTGCATTTGAGATAATAATGACGTCCCTTGCTCTGTGGCTTTCCAGTGACTGCGTTCAACAAAGCTTGCCAGGCAGTGCGCTAACTCACCGCATGGAGCGCGCGCATGCAAACATCCGAATCATTATAACTGTATCGGCGAAATCTCGTTGGAAATCTCGCAGGAAATCTCGTTCTGATGAACAGTGTGCCTTACGTCCAACAGAGCATCTTCTCCCCCAGTTGCTGTGGCTGAAGCTGCTGAGGATGCGTTGCTAGGCGACGCCACATCTACTGGTGGATGCGACATCGGATGGATTTACTACAAGGAAGCTGAACGGTATACGCGTTGAAATGATGATAATTACACGACATGGGACACGGAATAAAAAATGGTAAATGACGCACTTGGATTTCGTTTCGAATTCTTGTATGGACGGGAGATAAATCATTTTGGACAATAAAATGGAAAAGGACAAAAGAAATGTTGAGAAAGGAATGGGAGAGAGTTGGCGAGCATGGAAAGCAGAGCAGAGAAGAGGAAGGAGTTTTTTTTAAATGAATGAAAAGGTGATGCAGAAGTGAGGATAGAGATTACTAGAGAAGGCAGATGATGATGGTAGAGGAAATCGAAGGAATAGCATAGAAGCGGAGGAAAGCAGAGATAAAGTTTAGGAAAACAGAGGAGATCAGCTAAGAGCAGAGTTTTAAAGAGAGCACGGTAAAGCAGAGGAAGAGCTGGTGAGAACAGAGAAGAGCAGAAGAGAAGGCATTAGAGCCGAGCAGAGAAGAACCGAAAGAGAATAAAAGAAGAGGAGATCAAAGGACCGCGACATGAGAAGAACAGGGGAGACAGTGAGAAGATAATATTATTGGAGAAGAAAGTTAAGAATGTCACAGTCGAGAAAGTGATAGCAGGAGTTAACACCAGAGAGAGAGAGGACCGTGTGAATATTATTATTATCATAGGGCAGTGTAGGGCAGGTAAGGTCGGGACAGGATAGAACATGAGGATGGTATACGATACCGGTAATGCAGAATCGGATATGGTAGAACAGGGCTGGAGAGGACAAGAAAGGAGAGGCAGGATATAGGTGAGTTTGGAAGAGGACAGGACAGGACAGGACAGGACAGTAGCGTATATAAGAAGAGAGGGCATTGCAGGACACAGACCAGATCGGAGGTTGGAGTAAAGCGGAGGATTGGTGCGAAGCAGTATAGATGAGAGGAGAGGTAATGAAGTCTGAGGCCTCGTGATCTGAATTGGATGAGGATAAGATCTGGATGAGATGAAGACGTTTCGTTCTGTTGACGATGGATCGCGACATCTGCTGACGACGAAACGAGTTTCATGGAGTTGATTGGGATTTTGTGGGAAGACATCAGCGAAGATAATGAGATCGAAGAGAACAGAGATAGGAAGGAGGAGGTGGATAGGAAGACATACAGAAGTACATAAAATTATACACATGGGCGGAGTTTATCAGGGGCTAAAGCCCCCCAAGAAGCCCCATAGTCATTTTTATCGTGTAAATTGTCTATTTTTTCGGGCTTATCCCCCAAGGACTTCCAACTGACGACTGAAAAAAGTCATCAACTTTTTCGGTCCGGGAAATACATAGTAAGTTTCATGAGATTTGAACTTGACGACTAAAAAAGGTCATCAACTTTTTCCGGCCGAAACGAAAAACATTTCGGCGCCGCGCCTTCTGCCCTAAGTTTTTAGCTCCCCCCAAAAAAACGGAAACCAAACTCCGCCCATGCATATACATGTGGGTAGACCGATTATACATTATAGATGGGCAGATAAACAGTAGGACGGACAGACGGACGGACGGACGGAGAAATGCGTACATGCATGACGATAGACAGAGATACATGCAGAATAACATAATACATGTATATATAGACCGTCACCGAGATTTTCTATATAGAAAGACAGATGAAAAGAAATTACATTTAGCTCAATATATATGACATTGTATAGACTATTCATAATGTATAAATTATGTATATATTTATCACATCAAAATCGCATAAATCTCCTACTTATTCGCAATACACTTTTCTCAGTAGCTCGTTGTCTCTCATAATAATTATCGACTAGGACCCTGCATCATGGTTCAATCTATGGTCATTCAAAAGATCATCGCAAGTCAACCATCTCACCGATGTTTGACCTGGCGGTCGAGCAGAGCAGACGAAGATACTTTCGCTATAGAAGCGCGCCATTGCATGCAGCATAGATTCGTATTTATTTATTTATTTCAAAAATGTATATAGCGCCTCTTCAAGGTAGGCTACTCAGAAGCGCTCCCGGCCCAACCACGGCTAAATAAAATAGTTTTTAGGTTCTTAAGGAACAGAGTGGAATGACATAATTATCGATTTACACGTAGGCCTACATTGTACACACGAAATCCACAATTTTCAGCGCCATAGAATGCAAAATATATAAAAAAGATAGTCGGACTCGGTTCTTCTGCCATTTGCAAACCCCTCTGACTTCATAACTATCGCTGCGCTCGTGGATGAGTTGGTGCTCTACAATTGTCTTTAGAGTGGTGCTCAAGAAGTTTGGAAATGACCATTGATATTGAATATTGACCATTAGACAATTTAGATAATGACGTTTGTTAAACCGGTAATAACAGCGATGATGATGATGATGATGATGATGATGATGATGATGATGATGATGATGATGATGATGTTGATGATGATTAGGAGGAGGAGGAGAAGGAGGAGGAGAATGAGCAGGAGGAGGACCAGGGAGGAGCAGAAGGATGCGGATGATGATGATGAGGAAAAGATTAAGAAGAAGAGGAGGAGGAGGAGGAGGAAGAAGAAGAATAAGAAGTTGCAGATAATGAATTGTGAATTATGATATTGATGATACATGAAGTTATGAAGCAGATGTTGATAAAAAAAATAACTTTTATTGCAGGTGATGTGAATTAAGAGCTCGTTGCAGCTGTTAATATAACATGAGGATGGTGAGCTCAGAATCTGCGTCACTTTCGGCCATTCTCCTTGCAGCCTCAGCATTTACCTCTTACCTCCTCGAAGCTGGTTAGTTCAAGGACATGTTCCAGTTCTGAAATTGTTGGCCTGAGTAGGCTATGCTTAAGTGAGTAAGCTTATAACCTATCCGACCATGTTAGAATCAAGGATGCAACTATGAATTTTCAAAAAAGGTCAGATCCGGAACAAAAAAGGCTATAAAAAAAGCTAGACTGACAAAATACGTGGAAATTTTGTGACTTGAAATTCTGACGACCTTCTATTTAGTCTTTACGTATAAATTTCTAAATCTTGCGACCATTTTCTCGTCCTTCGTCTCTGTTTTACCCAAAAATGCAGATGTTTTTACCATAAAATGTCAGAAAAATCTCCGTGAAAAAAGCTAGATTCGGACAAAGAAACCTAGACCATACCAAAAAACTAGATCAATGTGTAAAAAGCCATATCAATCAATCAATCAATCAAATATTTTTTATTTTGCAACCAAAGTATGCATAACAGGTTAACACATCTTGTTCATTGGTTACAAAAAGGGAGGCGCTAAAGGGATAAAATTATCCCGCTACCTAGGGACACCAATTAATGTATTGAGTTGACGATGTGAGGTGGCTATGACGAAATCTTTGCAAAATCAACATAGTGAATGACAAAAGTGACAAAATAATCAAGCAACCTATGCTAGAAAAACGGAAGAGAAAACACAACAAAATAAATTGAAACTGAAAAGCTCAGCGCTGCTGAGTCACAAGCAATCATGAAAAAAGAACAAAAAACTTAACTACCATATGTGGCATCCCTGATAGAATGGTTGAGTTAGATGTCGATTTAGCGCAGTTGCTTTTTAATTAGACCTATTTATAATTATAACAACTGAGATGTTTATATAAAACGAAATTTCTTAATTTTTCAAAACTTAACGACGATGAATTGCTGCTCATTTTTCTGTTTTGGTTACTTTTCTATATAAATCATTCATACACAATCGTGGCCTTACTTGCCTACATTGTATAAATGAGAATTAAAAATAAATAAATGCAGATAATTTGCATAGGATCTAGGCCTATAATAATAAGAAACAAAAGTGCCTAAAACCAACTGAAATCGGCTGATCAAGTTCTTTGTTATTTTTAGCGGCATCTCTGATTACTTAGCGATATCTTGTTTCAACTTAAACCGATAACATTATTTTATCAACAATAAATTCGAAGACTCTATTAAATTATTTGCCATAGTCTTGGCATTCATGGTTGTAGCAGGTTGATAAACGCGCAATTGCTATTTCTAGAGACCAGAATTCCTGCAATCCTTCAAAACATCCTGCTGACCAGCGTATAGAATGTGGACCCACATAATTATACCAGTATCTTTCCGTTTCTGCGTCTGTCTCCCTGCCTGCCGGTCTGTCTATCTCTCTGTTTGTCTATCTGTCTGTCAGCATGCCTGTCTGCCTGTCTGGCTGTCTGTCTGGCTGTCTATCTCTCTGTGTGACAGTCTGACTCTATCACTTTCTGATTCCTGGCAACTTTAGGCCTGAGTACTCGTAATAATAGTTATATTTTGTATTATGTCAGACACATTTTTTCAAGGGCAACGGTCTTTGTTGTCATAAGCCGTCGTCAAATCTGGATTCATCCATATTTTATAAAATAAATATTATCCGTCGCCGTGCTTAGTTGAGCGCCTATGACTGGTTAGGAGCGCTATACAAACTCCTCAGAGATGTAGACAATCATTCTTCATTTTGCGTTTATTAAGTACCAAACAAATTTCCTGAGGTACATAAAAGAACGTTATGAATGCAAAACCGCCCAGCACAATCAATGACTTCTTATAATCCACCATCCTATTATATCGTCCATACTATTATCCACTCCTTCACCCAACCATTTTATGTACATCACTCGTGTCGTTTATGAGACGTTCTGTTTATTCGTGTGATGAATAATTTTCCATTCGAAAGTCTCGTGTTAAAAACCCACGAGGGCATTGATACACATCTTAGACCCACAACGCCCCCTATATATCGATCTCCGTTAGTCTAACTATAAATATAATGTCATAACTTTTGATGTTTCTTCGTTCTGACAACGAAGTTTATGTGCAGAACTAATCACACGAGGAAATGACTTTTTCAATTTCTCCATCAGTGGTATATATTATTAGGGGATATTCTATTTATTGACACCGGAAGCGCTTCTGAGTAGCCTATAGCTTGAAGACACGCACATAAAATTTCCTTAATTATATTAATAATCGCTACACTTCTGGTATTATGTTATCGTATGTTTAAGAGTTTACATTAATGAGCACGTATTGTGTTTGAACTGACGATCGAGTCATAGTTTTCTTCATTGCATCTTACTAGCTGCTCCCCATGACCAAATTCTGTCAACTTTAAACTGCTTTCCAATTCCTACTCTGTTAATACTCCATTCTACTTCTTTCCACTTCCTACTTTTTAATACTGTCACCTTCCTCCATCCAACATATTTCCAATTCCAATTTTCTTCTTTCAACTCCCACCTATAATTGTCAAGTAACCTTCGTCAATCCATAATTAAATGAATATCATTCTATAATGGTTTATATGAAATGTCTTTGTTTTTGAATTGACCTCAAGGATTCGTAAATGAATGGATTTAGCACCTGTGCCTTTTATTATATTGGTAATAAAGTTGATAAAAAAAGGTTTGAGCGAGAATAATGAACATCCGGTGAGCCAAATAATTTTAGATGCGTTGAAGTCTCTTGTCTTCAAGTTTTGTATGGCCTATCTGCGAACGCAGTGTTGGCATGCTGGGGCGAGAGGATAACAGAGATCAGACTCTGGCTTCTGATGCATCCTTTGAGAAGCGCTCACCGCATGTGACGAATTGCTGTCATGAAATGGACACAAGATTAACATGAAAGTTTATTACATGGTATTTGGACTGCGAGAATGCTGTCCATGGTCACCTCAACAAGTGTATCCGTATTAAGAGAATGCATTCGCCCTATCACTAAAAGAAATAACAGAAGAAATACAGTTTTAATGAGTATAGGCCTAGAGAGGAGATAATCAGTAATAATTTGCCAAACACATTACTGGCGATGGCAACGGTCTCTGCCGTCATCAGCTGTCGTTAAAGCATGGCCCAGGGCCCCAGGCCCTATACCACCATCTACGCTTTGCAACAACGTCGTTAATGTCAGGTAATGAACACCGCTTTTACAAATTATTCGTACACTATAAGTACTGACAGGCGAATAATAATTTTTTATTAAAAACTGGTTCAGTACCTTGCTCTTAAGTGCTGTAATATGCCGAGCAAATTTCTGTCCAGGGTAACGGCCTCTGTTGTCATAGACCCTGGTCAAATCGAATCCATCCATAATTTATTTATTTACAGACATATTATGTATGTACAAATGATTTAATACATGTGCATTGTGCTAGAGGATATGAACAGTTTTAAAGAAAATACTTAGTATTTGAGATCAGAGTTATATGTGTTGAACATTTGTAACCGTAATTGCTTATTAATGTCACAGTTTAAAATTAGTATGTGAAGCAACTGATATATAACGATGTTCATTTATTTGCATTATATCCTATTGTCACAGTATGTATATGAGCGTAGAGAATATAAGATGAATTTTTTTAAAGGTGTTAAAGATTGAACATTGCTGAAATTGTGAAGCTTCAGCTAGACGCATTTTTATGGTATTTCTAGGATTCTAGAAATTTGTTTTCATTGCATTGTATATTTCTGTATTGTCGTCAACGGCCATTGATGTCATAGGACTACGTTAAACTTCTGAATAATAATAATAATAATAATAATTTATTTAAGGTGCAAACGTGCCATAAGGACATTGACATAATTAAAAATTAAAATTTATCGACCAATCAAACACAAAAATTGGTGAAATGCGAATGGTTTTAAAGTTTCTATTTTAAAAAGGTTCGAATTCTATTTTTAAAAGAATTTAACTACGCTCTGCTGTCCATGGTGACTTATTGGTTCCTTGCACTCGCCCTGCAACAATGCAGAGGCGTTCGTTCTCTGTGGTTGGTCCAACAACCTGGAATTGGCTTCCCTTGACTATGCGACACTTCCCAAGCTGTTCTCAATTTCACAAACTGTTAAAGACTGTTTTGTTTTGGCAACGACCTCGATCCCGGTTGTTATCAGCTGTCGTTATAAACTATGGATTCAAATAATTATGATTGTGCGATAGCAAATTTGTCATACCGAAAAGGATAAGCCTAAGCTGACGTCAAACATTTCTTGCAGCCATAAGATGTCGCTAGATTCTGCAATCAACAACAAAGGAAATTACGAGTTGAAATTTACCAGCGAACAAATAATAACACACCTCTTTTAAGTATTTATTTTTATTATAAAAAGTGTAGAACAGCTTTTTTGTAATTCATTATCATCTGTAAGTTTGACTTTAGTAAACATAACGCGTTCATGCAATGCCAGTCCCAAGTCTGGATGAAAGAGGAGGGCGAAGCTGATGATCTTTCTGATCCCACAGTTTTCGTTAAACTGAAATCACTTACATGCGTTAGTGCCAAGCAAACAGTACCAGTCTTAAGCTGGGATAAAGGAGGAGGGCAATGCTAATGATCTTTCTTGTCACACAATATCGTTGAACTGATACTTCTAGATGTACTACTGCAGTCTTTCAATCTGCCTTTACTCGCATCATCCCAAGCATTCGTTAAACCATCCAGCGTAGAATCAACAACATCAAAGATCACTCAACCGAAACTCAAAAAGACTCGATACACTTGGCTACTTAACGAGCATCGTTCAAAACTCAGAAAGCCATGAAGCGTATCGCTAATGAACGTCTCGCCTCAATGATCTTGGAATCATAATCTATGCGATCTCATGAACATTACTCAGCCATTATACGGACTACGTACGATTGCAAAGGTTTCGACGATTATATTAGATTTATTTTGGATCTGTTCTATTCCGACGATGCTTATTAACGACCATCGCTAATTAATGACCTTCTGCATTGCAGACGACAGTGTCGCCTCTGGTGAGACGAAGAGGAAAATGAATCTAGCAATCGGTTATGCAACTGGAAGAGTTTATGATTATCAAGTTCTCTTTTGAGATAGAAATGAGCGAAGGACATTGGAAAAATATTGTAGATAACGAAAGAGTTGTGAGGCTATTCAGGCGTTTCATCAAGTTTTGTTGTTGTTGTTGCTGTGGTTCTTAATATTATTATTTTTCACAGAGGCGCCGCATTATGATCCCTCAGGTTCTTAGAAACTATCCGACGATAAACTGTCATTCTGGAACTACCGACCCTCGACCCGACTGAAGTCCACAAATTAATTGTGCCCTTGTAGACCACGACACTAAATCGTTGAGTACACAATGGAAAGGCGTTGGAAAAGGTGATTTTTCTCAAGCCGGTCACCGGAAATTTATTATTATTATTATTATTATTATTATTATTATTATTATTATTATTATTATTATTATTATTATCGTTATTATTATCGTTATTGTTATAGTTATCGTCATCGTCATTGTTGTCATCATCATCATCATCAGCCAGTGTTTAATCTAGACGTCTCTGGGGGGGGAAAGTTCCCCCCAGGATTGACATTTCCCCCCGAAAAATTTGACGAAATGATATTGGTTTTTAGTTACTGCTTTCATCATTGTTTTACATGAAGTCTTATAATATATCGTGATATTATTTATTATTATATGATTATAATGACATTATTTTATTACTATAATAGGCCTATATGATACTATCATGTTCAGATGACACCTTAAAATGCAGCCATTGCAATGTGGAAATTCAAAAAGTTTCTAATAAGTCACCGAAAAAGTACAGCTATTTTGTTAAGACGACACCTTAAAATGCTGCCATTGCAATGTGGAAATTCAAAAAGTTTCTAATGGGTCACTGAAAAAGTACAGCTATATATTGTTAAGACGACACCTTAAAATGCTGCCATTGCAATGTGGAAATTCAAAAAGTTTCTAATGGGTCACTGAAACAGTACAGCTATTTTGTTAAGACGACACCTTAAAATGCTGCCATTGCAATATGGAAACCCAAAAATTTTCTGATGGAGAGGGGCGTATCCCCCTCCACATACCCCTCCCTTTCCCAGTCTCGGTGCTACGCGCATCATGAGCGTCCTTCGGACGTTCAAATGTCTCCCCCAGAAACCCCAATTCCCCCCCCCCCAGAGGAAGGGGACTAGATTAAACACTGATCATCAGCAGCAGCATTATGTTATGTTGGGGCCAGGTAGCGCAATGGAAAACGCGCTGGTATGCAGAGCAAGAGGTAACGAGTTCGCGCCCCTTATAGGGCGGACGTGCTTTGTAGGCTGCTATTATAGCGCCGATTATTGCAGGCTGTCTGTTCTGTTAATAGTTAAGATTTATGTATTCTGTAATCTGAGTTTCTGTAAATTGTTTCAACTGCATAATTGTACACTGTAGCCGGTTGCGGTCTGTCAACCAGATTGTGTCAATCAGTGCATTAAGTGTGGAAAAATAAGTGCCTGGACGCCCCTTACCTTTCCAAGAGAAGTGCCTGGACGCTCCTTGCCTTTCCAGTCAGTGCTGGCCAATAAGTGACAGAACGGCGTTCAGATTATAAAATAAGTGCATGGACGCCGTCCATGACCGTCCAGGCACACTTTAAGCTCTGGTTTCAATAAAAGAAAAATATTAATATAGTTATTATCTTAATTAGGAGCTTGTAGACTAATCGCTTAATTCGAATTTTTACAACAATTGTATTAGGATTTGGATTTGAATTTGAACACCCATTTTATTGTTATTACTGCTAGATTTAGATTTCTCAGGCGCCATTGATACTAGTCGTTAATCTGATTACAATTATTTTCCTGACAGTTTTCATTCAACAGGAGAGCGATGTTCTGCGTTATGCCGTGTATTTGTACAGATGGCTATGCATGTCGGTCCACCTAAGTTATGCTACTTGTCATGCATATCCTTAAGAACACGACCTAGTCAAACCAGAGACGCCCCGGAATAATATTGGCGCTATATAAAAATGCTTCATTTCATTACATTAACGGCAGGCAGAGACCGGGCACTTGACCCGAAAGAATCTCAAAGGAGCCATGCTGTTTATCGACTAATATTGGCAGAACATCTGCCATAAGGGAAAGGCAGTTATGCAGGGTGCGATCCACGCCTGTTCCGAGCAACATCTGAGCTGACTCGGAAGCCATGTTCATTTATTCAGAAGTGCGAATGTGTGGTAGTGGTTAATAGGGGAAACATCGGTATATACAAAAGACAATGGTGACACTGATCACTATGATCCTCGTGACGACATCGTTTTATTATTATTGAAACAACTACTTTAATAGTGTACGTGCAGATGAAACAATACTTTACAGCTTTACAGACAAATTGAACAGCTCTCCAATTTACTCTGGAATTCAATAAATTGTGGACGCGCCATTATTTTAGAAAATAATCTGGATAAACAACTATACAATTATGCAGTTAATTTTCACCAAATCGCGTCAAGGTCATCGGAGTTGTTCTGGAGGTCGATGAGACTAAATGTAGGCTAATGAAGATTATTTTCAACAATTCCAAAGATGTTTGGGCAGGGTATAAGACAAATCAAGCGTAAACTAGGAAGGTCAAAGACCTGCCGTGACCTATGGCACTGCCGCCAATGTGGAGAAAGAATGGAGGCAGCATCAATCATGATAAGCCCTTCATATAAAACCAAAATGAATCCTATGCGCCAGTTTGCTCTGATGACAACTTCTACGTATTATTTACCTTCCTATGTTGACCTTACCATAAGACGTGCATTTAGCCTACCGGAGATGACGCAATTATTCGATTTTTCGAGCTCAAACATTGAGAATTATAAGTTCAGATAAACGCGTTTTAGAGGTGTCGAAATCGCAACTCTTTTCACAGTCTTGCAACGTCTCGTTTCTGCCACGGTTTTGACATTCAACTTACCTATACCACACGTTGTTATAGCGCTATTTTATCCGTGGTTTAAAAGACCCGAAGTTTTTGTTGTTTATTTGTTTACTGAAGTTTGTGGAAACTTCACATGCCAGTCCCTCCATATCTTATCCATCCCTGCATTGCGGCTTTGCCCATTGAAACTCTCAAGTTTTAAAGGTGTCGAAATAGGATCTCACATCATCCGCGTTCTAGTCACATCCACCTTCAAGTTCGCTGAGTTAACTCAATTAGCCTTCTTTAAATGTTAAATCTAAAACCCAATAGTGATTCTATATATTATACTTACTCCACCATCTAGCTATAGTGCTCATAGTAAAATTCATCACACTCCGAACGCACTCGGAGCGTCGTAGGAGCAGCGCAATAGCAGACCCAAGCTAATAAAGAGCCCGTTTTATTGAGCGGTCGATAGATGTCGTTAGTGAGGCTTGATCTTACGCAGGGTGCGTTGTCTCTTGTCCAATGGATGATATATTATTATTTCCTTTATCTGAACGACGTCATCTATTATAGCAGCGCTATTACGTTAAACAGAGTGAACAGACACACAAAGAATCACAGCGACATCTGCCTTATTATTCGAACGATGGGAGGAGAATGCAATAAGGAAACGCGCCTGAGCTTATTCTATGGTGGCGATTTCTGATATATTCTACTAAAAGGAAACTGATGAGATTAAGGAGAAAACCTGTAGGCCTACAATGCAAATTAAGAGTGTTGTGCTTTTTTCGCGAATTAACATCAGATTTATCTGGCTACCTTGCCAGAAATGCGGGACATTGTCTAAACACATTTGTATTGCGTGAATTCTTACAACCTGATGGATTATTGTTAATGAACATTCCCTTTCACTTTTCATAATTGCCTCGAATCACTTTGTTGCATTAATAATATTAAAAATGGCGATGATGATGACGATGATAATGGTGATTTCGACGACGATGACAACAATGATAACGACGACGATGATGACGACGATGACGATGATGATAACGTAAAATGACGATGATGATGACGATGATAATGAAGAAAAGAGCAGAACAGAATATAATGGAATAGAACATAACAGAACAGAACATAACAGAATAGAACAGAGCAGAATAGAAAAGAATAGAACAGAATGTAATAGAATGAAATAGAATAGAATAGACATGGGCGGAGTTTGGTTTCCGTTCTTGGAGGGGCTAAAGCCTTTTGGGGGCCTAGCCCTGGAAAAGATACCATTTACACGGTAAAAAATGAATCTGGGTCTTCTTGGGGGGCCCTAGCCCCTGATAAACTCCGCCCGTGAGAATAGAATTGAGCAAAATAGAACAAAACAGAACATTACTTTCTTCTATTCTGCTGTTCAACGTGTGCAGCTGCCAAAGAGTTCTGTCAATTCGAGACGTTCAACGCGTCCTGTCCAACGAATCAGGTCATCTTGATGCAGGAAGCGAGATACGGTCGACTGGAATTGGGTCGGTGCGTCACACGTGACTACGGCTTTCTAGGTTGTTCCGCTGACGTTCTTGACCTCCTTGACCGATCCTGTTCGGGTCAACGCGCATGTCACTTCGGTGTTCCAAAGCTACGTGAGCTCGTTCAGCCGTGTCCACGTGACCTGACCGCTTACCTGGATGCCACTTATCGCTGCCTGACAAGTAAGTCAAATTCGACTTGTGATATAGGTTGGGGTGGGGATATCTATACCTATAAAATCGAAAATCTCTTATCGTATCCTTGAATAAAACTTCTTATCCACGCGACCGATTTTTCCCAATATTTACAAAAATACTTTTTAGCACCCAATAACAAACCATAAGGGGTTCGCGATTCAAAACTCTTACCCTTTCCCGAGCTTGAAAATTTAATTTTCCATCCGAAACGCTGTATTTAACACGCCATTTTATTTGCCTACAGCACATCGATATTAATTACAGACCATCATTTTCATTGAACCAGCGATGATATATTGATGATTCAAACCAATACATTAATGACGTCATGGCCGATATTTTTCCTATAGCGCGTTACGACGTTAAGTATTTAAGACGCAATAATTTTCGCCTATCGATTTTCAACGAACCAATTGATTTTAAACCTCATTTTCCGCCGAGGGCATATCTTTTGACACGCGGTTTCGCAAAAATGCTCACTATAGCGTAAACATGGACGGGTAGGAGTGGGTTGGACCGAAAACCTAGGGTAGGCCTACCCGGCACTGGATTGGGGCCGATAGAAGGCGAAGCGGGGTCAAGCGTGGCTGGGAACTAAAAACCGAAATTTCCCGGGCAACGCCGGGTAATTCAGCTAGTTATTTATAATAATTACATGGAAGAGAAGATGAAAAAGAGAGATGAAGTCATAGAGAAGCAGAGAGAAAGAAAGTGAATAAGCTGAAGTGATAGACAGTGGCGTAGCCAGGAATTTTTGAGGAGGGGTTTATGGCCGGAAACCCTGTTTTTTGCCATTTTTTCCTACTTAAGTGGAAAAATAACCTTAAAAACCCTTTTTCCGGAGCCAATGGGGGGGGGGGTTAACCCCCGAAACCCTCCTGCCTGCGCCACTGGTGATAGAGACAAAGGCAAAGGGAGATGGTGACATAGAAAAGAGAGAGAAAGACATAGAACGAGGTACACACACAAAAGTACACACACAGAATGAGAGACAGAGATTGAGAGAGAAAGACTGCCATAGAAAAGGCGATACAGAAATGAGAATAAGAGAGGTAAGAATAATTATCAAACGTCGTAATTTTCAGCGCCCTGAGGTCACAGTTCAAAGATACTCGTTCAAAGATGAACAGATGGACTGACGGATTGTCGCTTATAATATAGACGAACAGACAGTATATACAGTGTATATCCACATTCGATTATTTTGATCAGTTGTAGATTACAGTTCTCTCAAGTGTAACTCCACAATCTCTTCTTCCTCCTCCTCCACCCTCTCCTCTTCCTTTCACTCCTCCTCCCTCTCCTCCTCCTCCACCTCCTCCACTGCCTACGCCCTCGGTCTGTCGACCCCTGACGCCGTCTCCCTGGCCACGCCCGACCACGTCGACCCCCATCATTCGACCGACTGCCGCCTCGTCTTCACCGTCCAGCCCGGCCAGCGTGTTCGCCTCACCCTCTACAACCTCGGCCTCTACCAGGGCTACGAGGCAGGCGGCGGCGGCGGCGATGGGACATCAAGGCCGTCCTGCCATGGAAAGGCCAGCCACGGACGAACGGTTGATGGACGGGATGGGGATGCGAGGAGGAACTGCCAGCTGCGGAGGAGGGAGCAACCGCTGGTGACGACCAATGGAACGCAGGCGACGCTGTTGCTTAGCAACGGGTTCCAAGGGATGTCGGCGGTGGTGGCCTCGAAGGGCAGAAAGTGGAATCATTTGCTGAAGTTGGAAGGTATACACGTGATCAAAAACGCTTTTGTTATGTCGCATTTCAAATAATTTTGTCAAATTAACTTGATGTTGCCAGATACTAGTCATTGCTATTATTTAGAAAAGAAACAGGGCACCAGCGTAGCTGCACGTCACTATGAAGTCACTTCGCAAACGACGATCAATTTAGTAAATAAAGAATCTATCAGATTAATAATTTTGTTATATTTACACAAATTGAAAATGACCAAGGTGTTATTACAGACACAATGCATATGAAAACACTTCGTGAGCAGGTTCTTGGAATAAGAACACAATCTTACGAGTGTTCTAAGCCTACTCTGATAAGCAGTGAAAGCTTAATAGTAAGTCTAGGCCTACCTGTGAGATGAAAGGTGATTGGCTCAATGTCAATTATTGTCCTTGTTTATCAGTGAGAAGAACCGTACGATGTCCCCCAAATCTCAAGATTTGAACCGGATGTATGTATGAGCACTTATTGACGTTGTTTTGTTACATTTAACGACAATGCGTCATAACAAAGATTATTAGCGTCGCCCTCTCAACTTACCATGCTTGGGACTGGCACTGTTAGAGTGCAAACAATGACGTTAGACCCCAATGTTATCATTCAAAATTTCAGCTTCTTCTTAGTTATGGTCGTGCTGAAGAGTCGTAACACTCGAGTGCCCAAGGTATTTTTTGGTACACGAAGGCCCAAGGGGGGGGTCCGCGCGGACCCCAGCGTTTTCATGGTAATATCTTGAGAAGGGATTGGAATATCGTTACAGAATTTAGTTCTATGTATTCCCAGATGAATTTGCAATCGATTGATGTATCTTATATCACAATAACACCACCTGGTGTAAAATAATAGTGTAAAATCTCTTTATAGGCCTACACATTTTATGCTTGCTTGCGTCATTTACCGAAGGAAGTCTATCGTTTTCATGCTAAAATCTTGAGAAGGGATTGGAATATCATAACAGAATTTAGTTCTATGTAATCCAAAATGAATTTTCAGTCGACTGATGTATATTATATCACAATAGCACCACCTGGTGCAAAATAATAGTGTAAAAATCTCATGATACACAGTATAATGCTTGCTTGCGTCATTTACCAAAGGAATAGCAGCAAATCTTGCGGTACCCTTAGTATACGATGTGGTTGTGGGGTACAGGGTTGGACAATACTCACGCAAAATATACCATTCGATGCCCAAATGCGTGGTTGCTCTAGGAATACCTAAAAGCATTTTTGCATATCTATAGCCGTTAAAAAGTTATCCGGAAAAACGGACCTGGGGTCCGGTCGGACCCCCCCACCCCTTGGGCACTCGAGGGTTAAAGGTGTCGAAGAATACTTATTAGAAAATGTCTGTTGTCGCTCCATCATCCATGCCATAAGTTTTGGCATTTTGATCGAACCTTAAATGACGAGTGATTTCAAATGCGTTTGTGCTGCTTCAGTTACTCATCGCCATCTATCGAATGGACAACGAAGTCCAGTAGCGACACTTTGAACCGCCTCCGTTATGTAAGGGTGTCGATGAAAGTTGAATATTTATAAATTTCTGCTGTCGTCCATTATATTTATCAATGCTTCGCCATCAGTAGACCTTTCGGCATTGTAATAATCGAACCTTAGAACGGGTGATTGCAACCGCGTTTGCTATTGTTATGTTACCACAATAGAAACTTTGGTCGCAAATGTAGCCATACCATGATTTTGACTGTGAACTGCCATTGTTAAATGACTATAGTTGTGATTAAAGTTGTAATCGTACCATCACAATATTTGTCAATGTGATTGATTCTTGCAACCACGTGCAGCGACTGGTTGCGCTGATGTTCGACCTCTTCCTCCTGATTCGTGGATCGAAAGATTCGATGATCGTCTCGTCATCCATTGCAATCGAACGAAAGAAACGTCGTATCTGACTTGCAAAGGAACGAAATGGATCGGAATGGTCACCAACTGCTCCACAGGTCGACATATCATACCAAACATGCACATAAGCACACATAATTATTATCTAGAGATATAATACCTATCTGTCTCTGTCTCTCTGTCTATGTCCATGGCTGTCTCTAATTCTGTATATCTCTGTGTGTCTCTCTCTGTGTCTTTGTCTCTGTCTTTGTCTCGGTCTCTCTCACTGTGTCCCATGTGTCTGTCTGCATTTTGCAACTACTTATTGCGCGCAGATGTGTGCCACTAATATATTATCACTAGCAGCAGTATAGCAGAAGCAATAGCAGTAGGAATAGTCAGTATGAAAATTATGTAAAAATAACAGGTGTCAGTCTATGACCCAAGTGGAGTCGTGCATGCAAAGAGGACTTTACTCTGGAACCTTAAGAAATAATAATATGGGTGGTTGAATCCTCTCAGTCCCTCCCCCCACCCAATTCTCATCCTAATGTTTATAGTATTGTCATTGTGGTGGGTCTATGAAACAATCATTTTACACTTTTAGATTTTCTCCGGGAAGGTGAGAATGACGCAAATGGAATGAGATCATTTCCTATCGGTAGGTGGACCAAATGTAATCGGTGAGTCATTAACGTTGGCTGCTCTCTTTCACGAGTCTAATCAGTTAAGCGTCGAAGAGGTTTAGGATTAACATGATGCATTTCAAAATTTAATGGAAAGTTTCTTCAAACTAAAACCGCAACAGGCAGACAGAATGAGGGCAGATAGACATAATTATAGACGGGCAAACGGATTGCCATAGTCAGGATGAGATTTTGTACCCCACAGCGCTAATAACCTGGAATTTATTCATTAGACATATATATTTTCAGACGAGACTTAAGACACTACCGATACCATGTCTATAATGGTGCCAGTCCGAATCTGTCCGATGGCTGGCTAAAGCACGGATGGATAATTTATTGACGTTACATGAATAATTATTGTAGGAATAATGGCGGCGGCGGCAATCGGGATATTGCTTGGAATCGTACTTGGAATTCTGCTCTTGCTTCTGCTCATACACAGAAGAAGGTATACTCGTTATTGCGATCGTAATATTCTGATCGAATATAGACCCCATAGTAACCGTAACTGTATTGGCAATCGTAGCCCTTGCCTAATCTCCAGACTTCTTTAAAAGCGATCGCCTATAATAGGCCTATTCGAGAGCCATGCGCAATTGCGCATGGAACAAGATTATTCACCAGCGCTTTAGTCTATAATTGCGATGCACCAAAGTCTACGGTGGCGTAAACGCAGTCTAAAATCTAATCCAGGGCTTTAAACATGCAGTTCAACACAAAATGTGCAGTTGTAACTTGTAAATGAATTTGTGCTGTTGTAAAAGCGATGTTGTGCAGTGATAATCATTAGGCCTATAGGATATAGAACCGCTAGACAAAGGTAACATATATTGCCGCCGATTCACGACTGAAGAGCGAAATGCAACGAAGGACATCAATTCCCACAAATGATAAAAAAGGTCGTGCACATGAGAAATTTTCGCCAACAAACTCACAGTATAATTATATTTGGTAAATTGGTTGCAGTTCAAATAATTTCTTTTAAAAAGCCCTGATTTAATCCAATTCAATTGCTGATAGGACCTAATTATGTGAAAACTAAATGGTGTGCATATATGCCCTCCCCAAGAGGACCCATGGCAGATTCATTTTTTTCACTATGTAAATGGTATCTTTTCCTGGTCTAGTACCTTGCTCTAAAGTGCTGTAATATGCCGAGCAAATTTCTGTCCAGGGTAACGGCCTCTGTTGTCATAGACCCTGGTCAAATCGGATCCATCCATCTTGCATGGCTACTGCATAAGCTGAAATTTTCCAGAAATAATTATTGCTGTAGACTCAACGAACTCTTGATATGAATTCTGTTGCTATAAAAAAAGAATCGCTCCGTAGGGGCTCTAACCATCACTCTTGCTTTGCATTGGTAGCCTATGTATGATGATGATGACGATGATAATGACGACAAAAATTAAAATGAAAAATGATACAATAGTGACAAATATTAGGCATATGCGGCCTTTTTTTACATCGGGCTCTAAAAGAATAAATGTTGGAAATAATAATAATATGTACCTCGGGGCCAAAAAAATAATAATTTGTATATTTCAGTCATGTAATGTTGTGTGTTAAATTGTAATTACATCAGGCGGAAGAGTCGCATGACCAAGTGCCTCAAGTCAGCCGTCCTTCTGGGCTGCGATGAGGCGGAGTATCTGGACGTCGAGGAATCCCTCGGAGGAGGACCTAGAACCCCTCATCAACCAAGGCTCGACCGGTACAAGGTCCCAATCGATCAGCCTCATAAGCTCGACTGGCTCTGCGTCGCCCCGTCTCCGTCCACCAAGACTCCGTTGAGCGCTTCCAATCCTCCGCAGCTGTTCGAGATGCATTGTCGTGGTACCATCGACGACGATTTTGAAGCAACCTTTGTGACCCGGTGTCATTCAGATAATGTTTCGGCTGTAGAAGACGACAGCCAATCCTACGCCGTCTGCCTTCGACGGACGTGCGGAAGCCACGCACATCCTAGCAACCTGACGTCACCGTACATTAGCCACGCCTATCCTTGCCTTTCGCCGACGTCACGCAGCAGCCAGGAACATGCGAGTTTCTTTCACACGCCCTGTATTAACCACGCCCACACTGGTCCAACACTAGCTGCTAACCACGTTCACCTTGGTAACAGCACAACGAACTGTGGAAGCCACGCCCAATCTGTCCATACTCCTATACCACGTGATGGTCACACCCGTCCTCGCCTAGCAACGACTTGTCTTAGCCACGCCCAAATCCCTCCTCTGGACCCGAAATCCCAAAATAGATACTCGGCCTCAGGTAGCCACGCCCACTCTGGCGCCGTTTCAACCTCCTGCGTTAGTCCAAACAAACCTATCACAAGAACTTGTAGCCGCACAAATCCTGGCAACGTGCCAGCCCCTTGCGGTAGCCCCGCCCACACGCCCCTCCTTCAAAACATCAGCCACAAGTCCCCTCAAATCTCGCGGAACTCAGGACCAAATCCACCAGGAGCACGTTCTCAGCTGAACGAGGAAAGGATCGTCCATGCCACCAGCTCGTCTGCTGTCGAAACATCAAATGAGGAATTGAATGTAAAAGCCAATCAGACATTTACTTTGCTGAGTAAGCATACAGACTCCGCTGTTGTTGTGATTGGTGCAATGGTCGATGGATGTCCAGATCTCGTCCAAAACAGTAATTCACTTACAAAGAAGGCATAAAAAATCAATTCAAGAACACTGTGGAGTGTGGAGTGGCGAAGACTTGTCGACCAATACTCCGAACGGAACAGGAGGAACCAAGTCTTTAAGTAAGTCAAGAACACTGGAGATGTGAAGGATCTGAGCAGAATGCATCGAATGACCAGAACATTGCTATCACTCTTACAATTAGCCTATTATTATAGGCCTACGTTTGTATAAGCACTTTTTTGTTGGGATTAGAATTAATGCTGGCTTAGGCATTTACGAGCTTGCCTTGTTATTATCAGCTGCATCTGCAGGCCTAACAATTGCCTAAAGTGTCGAAAAAGTATTGGATGAGGACTGGTGAAGGATCTCATGCAGCTGATTAATACATTGAAAACAGAGATCGCATCAGGTTATTTATGGCCACTGTAATCAAAATACATTTCTTCAGGCCTACACTTACCTTCAGAAGTTTTCTTAGCTCAGTTTTCGATACGATGAGCAAAATCGAGAACCCAATTCAAAGGAGCCATTGAGATGCTGAGGGCCTGAGGCAGAACATAGCTTCGATCTCACAACAAGCCATAAACATAATACAACACCGTCGTTCTTTCCATCGACAGAAATGTTCAACATATGTACAGTAGAGATCTTGAGCAAGTCCTTTACTCGCAATTGCTCCTGCACTTTGGGTGACTGATTCAGTGTCTGCACTTTAATAGGGAGCGCTTCTGAGTAGTATTCTTGAAGGGGTGCTCTAACAAGTGCACATACATACTAAACATGCGAATTGCACAGAGGGAGGGTTCAAAATACGATTTGTGCGTACGCAACATATGAGAAGTTTAGGACCTCATCAACAAAACGCTGATGTTGAAATGCAAAATTCTTCGTTCAACTGTTTTCAACGTATCCGTCTAACTCTTAAATTGACACAACAGTTGAAGAAGAAATTCAAAACTCAAAGAAACAGAAATTAATTTATTATTCAGAAAAACTTGCTAACTCATCAATTGAAAGTTCGAAATCTAAAAATGTCAGATGTCTTTTTCATCACAGATTTCTCAACATCGGCTGACAACACAATCTCGATGACAGAAGAAGTTGAAGAAGAAGAAGAAGACCACAGATGATTGCACAGAAATACAGAAGACGTTCTTGCGAAATACATTCGCCTTGTTTTGCAATGCTTCAAATAACTGGCAAGACTTGATATGTCACAAATCGTAGACAAGCAGACCACAGAAGAATATCAAGCAAGTAGACTTTCCTCTCCAATAACAAATTGTTGAAACAAACCACTCAGTAAGTCCAAGAAGCACCCAAGCACACCCCACCCTAACTTACCATATCCTATCAGACCATCATGAAGACATGCCACCCATGCAGACCAGTGAGTGAGGTAGAGCGCCCAAGCAAACCTCACCAAAGTTTACCACACAATCAAACCAATGAAGCAGAGCGAAGTGCACAAGCAGAATATAAAAGTTTAGTCCATCAACACAATCCACCGAATCAGACTTGCTTCATCCTTAAATACCAATCACAAATGAAACATACTTAAATCACTAATTAATTCTGTAACATCTTGAATCATGCAGCAAAATTGGAAGTAGTAGAGTACTGTGAAAACACAATTGCAATGGATGCCATATCACTGTGTCATTAGAATGACCACATGCTCCTACAGTCATCAGAATTTGCATAAATAATCATCAACTAATAACAGAATACTTAGAATATTTAAAAGACATGCACAGTCATCTCACCACTTTTCTCTGTATTCGTCTAAGAGAAATCATACAATTTGCTGTTCATATCAAACAGAAAAACGACTTATCTATCATCTCCTTGACCACTGCTGATTAGCACCTGGTATTGGAATCGAAAGAGTAGACTGACTATAGTGGACTTGAGTTCATGTGGCAACATCCATCAACATTTTCAGAAAGAGCAACAGCAACAGTGCCAGCAAACCCTCAGAATCGCAATTGTAATCTCCAAATTTCTAGAGCACCACTCGAAAGTCAAGCACAGGGCCCCAGCTTATTCACAAGCACTGTGTTTAGTTATAAGAGTTCTGTAAAATAGTCCAAAGGAGGTCAAAGTCTGGTTACCAAAGAATCAGAGGTGGCAGAGTAGCTGTTAAGGTGCGTGACGTTTAGGTCGAGAATTGGAAGACCAGGCGAGTCGAGATAAGATTATCTAAAGTCGTGAGACTTTAGTTTTGAACATATTTGTTAAGACCGAGAAGCGATGGATAGAGGAGTCTGAGGAATATGATAGCAGAAAACAGTAAAAACACTTAGTAATGACACCGGTCACTGACATATAGCACTCTTCAAAACGTCGGCTCCAAAACACCAAGAATCTCAGCAAGCAATACTGAAATAAAATCAATAAAAATAAAATTAATTACAAAACAAAAAATCTCCAACTGAAAACCAAATATGGAATGCTTTCTCAGCACATCTGGTGTGCCTCAAAATCAATTGCAACTCACATGTACAAGGTAGTCAAGTAACAAACTTAAAACTCCAGAAAAATCGGCGTGCTTGCTCCCACCACAACTAAAGCATCTCACCAGAAACCACTGTTACAAAAAGCCATTCAAGGGTTTTAATCGTTTTCCGCACAGTGTTACTTTTCGGCTTTTTATTGTCATTTCTCCTTGTATTAGTTTTAATTTTACTATGTAGTTTAATTAAACCAAACTCATAAGAAAAAAAACTTTTGTAGATTAATATTATTTAGTGTTTAGTAATAAAGATATTTTATCTGCTAATTAAAATCAAATTGCACAAAGTTCATAAATTAGAAATGCAGTGAAAGATGCAATGAAGACAATTTTTTGCATTTTTATTTTTTGCATTTCAGAAAATTTTCTCCATTTCTTACCCAGCCTTGAATTTTTAACAACTATGCCATGAACAAGTTTCAAATCCTACACCTTCAATGTATTCCAAGAAATTTCACCATACAACTCATCATCCCAAAAACAGTGGGATCTGAACCAAGAACTCTCGACAGACAGTTCAGCACACCACAATATTGACCATTCCTTTACTTATAAATTAAAGTGTAATTAAAACAAATAAATTATTTCATTTTCAAAATGATTTAAGAAAGGTGATCATCCATCAAAGAAGAAAAATGTTCTCCAATTGCGTGACTAAGAAGTTTCTTCAAAGTCAGAAACTTCAGCAAATCTTGAATTCCACATCACGTTCAAAGTATTGGTACGTATGCCAATTTGTGAACACACGCCCAAGGTTCGTCCGTTTCCAATGGTGAAATAATGGTTCACACTGAAGACTGTTCAATGTGTTCATGTATAAACGCTAGTAATCAAAAATCAATGTGACCATGTTGCTAAAATGATCTCTAACAAAGCAAATACAACCATTGCACAATCAACATCTCACAAACATTACAAGATAAGAATGCCTGACAATGATAACGTATTGATACAAGAGTACATATATGGATTAGTAAAAATGAAAATCTCAGGCAAGTGCTCATCATATCACTGGCATATTCAGTTATGGTGGCATATTAGCAGATGTCACCAATGATGCAATGCATTTTATATTTCCTCAGCACTGATGATATGCATCTTTGAGGTCATACCAAGACCACCAGACATTCACATTTTCACACTCTCACCACATTATCAAATGTCATCAAAGAACGTCAACTTTTGCAAACGACAGGAGACATTAAGTGGACACAATGAAACCATGCACTGTCAGTGGTTGAGGAGTCTCTATGCTCCCAACCTGGTGGGTGGGGGTTCACCTTGGGCAACAACAGAACTAAATCAGAGCCAATGTTGAATAGGATGCAACAACTTGGATTCCTTCCTGCGACATTCACAAATATAAGAAAATCAGCTGCTGGAGTTGAATGCTGTGCTGCTTTGTGTTGTAATGCTAAATGTCAATCACATCCTTAGAAGTTTTTTTTCCATGTCTAGCAAAAAATCCCTGGTAACTTACACCCAATAATGCATCCATGAATTTCATTCCAACAGTAAATGATGTCACACGTTATTCCTAGCGTCCTTTTCATCAGTCATCAACGACATAGGCTTTCTGCTCATATTAGTTTTTTGGCTCTATTTAAAGTGCTTCGACATGTAATTTGGTGCATCACCTGGATTTGCTCATTTTTAAATACATAAAAACTTTTTAAAATTAATAATTATAAATAGACATAGAATTCACTACTGTCGAAATGAGCATTATACTAAGCACCACTATATACTGACGTTGGCAAGCATCAATCTAAAGCGCTACACATATACCACCGAGCAACTGCTTAAGGTTCTTACATGAGGATTTCCAACCCAAACAGTACTCACAGTGTTACAAGGTGAATGTGATATTGAATTGACCACTGCATCAATAGAATTACCAAATCCTATTACAGTCACAAGAATTTGCATAGTCATCCACTAATAACAGAATGCTAAGAATACATAAAAAACATGAAAAATCAGATCACTTGGTCAGCATATTATGTTTACTAGAAATTATACAATTCCTTATTTACGTCGAACATAAGGACTTAGTTCTCAACTTATTGACCACCCCAACCACCCCTGATTCTGACCAATCATTAGAATCGACTTGATTTCATATTGCTCCAGAAAGCAAACTATTTTGAGGGTCATGGAGAAACTCAAGTTTTACATTTAAATCTGTGGAACTAGCATTTATACAATTCAATATTTACTTCCTGACTCAACTTTCCAGGTCTAAGAGGATATCGAGGGTAATAAATATGGGCAAGTTTTACTATGCAGTTATAAATGCAGCAATTAAGCACCAGTTAAAATTTAAATTAAAAAAAAACAGCTGTAATTTTATCGAATGGTGATATCACAGTTTCAAGTCAGGAAGGCCACTAATGGAGTCTCTGTTGGATTGGTGATTTATAAATATGAGAATACAATTAAAAATCAATCTATGATCCTTTGTAATGGCACAAATGAAGAATATCTCTTACATCCTAACCATAGGGGGAACAATTGAACCATACCATTTGTATTTCATGGCAAACAGTATAATCGATTAGGTACTGTGCCTAGATAATCACAAGCAAACAGCTATACATTACATTATGGTAACATGTAGACCAATCTCAAATGCTCTTCTTGGTTAACATGACAAGATCAATTAAACTGAGTAGCAAAATTTTCAATCGTGCACAAGCTGTCAATCAAAAACTCACGTTTCGTCAACAGCTTGATTCATTTCTTTGTGTTGTTAAAGGTCTAGCCAAGTCTTGCCAGATATCAGTTATTCAAAAATAGCAGAGCTTTGAAACTGGAAACTCAAATATTTATGAGCATTTTCAATAATGTCACAAACTGTCAATAAAGTGATAAGCCGCAGCAATACCTCAGCTGTCCATCAAGACATCCAACTCCATCTTAGATATGAAAATAATTTAATGAAAAGCTGCTAATCATTGATTCGTACAAATTGCAAAAGTCACAGATCTATTCAATCAGAGTTTAAATGGAAACAAATTAGGTAGATATACCGCTGGGATAAGATGTGACATAATGTTCCAAATCGGACATATTTAAAGGCAAAATTATTTCTACAGAATAAGCTGACACGAATCTGTACTTACTACAAGAAAGACTGTCAGAGTCAACATTTCAAGCAGGAAAAATTCATCAGAAACACTTCAATTGGGAAAACTATAAAGGCGTGGGATATTTTTAAATAGGTAGAAAGAATTCCAATTTAAAAATCAGGATCAAATTTTCAAAAAGGTGGAAAAAGTTACGTGACTATGACAGGTCAAAGACATTTCAACGGTACAACTCAAAATATCTAAATTTACTGGTACACGTCATTGCTCTTAATGCAACTGCTAAACTACTTTCGATTCAACACTTCCAGCTGCCAATACAGTAATCACAAGAAACCGCAACATCATCTGAAAAAACACCTGAACGATGCAGCAAGCAGTTGGTGTAAGTAGACGATCGCATAGTATCTGCATGCGCTACAAACACATTTCATAACAGGTCATTTTTTTGGGATATTTTTAAATAGGTAGAAAGAATTCCAATTTAAAAATCAGGATCAAATTTTCAAAAAGGTGGAAAAAGTTACGTGACTATGACAGGTCAAAGACATTTCAACGGTACCATTCAAAATATCTAAATATACTGGTACACGTCATTGCTCTTAATGCAACTGCTAAACTACTTTCGATTCAACACTTCCAGCTGCCAATACAGTAATCACAAGAAACCGCCACATCATCTGAAAAAACACCTGAACGATGTAGCGAGCAGTTGGTGTAAGAAGACGATCGCATAGTATCTGCATGCGCTACAAACATATTTCATAACAGGTCATACTTCGCCATCATCCGTCACAGTCGAAACACGTCGAATATTACACAGCCACCGAATCACCCGAGCGTTGCGCTCAACAACCGAAACCGCGAGTCCCGACTGCGGTTCATCGAGGTCGAGCGACTTTGACATCGTTGTTTCGTCCATCGGTTGTGAGTCGCGACTTGTGCAGCTGCGACTGTCCAGTGGAGTCCCGATTGAGCTGATGTTCTCAAAGACGTTGAGACTCGTCGTTGAAACCGTCTGCTCCAACTGACTCTCCGTTAACGCAGACTCAATGGCCGACCGATCCATTCCCATCTCGCTGAAAAACGCGTCTAAATCAGCGTTGTCCCTCGACGCAAGATTCCCTTGCTCCGACGCACACGTCAGACGACTCAACAGATCCGACCGTGAACCGGACTTCCCAGCGACCTTCCTGTAACGACGGAAAAGCCGCGCGCCCTTCCCGTCATCCGCCCGGTCGATGCCAAGGACGCAACGTGGATCACTATCAACTGCCATATCACCTCTGCAATCTCTCCACTCGCTAGTTGCCGGAAAGGAACCAGCTGCAGACCTGTAGCTGGAGTCTATTTCATCTCCATCCATCTTGCTGGAGTCGGATACATCCGCCTCCCTGATCGCTCCATGACACAACGCTCCATCGCACTGGTGACCTCCTTCCGGAATCGGAGTCATAGACTGGTGCCTCGTCTCCGCCTGTACATCCATCGATTCAACCCCCACATAACTCTGTTGACATAACACAACATGCGACTCATAAACTTTCGAACCACCATCGACCTCTGACCTCTCCGTTCGGTTGTCCTTTTCAATGACCTCTCTTACTTCCGTCTTACTCGGAATCGACTGACTCCTCTCCTTGGGATGCAGAGCAAACTCCATCGTCTTCCACTGCAGTTCTCCACCAGCGTCTGACAACTTGTTGAGTCCTGTGGAGACGTCGGCGCTACCTAATCTCTGGCGCTGCTTCTGGCTGCCGTATGGATCGTCAGCTTTTGTGCACATTCGACGTTTGCCCATCATCAGGGTGCGCAGTGATCCTTGAGGGTTGGTGCCTTGGGATGAAGCGCCGGGAGACGCAGAGGTGCCACAACCATCAGGAGATTCGGTTTTCGGAATGCAAAGTTTGGAAACCATTGACTCAACCAATCCACTTTCCGAAGACATTTCTTCAGCACTACAAACAAATTGGTGGAATTTAATTATGCGCATATGCCTGCGGATAATGCAATGTATATTATATATTGTGTTAAAATATCTATAAAGCACCTCTAATAAATATTTTGGATACAAAGTGAAAACACAAATTTACAATTTAAACACAAATATAATAAAAACACAATGTCAGTTTAAACACATATGTAATTTCTTAAAAATATAATCTTAAATAAAAATACAATTTTAACACAAATATAATTCAAGCACAAATATAATTTAAACAAAAAATACAACGTCAACAGAATATAATTGTTGAACTTAAATACAAAAATAATTAAATAACAATTATATTTCTTTCAGAAAACGTCTTAGAAGCCAATATTTAGACCACGGCAAAAGCACAGGTGTAGTGAACAAACAAAAGAAATAGCAGACTTTAAGTTTCCCTGCTGGAAGGAGCAAGATCTAAATAAAGGTACGTACATGTCAGTTGTGGCATTTGACGTATGCGCCGTCATTGACATAACTCTGCTCGACTCGCTCTCTTGACGCACGAAAAGTCGTCTCGACTCTAGTAACGACTCAGCTGCGCTTCTGTGAGGCGTTTGACGTTCAAAGCCTGATCGAAAATAAAGACAATGTCTAGATATTTCTAGTGCGTGTCCTGCAGCAACAATCAATCACAGATTAATGATAATTAATAATTCATTCATTACCAGGATTTATACAGCACTCCTTCAAGGGGCGACTACTCAGAGGCACTCCCGACCCCAATACAGCTAAAAGAACAGTTTCGAAATGTGCATTAGAAAGAGTGAGAGTGCACCCTGGAGAAGAAGTGCAGTAACAGAGGGAGCCCATTCCAAAGCGATGGTCAACCAACAAGAAGGCATGATACATTGATACTGCTTTGTGGCTGTATGAGCAAAAGAGATGATGATGTTGATAATTTTGATGATGGTGATGATGATAATGTCTAACTATCCAATGGTTCAACTCGGTGGCCTTTCGAGGCAGAGGACACTAAACAGAGGACACTAAACACTAAATTGTCATTTTTTATGTCCATTTAGGACAAAATACCTACTGCTTTCAGTTTTAATTGCAGCTTTTATCACTTATGTTGACTGACAAATTCAATAAACAATAATAACAAACAATAATAATAATAAATAATAATAATAAATACCCCATTTTCCATTAATTAAACTTCATTTTGATTTAAAGTTCATCTGGGTAGTTTCTAAGAGCCTGACAGATAATTTCTACCACAGACAGTCCGTTTTTAAATATGACCCAGCGAGTTTATTACTTATCATGCAGTCACTTTTTATATACGACCCAGGACATTTATTACCAAAGTCCATTCCTAAGTTTGAGGAGGACATCTATTAACTTACGATATGTACAATTGTATAGTCAGATTCTAAACATAACTTGGGTCATTTAATGCATGCCACTGTCAAGCCAATGCCGTTTTCACTAGAAAACACATATGCCGGTATCATGCAAACCTCACCGGATTGACGCTGAAAAATTCTAGCTCGAAGATAATCGGGACCACGTGTCAGAATCGTCAGAGGATCGTCGGGTGATGTCGGTGATGTCAGAGGAGGTGGCGATACAACACCAGTTGCATGACTGTGCTCGTTGCTGCTGCTGTTGTTATTGTTGTTGTTGTCAGTTGTTTCATCGTTGCCAAATTCTACAGTCTGAAGGTTGCGCTCGTTGTCAGAAGCGTTCTGCTCCACGGACATGTTAGATCCAACAGACGGAGGAGATGGGGCGGTTCTTCTTCACGCGGCGAAAACATTCAGACAGAGATTATCAGAGACGTGCGTCTTTTATTGATAAACGGTAGAAGAAACCTGAAGCAATGCAACGAAAATACAATTCAATGAGCATAGATGAGAATCAATCAATTTAACTCAATTCATGAGCTTTATTGATCACACAATCTTGTAATTGCACATTCTGACCTTCTCACATGAAAGGGTTTCATTACTAGAATGCATTACACATATTATCAGCATTTGTTCTACATTACTTTCATGCATATTACCATGCCTCATTATTACTCCTTTGTGTTATATTGCATTATTTTTCAATGTCCTATTGTGCATTTGCAAAAGAAGCAATATTTAGTAACGAAACACTCTAACCTTAACCCTAACCCTGATCATTACAGAGGCAAAATAAGTGAATCTTAAAACCGAATTAACAAAAGAGATCAGGCAGAATGAAGCAATGCAGGAAGAAAGACATTGTACACTTATTTGATGACAAAACATCAGTCTAAGCTAAAAGACAAAAATGCATCTGGTAATTATAAAATATAGGGAAAGGACAATGACATCAATTAGATTTGTAAACATAAATCTACATCGGTAAAAAATAGCTGAATTGGACAGATGTGTGCAATATGTCTCAGAATTGTGCAATATTGTCCTACAAAATCTTTCAGTAAGGTTTTTCATAGTTAAGTTGTCAAATTTGGAAACGAGTCGCTTATTTTATAAGCTTTTGTTTTGAGACATTAAAGTCTCAGAGCAAAAGTTTATAAAATAATATCAGGCCTAGCAGAAATTGATTGTGAAGGCACTAATCTACTCGGGCACAACACAAATAGAATTTGGACTGTGGAAAAATTCTTCGCCAAATAGAATTTAGATTGATGGCAATAATTCTTAAACAGAATTTCGATCAATTAAAAAATGGGCAAAACTCCGAATACCGGTCCCAAATTATTTCACAGCATTTGTCTTACTGTCACTTCACAGCATTTGTAGATAACTGCCGAAAACGTTTATTGCACTCAAGAAAATCAGAAAAATCATCCCGCTTCCTGTTTTGGGGTTGCAGTTTAGCGTCGTTAATTTCTTTTCTTCTAATGGATTACCGCATGCTTGCATGATAAATGGAAGCTGGATTGATTATTTTTATTCATGTATTTCAACATGCATCCAGCTTCCATTTCTCAAGTGATGTATCATTAATCTGGCTTCCAGTTCTCAAGCGTTATTTTGTCAATCCAGCTTCTATTTCACCTATAAGGAACCTTCATCCAGCTTCCATTCACCTATAAGGAACCTTCATCCAGCTTCCATTCACCATTTGCCGGTTAGCCAATAATATTTAACCTCAGCACATCGCTTGAGAAATGGAAGCTGGATGCATGTTGAAATACATGAATGAAAATCATCAATCCAGCTTCCATTTATCAAGCATGCGGTAATTAACGACGCTAAACTGCGGGATTACCCTGTTTTGGTCTGAAGATTTTTATTGTAACTTCAGCGGCGATTAGTATTTTAGTCACAGATGAAAATATTGATAACAAACCACGAAGTGGGATGACAGATGAAAATCATCAGACCAAAACAAGAAGCGGGATGAATGTACTCAGAATGTACTGGTAACCAAAATGGCCTCAATAATGACGTCATTGTATATGAGGGTGAGTAAGAAAGCATTGGAGAAGCATATCTATGTGATAAGCCATGCGAAATAATTTGGGACCGGTATTCGGAGTTTTGCCAAAAATGTATCCTTCAATTTAAGCTGGATTGAAGTGTGTATCCTGCTTACTTACCAACGCAAAGTACGACATTGAAGATGTTGCATTATAATAACTTAGCAGCTTAAACTACGGGATAAGCCAAAGAAACGACTTACTAATCATAAATTTCGATATTTTAAGTTCGACATTTCAGGAATGTCCACAGACTTCCATACCTGATACCAACAATTCAAAACGTAACGCCATCGTCGAAACTCTCAGCGCTACAAAAACTCAACGCCTCGATAACGATTAGCACAATTTGATCCAGTACTACTCTGGAAATGTTCAAATTTCGAAGGTGACAGAATAAAATAAATACATAAAGCTTTCATTGATGTGATTGCTAATTAAGGCGACGGAGGTGCACGCAAAACATCTAGGTCCACCCCGTCACGACACAAAGTCGAACACTAATCTCACCTTATAATTGTCAGCGAGTAACATCATCCAACATCAACTGAAAGAATTTAAACGAATAAATAAATCATTTAACGAAATAATTGTCTTAGTTTGTCAAAGTTTTGCGAGATTATAGTAGAGCAATCGAAATTCTTCTAACAGCGGCGCCCCCTACTTGGTTGCTAACATCCGCTTAGAAAAACCTCCAAATTTTCGCGTTTTGTCAAAAATCCTCTAAAATTAAATTGTATGTCATTCGAATAACTCAAACTTTTTATTATATATAATCCGTTCTATTGCTAAAAATCAGATCACGCCAAATCTGGTCCGATTGGTAAATTTACATGAACAGGCATTCAGAATACCTTAACTTTTTGCAGCCAAGTTGTTTCGAGAAATTTGAGCATTATTAGCCTATTCAGTTATATTTAATCTAATCGTAGCCCAGTCGTAGGCCTAATCGTAGGCCTAAACTCGAAATTCTAAAGCGCTAGGCCTACTCGAAAGCCAAGCGGCACCAGCTTATTCACGAGCGCTGCGTTGAGTCAGAAGGATTGTCCGTGAGAGTAGTCCGTGGTTGTCCGGGTCGAGTTACCATGGGATCAGAGAGGCGGAGCAGCTACTAAGGCGAGTGTCGTCTGGGCCGGGATATGGAGGGTGGGGGGATCAGATGAGACAGGTTAAGAGTTCTTGAAAAGGAGTGTCTTAAGTTTCGAATGAAAAGTCCGAGGTGTGATGGATAGCCTAATGATAGTGGAGGAACCGAAAAGGATAGCAGACGATGACGTAACTGTTGACGTCATCGTCGTTGTTCCTTCATTCATTTGTAAAGTTTGATGAGTTCGCATGTACATTGTACTCTCGGCTAGATTAAAATCGTTTTCGGATTTATTAATATTTCTGCAAGAATAGGTATCGTAAAAGTTTTTTATGTAAATAGAGACTCGTATTGAAAGACACTGTAAAATTTTATGGCATAACTGTTGTTGTAGGTAGCCCTTTATAATTACAGGGACCGACATAATTATGTGCTACTGTAGGCCTATCTTCGAACAGCATCAAAATTTAATGACGAAACAACCCTATAATCCTAACCGACCCTCACAATGCCTAACCCGACCATAACCGACCCTCAAGCCCCCTGATCCTAACCGAGCCTTACGACACCTGACCTGACCCTTATACTGACACTTAATTAGGTGTACCCGATAGCCTACTACAGTTGTTCCGCGGGACCTTTATTTGAGACCGCCAGTATCTATAGCCTATGTTCGAATGTAGGCCTATGCTATTATGTATGCCCATAAAGGATCAATAGGGGCTGTCTATTGTTACGTAGGCCTACCGGTACGTAGGCTTACGGAGGGGTCACTGGAATAATATAATTATTCAATCAATCAAATTGATCTTTTCAAATATTTTAATTTTTATTGGTTGATTGATCTATCGTCCGATGACACTCGAGCACATTAATTAGAATTAAATTCTGTTCAGATCTTGCAGCACATCTCATTTGAAAAGTCCCTTACAATTTGGTCAGAATATCTCCAGCTAGAATGGTGGAGACATCACACTGGATTCCTCGGGCGTAGGGGACATTTCGGCAGTGGGGGGAGAGTGGGGTGGGACAAAGATTTGACTTTTGCCCAAAAGTATACGTTACATTTTTTGGCGGACCGCGAATCGTCCGACATTTTTCATCGACCAAATTTCCAATTTTCTGATGACCTTTTCTTAGTCATTTCGATTTCCCAGCCGAAATAACATGATTTTTTAAGTCATTTTGTGCAAATCTTCAGAAAATATAGGTCTACCTGTTTTACCTCTGTGTGCCCGAAAAAATCTTCCCATGCCTGCTTGCCCGAAAAAAAGTTTGTCCGCCCGTGCATGTTTTGTCCGAAAAGCACATTTGCCCGAAATTGGGAGGGGGAGGATTTGCCCCTCTGGACCCCCGCCTACTAGGCCTAATATATGGGCTTCCTACCCGGCAGCGCATCGAGTATTGATAGCTGCAGCTCTGGTTCAGCAATATCAGCTTGGTGTCGCACCAGACTACATGCGAAAGCTATATTGCTCCATGCATGGTATCGAACTCGAAGGCCAGCGCCTCTTCCGTTCTGAATAGAAGGGAATGCTCATGAATCCATTCGCACGAATTGCAACTATGCAGAATCATGTCTTTCATGCATGGCGCATGATAAAACTTAAAACTGTGTTAGTATTTTGTCCTGCTAGAATCCGGAACGCTGCTGAAATACTGTAATGAATGAATGGATGGACGAATAGGCTAAGTCGTATAATTATGCGTAATGTCTGTTTGTATTGTTGTGCTGACTAAAGATGTCGTGAAGGAGGAGAAAGAGGAGGAGGAAGATTCGTTGGTTTCTGAAGATGGATTTCTGGGAGACGCAGTGGAAGCAGCTGAAGATGCTGGCGAAGGATGAGTCAGCGCTGAAGATGGAGACATCACCGATGATCATCGGCGATGAGTCGAGGATCTCTCCGGAACCGGCGCCGCCAGGGAAGCGGGCAGACAAGAGATGCCAGTGTGTCAGAGTAAGTGTACGGGGGGGGGGGGGGGACTCGGATTAGAAGTGGAAGGAATTGGTCATCAGCAGAAGGAGAAAAGGTAATTATTCTAATTGTAGATTTAATCGGCAACTTTTGCAACGCTTGTGTATACAATGCAGAAGGCGATGGCGTGCCAAAACGAAGTCGAGATCATCAGAGGCCAATATCCTGAAGATCATTTGCCCTATTAGACTATGATGAATGACATAATGGAAGCCAAACATTATTGCAGAACAGAAGAATTAAATTAAAGAAATCTGTTGTAAACAAGGAACCGCTATTGTGTGTGTGTGTGTGTGTGTGTGTGTGTGTGTGTGTGTGTGTGTGTGTGTGTGTGTGTGTGTGTGTGTGTGCAGGTGTGGTATTCCCCTTGCTGGCCTACCTTACCTCTGAATGGTCAATTATACAGATTATTTGTTTGTTTGTATATGTACTTGTTATAGCGCCACTTCAAGCTCTCTACTCAGAGGCGCTCCCGACTGCAGAGCGGACACTGCATCGGAGTTTCACGCCGAAGCGCTGAGCAATTGCGAGTGAAGGACTTGCCCAAGGTCCCTACGCGGCGACTTGAGGTGGATTCGAACCTCGAACCTTCCGGTTTCAAGGCAGCGACGCCACCACTACACCGCCGCGTCCCACAACTAGACTAGGCAGACGGGGAAAAAATCATCGTTCGTCTGCCTGGGTTTAATAGGTTCTTCTCCTTATACGCAACGCGGCAATCTTGCTAATCTTGCTTTTTAATGGCTGGCAGAGAATTCCTTTGAAGCCGATGGAGACAGGCGATAACTTAGATGGACAATATAGAAGAAGATCTAATAGCACAGAACATGGATACCTGAGAGATGATGCGGTGGACAAAATCATGGACAGAGCAAGTTGGAGATGTCATGCTGAGGCCTCATCGCTGGCGCACGCTTGATGGTTGGGAGACCAAGAAGAAGAAGGGAATGCACTTGGACATGGGGTTTTCGTGGAAAATAATATTATTATAGGGGATTCTACACGTTCCTAGTAAAAGCACTTAAAGTATGTCGCTTCCGCCTCTGGGTAGGTATACGTATAAAGGAAAGGCAGAGAAGAGGCGCTATATAATTGTTTTGGATAAATGAACGATTGATCGATTGATTGATCGATTGATTGATCGATTGATTGAATTGTTACAATCGTTGATTGTTCTTAGGGTGAATTGCCTGATGTGAAGAGACAGACTCTCGGATTTCGATCGATGAGTCACATTTCATCCATCATGGCACAGAACGGTCGGTCCGTCGTTCCATGATTAAGCCATCAATTTATTTGAGAAAATCAATCATTATATTCATCTAATCCAACCTATTCTATTCTTATCTTATTTTGCATAGTAATATAATTTTATGATAATTATCTTGTCTCTTTCTGTCAATTCCATTCCACTCTAGACCATTACATTTCAGTGTCTAGGCCTATAGTTAAATTTCATTACATGCTTTCCAGTTCAGTCTGGTAATTTCTAGTCCATTCCAGTTCAATGCTATCCAGTTCATTCTATCCAAATTCTTTCGATCCAGTCTCGTCTATCCCGAACCCAGTACAGTCTGGTCATTTTAAGTCCGATTCACTTCATTGCATTCCATTCTAACAATGTCCATTGTAGTCCAGTCCATACAAATCCATTTAAATCCAATCCATCCCACTTCAGTCCACTCCATTCCACTCCATTCCAGTCCATTCCACTTCATCCCACTTTATTCCACTCCATGCCACTCCATCCCACTCCATCCCACTCCATCCCACTCCATTCCACTCCATTCCACTCCATCCCACTCTATTCCACTCCATTCCACTTCATTCCACTCCATTCCAGTACATTCCAGTTAAATTAATTTCCATTTAATCGCATAACTTCTATGACACCGTCTTCATAATTACATCATCTTTCATCGATGTTTGATGCAAATAACGCATTTAAAAATTACAATAATAACAATTAATAATATTAATTGGTGAAGTCTGGTCAATTGGTTATGAGAAACCAGAAGCAATGCTGCGCTGTGTGAACAGTGAACAGTGAACACAGGTTACAAGTGCCGAAGTACTTTGAACAAGTTTAATATCCACACAGATACTGTATACTACATTGTTTACTTTTGCAGTCTGGAGCCAAGACGATCCGGCAATTCGACAGCTCTACTTTGGAGGAGTAAGTTACAATTCTTTCACGAAATAACTCTATAATAACAACAACACTGTAACCATAATTGCAATCATAATAATGACACTTCTGGAAAATATAAGAAGCGACAGATTCAACCCACACCCACGCTCACAAGCAAACACACAAGCAAACACACATACAAACACACACACACAAATGAACAGGCACAAGTGAATAATGGGTACAAAGATTATCTCAAACAAAATATTCTCGTACAATACATAGCTGTCAGATCATAATATGCTGTTCAGATAATTATATTGCGGACCAACTATCATCGAGTTCGGTAATCAATCACATAAATTTATATAGCGCCCCTTCGAGATCTCTACTCAGAGGCGAATGTAAGTGATTTCGTAATGAATTCATGACTCTGCTGTGTTGTTGTGTTTTATGATTGGTTGAATACAGAGGCGATTCGGGTTTCAGTCAAGTCGAAGGATCGAGTTGATTAGAGAGGAAGTGAAACAGATCGGTAAAGCAGCGACTGTCTTTCCACCCATCTCGCGCACATCGAACGCACGGCGCGAATCGCTGGCCTTCCTCAGCAATAAATCCATCAAGTCTAAAGGTATGCCACAAATCACCCGCAGTAGTGAGGTCACGTGGGTAGGTCACGTGGGTGAGGTAGAAACCTCAGTCTACACACTACTACCAACAGCGACAATATTTTGAAAGGTGTTCAGTGATGGTATAATTGTGTATGAGGAAGATGAACAGAGAGTTTTCGTTTAGATATTGAGGAGGGTGAAGCTACTGAGGGTGGGTGAGTAAAACAGCGACTTGAAAGTTATTATGGAAAAGTGTTTAAACTATTATGAGGCATGAAGAAAGACAACTAGACTTTAGGTGTGGTAAGAGAAATAACCAGAAGATGACTTCAAGTCTGTAATAATTATTATTAAGAGTTGACTTGTGGAATTGACTTGTGGAATGACTTGGACACTGACAGCACTAACCTACGGTAGCAGGTTGTTAAAAGAGGTAGGTTATGTACTATTTAGGCATAACAGGGTAAATTGTAGAGCTTCTAACACAGACTATACGTGCACGCCTAATTAACCGCTTACACACCCAAAACCCTCTCGTTGCGTTAATATGATTGCTATTTTCTACTCAACGCCAACGCCAACGTTATCGTCATCGTCGTCGTCATCGTCGTCATCGTCGTCATCGTCGTCGTCATCGTCGTCGTCGTCATCGTCATCGTCATCGTCATCGCCACCGCCACCGCCACCGCCACCGCCACGATCATCATCATCATCATCATCATCATCATCATCATCATCATCATCATCATCATCATCATCATCATCATCATCATCATCATCATCATCATCATCATCATCATCATCATCATCATCATCATCATCATCATCATCATCATCATCATCATCATCATCATCATCATCATTATCATCATCATCATCGTCATCATCATCTTCATCATCATGGTCGTCGTTGCAATTATTGTTGGCAGAGAAGTCGATGCTTCGCTTTCCTCAGCTGTCGACGACGACAGAGAAGCCTTCGACGAAACGTTCTGTTCGTTCGTGGAAGTCGCAGCCGGAACCAAGGTCACAGTCTCCCAAGGTGAAGACGAGAGCCGCCGATCTTGAGCAGTTCATCTCGACCCTCATCAGTCAGTCCCTCACCGAACGAACGAGCGTCGACCAAATTGGCGACGACGGGGTCCCGCCGCCCAGAGCCCCGCACCTCGCCAAGCTGCCTGATCTGATCGGGTCCATAACAGAAACAGTCGTCAAGGAATCAACGACGGTGGACGAGGAGGACCTGACCGACCCTCGAACGATCATCGATCTCGTCAAGAGCATGCTCAACCAAGACGATCTCAATCAACTCATCCGTAGGAGTGGCCTCAAGGTGGTCAGCGAGGCTGCCGACCTGTCCGGCCGATACCAGCCGGCCATCGAGGCCTATGAGGCGGCGCTGAGGATAGGTCTACGCGTCCCCGGATCATCGGTGGGCAGCAAGGAGTCGCTGCTGAGCGGAACGAGTAGCACTGCCTTCGGCGACGGGGAGGGGCGCGTAAGGGACGGTGAGCGTCGAGTATCGAAGGGGTCCGTGCTGACGGACGGTGTGGCCATGACCCAGGCGCAGGCGCAGTACTTTGCATATTTGGGTCACAGGAAAGATCTGATGGGAGGAGGAATGACGAAGATTCCAGAGACGCAGAAGAGAACAGTTCGGATGTACATCTGCTCCAGCTTCTCAGGTGAATGATGAATGGATGAATGAATTGATGGATGAATGAATTGATGGATGAATGAATTGATGGACGTATGAATTGATGGACGAATGAATGAATGAATGGATGAATGGACTGATGTATGGATGGTTGGATGGATAAATGGATTGATTGTGAACAAATGAATGAATTGACGGATGAATGCGACTTACTAATTATAGTCTCGCTCATTCATTCATTTGACCATTCATCCAATAATTATTGTTTCTTTCCTTCTTCAATTCATTCATTCATTCGTTCGTTCCATTATTCCTCCAAACATATTTTCCTCTCTTCGTTCATTCACGATTCTTTATCCAATAAATTCATTTAATAATAAATTAATTAATTCTTTCAATAACTAATTTTAAATCTACTCCTCATCATCCATTTCCAGCTTTCTTCCATTCCTCTACTCATGTAAGCTCTGTAAAATAGCGCAATAGGCCTATATGTTTGCCTTTGATGCATAATTATATATAATTACATACATAATCTATATATATAATGTATAATTATATACATATATATATATATATATATATATATATATTAGGGTGATTCACGTCACCATGGGGGGAAAATTATTTTAGATTTTTGGCTGACATAGTAGATAATTTTGTTCCTTTGATCTTATTCAACACTGCAACCAAATTTCACTGTAATATATTAATATTTACTGGGTGCTCAATGCCCCTGAAAAATTACATGGGACATACAATGCCATTGACGAGACCTGGAATACAGCAATTCTTATTAGATAAAGCCGCAATCTTGAAAGCAAGAATTATGTACATAGTCAAAGGCTATACATAAACAATCAAGTTTTGCTTTGTTGTTTATAATAAAGAGACCTGCCGAATTTTTTCTATATTTTGAGCTGCAGCATCATTGTTATAAAGCAGGAATATGTTTCCATATGTCTATGAAAAGTGCAACTGCATATTTTTTATCTGTCTATGCATTGTTCTTGACAGTGAGAGAAAGGTAGCTAAATGCA
Organism: Lumbricus terrestris; assembly: GCA_949752735.1. Classification (NCBI taxonomy): domain Eukaryota; kingdom Metazoa; phylum Annelida; class Clitellata; order Crassiclitellata; family Lumbricidae; genus Lumbricus; species Lumbricus terrestris. Next base: position 76,098,698 of record OX457038.1, on the reverse strand, counting down.
TTTTTATGCACTGTTCTTAAATTAAAGTTTTTACAATTTTCCTTCTATGAGTGTTTTTGTGAAAATGCCATTTTCTGAATTTTAAGTGGAAGAGTCTTTTTCACCACTGCAACAAGGTTGAAAACAGAACTTTGGTTGATTGGAAAACCAGAAGTTACCCTTCCTATACTAATGTATTGCCAAGAAGAGGCCACACACTACAGACCTTTCTACTTTTTCATCATTGCAATTTTTGAAGAAGGCTGTGTAAAAGAGCTTGAAAATCAAGTCAATCTGAATTTGGAATAAGGCACGAATCCATAAAGCAGTTCAGTCTAAAAAATGTCACAGGAAAGAGTTTAGAGATAAAGATAACAGAAGCAACGACTCTGAGTCACAAAAAAGTGAGAAGTATTTGTTGAAAGTACATCTCGTTTTTGATATTGCATTATCAAAATTGATAAGTATAAGCAGTTTTCTAGCAGGAAGATACAGCAGCGATAAACCACTCATTCTTCAAAGCAGGATCTGCATTGGATCACATAAACTTGTCAGACAGGAAGTTCACTATCTTGGCAGTTACCACTGCAATTTAAGTAAATTGTTAAAATGCAGACGAAAGCTCTATATCATTTTCAACTGATCATTGCATGCCATCGATTGTCAGCAAGAGAAGAATGTGACGGAATTGTGCCTACTGATTCAAGAAGAGACAGCTGGTGATGGAGTTTGTCATTTCAGGCAAAAAGGTGCATCTGGTTGCATGAAGGACAAAAGTCACCTATTGTTTCAGGGCTTGTAGTTTCAGAAATCAATTTCAATTGACAGACAGACTCTGAGAGGAGAATTTCCACTGAATTTCATGTATTTTCAAGTCCTACATGTGTAAACGTGAGAGCATGGATTACAGTGGTGGTCCGGTGGCAAGTGAGTGAATGACTTGTAGTTGTACAAGGTTACAAGTCGATCAGGCAGCATAGGATTCCTGTTGAATTGTGGACTTTTCTAAGTTAATTTGTAATAGTGAATAAATATCCGAGTTCTTATCTCCACTTTGAGTTACTAAAAACTCAATTATTTGTATCATTCAACTTTATTTAGTGTGTGCTATATCACATGGCTATTATCTCAATTTGTAACTTTGATTACAACTATATGTAAACTTTGTGCTCATTGAGCATAACCTAAAATGCATTTGATTTCGAAATTTCTTGTAAATAATTTAATCTGTACCCAAAAGGAACAAAATTAGCAACTATGCTCATTAAATTTCAAAAATAATTTTGTCTGAATCACCCTAATATATATATATATATATATATATATATATATATATATATATATATATATATATATATATATATGTAGACATGAAGGACGAGAGATGTTGGTTGATGCGATTCGCTTCCACCCGGCTGCAGCACATCGCCCGCCAGCACAACCTTGACTTCCAGATGGTAGACCTGAAGTGGGGAGTTCCAGATGACTTGGCCAACGATCCTCAGAACCTTCCCGTCTACCTCGAGCAGATCAGATACTGCCAGCAGCAATCCATCGGACCAGTCTTCGTCGTAGGATACGACAGCCTAATCTAATCTAATCTATAATCTAATCTAATCTATTATCTAATCTAATCTATTATCTAATCTATAATCTTATCTAATCTGTAATCTAATCTATAATCTAAAAAATAATTTAATCTATAATCTTATCTATAATCTAATCTTTAATCTAAAAAATAATTTAATCTATAATCTTATCTATAATCTAATCTTTAATCTAATCAATAGTTTAATTTATAATCTAATCTATAATCTTATCTATAATCTAATCTATAATCTAATCTACAATCTTATCTATAATCTAATCTATAATCTAATCTAGCCTAGGTGCTGGTTTCCGGCGTGACCTCGGATTGAGAGGTTGGAGTGGGTCCAACGGACTGCTTGCGCGACTCACCAAGTTCGACCGCATAATTATCCCAGTATAATTATAGTCCTATGCTTGAGGAATTGCACTGGCTTCCTTTCCCGCAGCGCATCTAATTCAGGGCTGCATCTTTGATGTGGTGGTGACGATCAGGCTGGGCAGCCTCTTCTTATCTGGGTGAGCTTTGACTTCCCCTCATTTCCGCATGTTCAGACCGCCGTGCACTGCACCCCTAGAGCTGTCATCGTTGACCTGACCCTCCCTTCTGCCCGCTATGCTGCAACGTAGAGCCGCTCCTTCCCTACATGTTTGGCTGATCCAAAACCATGGAACGAACATCCATTGAATATGCGACACTTCCCGTTCTTAGTTGCACCGACTGTTGTAGACTACTTTTTCCGATTGACCTGCATGGCGCCTATGAGTTGAGATTATTATAGTCGAGCTATTATTTTTACTCTTTTCGTTGCTAGGTGATGATCGGCGATCGCTATGGCAACCAGGAGTTGCCAACGACGCTTTCCGTCGAGCTCTTCAAGCTGATGCTTCGAATTCTCGGCAACCTGAAGATCTCGAACGGAGACCTGCTGCAGGATTGGTACCAGCTGGACGAAAACGCCACGCCTCCAGTCTACCGGCTCGAGGTCTTGGAAAAACGAGACTAACACTTCTTAATCAGTGTCTCAATATTAATAGCACCATGTGATGCAATCTAATGCAAAACAATCTGCTCTTATCTTTTGGTCTAATGTACCGTACTCCGGTTTGGTATATATAGGCTTCTTCTTTTCCGTGCTCTGCCCTTAGGCAGGTTCGAATTATATATAGGCTATTCTCGTCTAAATCTATTATTATTACGGAATTGATCGGAATTGATCGGAATTGTTCGGAATTGATCGGAATAGATCGGAATTGATCGGAATAGATCGGAATTGATCGGAATTGATCGGAATTGATCGGAATTGATCGGAATAGATCGGAATTGATCGGAATAGATCGGAATTGATCGGAATAAATCGGAATTGATCGCTAAACCGCGAGTAAACTTCTGAGATTAATCCATTAAAATTGGTTTAATCCTTGCCAGCACTAAATAATTTGATGAGACTGTTTCCAATGAGACGTGTGGACTGTTGATAATGATGATGGATGTTTGATTTTTAATAATTTCTGGTGCAGCCGATCACCGCTCGCATTCCTAACTTCGGTCTGATGGAATATGGAGCGTACAACGAACAGATCCGGAAGACTGCCGCTCGTCAGTGGCTGAATGTGGAGCAGTCGATCCGAGACACGATGGAGAAGATCTTGCTCGTCGGTCAGGATGAGGGAACGATCACGGTGGATACAGCCGACCAGTTCGCTCTCTCAGGTTCGACATCGCTATTATCTAACGATCATTCACTATAGGATTGAGAACTATGTTGTTGCTTTTGATGATGATGACGATGATGATGATGATGATGATGATGATTATGATTATGAGGAGGACTATGGTAATCTAATTCCGTTCATTTTTCTCTCTATGGAATTCGTCAGATAAGAATAACGCAGCATTGAAATAAAGAGGACAGAATAAAACGTATTAGAACAAAGCATTAAAGGATAAAACAGATTAGAATAAAACATTATAAGAAAAACAGATTAGAATAAAACATTATAAGAAAAACAGATTAGATTAAAACATTATAGGATAAAACATTATAGGATAAAACATATTAGAATAAAACATCATTAGATAATTAGATAAAACAGAATATTAACTGGGCAATAATTGAACTGTGCGTCCATGTAATATTATGTCGTGTGTCTTGGTTCGCATCATATATGTAGTGGTCGAGAAGGAGATTCGCGAGGGGATGTTGGCCCACCAGACGCGCTACAGCGTCTTCTACGAGCGTCGCATTGAGTCGATCGAGTACAGCGTCAACGAAGAGATGGCTCCTCGATACGTCGACATCGTCACCAGAAACGAGCAGCGCTCCATCGACCGAGTCAAGCAGCGCCGTCTCGAGTTGCTCAAGTCGTCGATGTCGACGGCTCGTAAGAACTTCATCTGCAACCAGGTGAGGTGGTACGAGGCGGAGCTGTGGGAGAATCCGAATGAGGTGGAGACGAAGGCGGACGCACAGTTCAAGCGGAGGGCGTCCAACCTGGTGGACGAGGAGGACCAGCTGGACCAGGAGTACATGCTGTTCGAGGACCCCACCTACCTGCAGCACTACAACTTCGACTGGGACGATACCCTCGAGGGTGGCATTCAGACGGCAGAGGAGAAGGCGTTCATGACGGCGGAGAACGAGGTCTACCTCTACAAGGTCGTCAGAGATTTCGTCCAGGACTCCAAGGCGATGATCACTCACTTCTTCATGGACAAGAGTCGGGCCGTGCTGTTCGTTGATCGACTGGGTGAGGAGGTCATTGAGCATGCGCGGATCTGCGTCGACCACGTCAGCAAGTGCTCCGAGGTCCGCTTTGGCCTCGCGAAGGTCGAGGCGACGGTGAGGTCATGCGTCGAGGCAGGTCACACGCTGATCGTTCGTGGTGATCCAGGAAGTGGTGTGACCACATACGTCGCTCAGATCGCCAGCCACCTGAAGGACTGGTACGGTGCAGGGACCGCGGTCGTCATGAGGTTCCTCGGATCAACGCCTGGATCGATGTCGATTACCAATGTCCTCTTTACCATGTACAACCAGGTGGCAGAGCTCTACGGTCTACCACGTCCGTCGGAGCACGACCACAATCTCGAACTGAGGACCTACTTCACGAGGATGCTGGAGGCGGCTGGAGGTCGCGTGAATGCCAACGAGAGAATGTTCATCATCCTTGACGGACTCGAGAAGTTGTCTGCTGACCGCGGTGAGGCGCACTCCCTCGGTTGGATCCCGCTCTCCTTCCCGCCCTTCATCCACCTCATCCTGACGGCGTCCAACAAGAACCAGCTCGTCTCGAGAAACCTTCAGATACTCTTCCGTGAGTCGGCCATCTATGTCCAACCAGAGATACTGAGCATTGACGACGCGCTTGAGATCGTCCGATCTCAGCTGATGCGAAGAAGACGCACCCTGACGCAGCCACAGATGGATGAGGTGCTGCAGATGATCGAGCAATGTCCATCGCCACTCTACGCATGTCTTCTGGCGAAGGAAGCAGCGCACTGGAAGTCCAGCTACACAGTCACGAGCGACTACCTCCCGTCGACCATTAGCGGCGTCGTTTGGAAGCTCCTGACAACCCTGGAAGTCCAGCTGGGACCAGTGTTCGTGCGTAACGCCCTCTGCTACCTGACCGTGTCCGAGGGAGGGTTGAGTGAAGTGGAGTGGGAGGACGCACTGGCCTGTGACGATGAGGTGCTCGAGGAAGTCTTCCAGTTCACGGATCCGGCGAGCAGCGCCATCCGCTGTCCGCAGCTCCTAATCGCCCGACTCCGTTTCCGCTTGAGCGACCTCCTCGTTCAGGTCGACGATTACGGCATCCCCGTCTTCTACTGGCACAACCGCAGCGTCAGCAACGCCATCATCAAACGCTACATGAGAGACGGCAAGCAGAACAACGAAGTCTTCCATTACTGTAACCGCGTCCTCTCCGATCTCTTCTACCAGAACGGTTCCATCGAAAAGACGCTGAACCTGAGGAAGCGTCAGATTATTCTGGACAACGCCAACCGGATGGTCACGCATCGTCTGCTCATTCCGCAGAACCGACGGAAGCTGCAGATGCTGCCGAGGTTCCTCTACCAGTCGGGTCCGGAGGCACTCGTGCGTGACGAGGTGAAGACGAAGGTGCTGTGCAACATACCGTGGCTGATGACGAAACTGCGAGGTCGGCCGTTCTCCGAGGTTCTGGCCGACTTCGAAATGATCCGCGACAAGGACGAGGACCTCTTGCTGATCGAGAGGGTGCTTAGGGACGCGGCGGAGTCCATCAGCGAGCATCCGGAGATGTTGCAGGTGGAGATCGCCGGGAGATTCTCCGGCGTGAAGAACGCCACGAGCGAATGTATCCGCCGCATGGTCGTCGACGCCAAGACGCTTCTCGTGACCGCCTCCCGCGTCCTCCTCTTCCCGATCTATCCAGGTCTCCCGCGAGGGGATCGAAGTCTGAAGTTGGCGCGGAAGGGTCCCACCCACCTGCTGGGCATCCATGCCATGCAGTACGGCATCGTGTGGGGAACGATGAATGGTCTGGAGATCCTCGAACTCATTCCAGTCATACGACCGCTGTATCGGATCGGCGCCAACGTTGACCTACAGAGCATTCTGCTGAGCGTCGACAGACTACACGTCTTCTACATCCAACGGTCCGTGCTGCTCAAGTGGTGCGTGACAACCGGTGAACTCGTCGGTCAGTGCAGTCTGTTGAACGACCTGCCACCGAACCTCGCTTCCCTGGCAGCCACACGATCCGAAGAGGAGGAGGTCTTCCATCCAATGGCCATCAGTGCCGACGGATCAAGACTCATCATCAAGATCAACTTCCACGAACTGATGATCGAGAACTGCTCGCTCATCGTCATGGACGCCGTCGAGTTAAAGGCTGTGGGTCTGACGGGCGAAGGTCTCGTCAGTGAGGAGATCACGCACGTCGAGGTCTTCAAGGATCACCTCTACGTGACGATCATAACCCCTCGGAAGACCCCGGACTCGATGCCGTCCAGCCAGCTCTACTACTTCAAGCGTACGACGAATCGCGTTCCGTCAGGCTTCATGCGCATTCCACCGCGGGTCAGCCACATCCCAGGCTGCTTCCGGATCCTTGAGGGCAACTCAGTCTACATCGCCTGTCTCGGCTCAGAAGAGGACCGACGCAAATCCGTCGACAAGGATGCTGCCACGCGTGGCCAACCGACGAAGCGTGTCGTTGCGCTCTACGTCACGGAGATCGGGATGCTGATCGTCTTGTTTGCCGCCGAGTCAGAGGGAGGTCTGGCTCTGCTGGTCATACACGGTGCGGACGGGTCAGTCAGGGGTCGTGCGACGTCGAAACACAGCAATCCAATCTGCTTGTCAATGGCGAAGGATAATGCAACGGCGTTCGTCGGCTTCAGCAGCGGAGTCATTGAAGCGTATCACGTCCCTTCGGCCGTGCTTGGCCACTCCTTCAGTGCTCACCGCGGTTCAGTGAACTGCATCGAAGAGACGGATCCTCTGATCGTCTACACGACGGGGTCAGACGAATACCTGCGCCTCTTTGACCTCACGGTGACCCCGCTCGCAATGGACTTCACCCGGAGTGAATCAACCGCTGGAACGGTGGATCCAGGGTCGGGAGAGGGTCTGTCCGATGAGGACACGTTCCTGCTGGGGGCCACAGACGTCGCTTTCGTCGACATTGGATTGACCGACTCACAAGTGTCGCGGATGGTGATTGGCTATCGGTTGAAGGGTCCGATGGTTGCGAAACACGACGGAAGGTTCATGACGACACAGCTACA
>OX457038.1:75936353-76086353 GCA_949752735.1 Lumbricus terrestris | reverse complement strand
CTGCTCATGTGCCTCCTCAGTCTACGCTTTATACGCGTGCTGCGTGCTCATGGCATGCCTGGACCGGCATTGCATGTCATCACTCGAGCGACTACAGTAGCGCGTCTGCTGTACGCCTCTCCAGCCTGGTGGGGACTTCTGAGCGCGGGAGAGTTCGACCGCATCGAAAGGTTCTTGGGACGCGTCAGACGAGCTGGATTCCTCCCCTTAGACTCCCCTAAAGCAGACATTATGGCTGAGACTGCTGATGCTGCCCTCTTCAAAGCTATAATTAAAGACAAAGATCATGTTATACATAAATTTTTCTCTTATAGACGCCCTGACAAATACAATCTGCGTCCTAGGCCGCATCCATTCGAACTTACCAATAAAAACAATAAAAATTTCATAACACGGATGCTGTATAAAAACGTTTAGGCCTACTAGACTTTATTCGCTGCTCCTCTGTGCTTGTCAACAGTCGCGCTATGTCGACTGGTTTTTCAATAAAACGAATATTATTATTAAAGGAACACGTAGCCTATATAAAATGCAAACAGTATAGTCCTACTTTTCCCAGGCGTCAATAGCACCACCTCTTGTTCTTTTTCGTTTCCTAGGTGCTATGCGTCGCCGTTTCAAGTCGCAGCCAGTTCGTCGTGTCTGGTTCATCAGACTGCACGATTCGCCTGTGGAACGCCTTCACCGGTCGCCCTCTGTCGACCTTTTCAGCCTACCAGGATATCTGTGATGTGCATCTCTTTCGCCAGGTGGACGACGAGCTGAAGGTGGCCGCCGTAATGGTCGATCAAAATGGTCAGAGTCGTCTGATGCTATTCAAAGCTTTGAATCTCGTTACAACGAATAAAAAGGAAAACTTCTAGGAGTCGATCCCAAAACATTGCGATCGTTTTCTAAAAATTATGATCAATTAGAAAACAGACGAATCACGAGATTATGTGAAGATTTTATATTTTTATATGCAGAAATTATTATGTGTGATTTTGTGAATAAAGATTAGAATGCGTTATACCGTTTTGAGGTTTCTTTAAGAGGTTGTAACGGCCAACCCGCACATCCCAGGGTATAGGCCTACAGAAGAAGAAAAAGTTTCATCTTCAGACTTTTGGAGCAAGACAGACAGAGTTCAATGACCAGCTTGGAAAAATAAAAAACAGAAAATCTATCGAGACACTGGAATTCAAATTGAACCGCAATGAAATTATATTGAGAAGATTTATTCAACGCCTTGATACTTGAATATTATATTGGCGATATGCCGCAATATTTTTCAGTGAATTAACCTCAGAGGTTACTTTTTTCACCCAACTGTCAGTAGGCTATTTGTGCTGAATTATTTTTCAGCTTTGAAGTTATGCCATGCTCTGTAGTGCAGGCTTTATCCATTCATATATGATTTTGTCTAATTCCATATTTTAAATTTCTTTACAGTGAATGCATGGTCACGTGACTTACGTCATAAAATGACAATAATAATATTATTATTAAAAAACAAGTTGTGTGAAAGAAATCTCGACGGTTATTATCTGCAGCTAATGCCGCTAAAGTGATATAAGAATGGATTGAAAATGATGAACGTGATGTGGATGATGTAGGGCTTGAAGAAAGATGGGAAATGGGTGTGTCGGTAACTTTGGCAGGCATTTCGATTCAATAATTAACAAGCCAAGCATTTTACACTCGTGCAATCTTGTATTTTTCTTCTTTTATTAGTAGGCCCTTAACTGAAGCCTCAATAATGTGAATCTTTTTGGGCAAATGGCCAAAAAGGTGAAAAACATAAAACTGTTAAAACACTTTTTGGTGCCCCTAGAAATTTGGCGGCCAGTGGCGGCGCTAGGGGGGTAAGCCCCCCCCTATAAAAGGCTAAGCCCCTCAAAAATCCGGGTTTTTTTCTCCATGTAAAACTGAAATATTTCCACAATTTTCGACTGGATGACTGAAAAAAGGTCATCAGAAATTTTGGCAGATGAAATTGGAAAGTTTCCATCAGATTTCGGCCGGATGACTAAAAAAAGGTAGTCAGAAATTTTGGCGGATCAAAATGGAAAATTTCCTCCGGGTTTCAGCCCCCCCCCCCAAAGCTGAAATCCTGGCACCGCCAATGTTGGTGGCCCAGCCAACTGCCTGCTTTGCCTGTGCCTAAGACCGGCCCTGATTTTATAGACTATGCACACAAAGTTTAACTCTTAATTCTTGACTATGTGAGCTTGATATTTTAATTTTCTAAACAATTTCAACATTTCACAATTTCTTATTAAACCAAAGTTATAAGACATAAAACAACTGTTGACAGGCCTATTGAAAGCTGATTAAAAGTAAATTGCTTACACATGCTTCTTACTTTTAAAATGCATTCTAAAATGTAGCACTTTAAAATTATTTCGTTTTCCGTTTTCTTGACGTTTTCCTGTATTTAATTTTTTGATAAAAACGTTTGATTGAATTTATTCCGTTTTTAAAATTCCGTTGTCATCGTTTTCAACATCTGTGACGCAGACAGCTGGAGCAACTGAAGTCATTGATATTCTCTTGTGAACACGAATTCGATGGAAGACAAAGTTTAATCGACAGCAGTTATAATGCTATAATGTTATAATGCTTATATATTACACAGATCAGAACAAACTATGCAGCAAAGGAAACAATAGAGGCTAATTTCGTATCACAATTTACATCAACAGTTCATTCAATCTTTGATGCTGGAAAAGATATTTTAATATTTGTGCTGCTATTGTACAGAATGTCAGGCGTCAATAATATATTATATAAACCTCTGAATCAGTCACTATACACAAAAATTCTATTTGTTCGGATAACATTTAATCACCATTCAACAAATACTGTGGGCCTGCTAAGTTGTCCATGAATTACTACACGTAACAGTTTCTAAACGAAAATACAGCTCACTTCAGCAAACCAAAACCCAAGTACACTTCTTTCCTAGACCTTGGTATGAGAATTGCAGAAAATAGATGGGTGGGGGTGTACGTGCAGTTGGGCAGGCAAGAAGACTCAACAATGGGGACATAAGAGAGATTGGGCGTTAACCCCCACCCACAATTCACCGCAATTCTCACCCTCCTTTATCCCTCGAGCCGTTTCAACTAAACACCATTCAACGTAATCAACTGACTTTTCCCTACTCCACCCATTTGGATCTTTGCCAAGAACCGCTTTAACCCACGAATCCTGGCATCCACTTCACTGGCTCCCTATTCGCCAGCGTATTGAGTTCAGGGTAGCTGCATTGGTATGGCGATGTTGTCAGGGCCTCGCCCCAATTTACCTCAGAGAGCTATGCAGCTTTACATTGGGTATCCAAGGACGTCGTCAGCTACGCTCTGCTGATAAGGGAGTCCTCTTAGTTCCTTTTGCTCGTACTACTACCATGAAGAATCGAGCCTTTTCTGTGGTTGGACCAGTGGTCTGGAATGGCCTTCCTTTTGAGCTACGCCTACACCCTGGGACTCTACAAGGATCCTTCCTTACTAAACTTAAAACTATTCTTTTTGGGCGCGCTGGAGTCGGGAGCGCCTATGAGTAGTTTTTCTTGAAGAAGCGCTATAAAAATGTCCGAATGAATGAATGAATGAATCCCAAATCGACCTTCTTGAATTAGTACCAATGAATAAACTGGTTGCAACGAAATCGGTTTTTGAACGCTGTAGAAATACCGAGATTCTGGTAAATGCAACACTTTGCATCATTACCCAAAATCATGCACACATCACTTAGCTTATAAAGTTACAACATACCCATTAATTATTGAAACCACATTGAATAAACTGGGTGGCAAACAACTTCCTATCTTCGCCCTGTAAATCGCATAGGCTGCAGTTGTGCGATCTAGCAAATGCCATTCAAGTCAACGTAATTGCAACATTCCTTCAATAACATTAATAACAATAACGTCTCTAGCTTCCTATTGTTTACAATAATAATGTAGATGTACCAAACAACGTCACAATAGGTCTTTTAGCAACGTAATGAACCCGCAGAGCCACTGCACAACTCAAAACTCAAAATCAATGAAGACACAGAAAAAGTTTTAGGTAAATTATGAGCTTCTATAGCGCTGGTACAAGGTACAAGTTTTGAAGTTTATAAGTTTTTTTCTTAAATTTGTAACACGTGCAATGTCACAATGAAATGTGAATCCGAAGCACAAATAATCAGTTGCCAGACGAAGATGTAGTTTAATAGATGACTAAATATTTAGTATATATTATACTTGAAAGCCAAGGGGCTGCAGATGCAAATCCACATCGAGCTGCCTCGTAGGGACCTTGAGCAAGTCCCCAGTTGCTCATGTGATTTGGCGTGAATCTAAGATTCAGTGTCCGCACTGTAGTCGGGAGCGCTTCTGAGTAGTAATCTTGAAGGGGTCCTATATCAAGTGCACATACATACATATCTGCTATATAAACAAAGCAAATCGATTAGTACTAGAAAAGATGATTAATTAATATGTGACAGTAGACTATAGATGATTTCCCATTGTCGAAGTAGGCCTTTTACATGCAAAACTTTTGAGGCTCAGGGAACCTTTAAATATTATCCGATTTTAATTAAATTTTTTGCAAAATTTTATTTCAATTAAAGTAACAACGTGGGATGGTGAGATGGAAAGAAATCAAATTTTTTTACACTGTGCTAAGAGACTTCTAATATATACATGTATATATAATTATATATATACACATAGATAAAGACATATAGATATAGACAAAGAACGCCCATGATGAACAAGTCACTTGAAAAAGAGAATTCGAGAACTAAATGAAGAAAAGCAACTCAACAAAACGGACAGATTCTGGCCGAGTTCCACATTCTAAGCACATCAACTGAACAAAACTCTTTACATTACACAGTCAACCTCAATGGACCTCTTTACATTACAAGACTGCACTGAACTGGGCCACAATTTCGTCCACTCTAGCACCACCCTGCTATTGACAGCTTCAGTAAAAGAGTTTTAGTAGCAGTAGCCTATCAATATATATACTTCCCAAATGTATCCCTATAACATATGACCCAACTCTCACACTAAGCAGCCTTAGTTTTGAAAATAGTTCAGCCACAAAAAGGAATGTGCGTGACTTTTGACAGCAGATTCACTTCTCTCTCTCTTTCAATTCTGGAATTTATACGTCGCATGATCAGAACTTGAGACTTCCAATGGAAGGAAGATCGGGCAGCTTGATGTCCTTGATCCGCTGTTGAATGTTAAGTTCCTTGACGGCAGATACCGCTCTCGATGGTGCAGATGCCAGGCCGGCCTATAACAATCAATCAAACAATCAATCAATCAATTAATCAGTCAATCAATCAATCAAACAATCAAACAATCAATCAAACAATCAATCAAACAATCAATCAAACAATCAATCAATTAATCAATCAATCAAACAAACAATCAAACAATCAATCAATCAGTCTCTAAGCAATATAATTAACCGTCTATTATTTAAAACTGACATCACTGATTACAATTCAAATCATCAACAGCTGACAGCAGAAGTCGAATTCAAAAGTTTGGCAGCCGTGCAAGGTGCACACCTCACTCTACATATACAATACAATCTACCTAAAACTGCTCATTCAATCAACGATATCTTGTGAATGAAAAACTGAGTTGAACATTTGGAGGATAGCGAAAATCAGTCACACGATGTTCTGCTCTTTGCACCAGAGGGACCTTACCATCACCATAAATGATTACCATAAATGATTCACGGTAACGCTACGATCAATCGATTGACCGACCTGACTGACCAGCAGACTGACTGAATACTGGGCGCACTTACTTACTGACTGGCAGACTCACTGCACTGACAGACTTGCTGGACTAGTTGTTGATTTGTTGACTGATCGAATGAACACCCAGTAGTCAGTGAGTCAGTCAGCCAGTGAGTCAGTCAGCCAGTGAGTCAGTCAGCCAGTGAGTCAGCCAGTGAGTCAGTCAGTCAGTCAGCCAGCCAGCCAGTCAGTCAGCCAGCCAGCCAGTCAGTCAGCCAGTCAGTCAGCCAGCCAGCCAGTCAGTCAGTCAGTCAGCCAGCTAATCGACCCGTCATCTAAGGAACCGACCAACGACTAATCTCTGATGTTGCCCTGACGGTCTGAATATTGATCTGAATGTTGGCATCATCCTTTTTGATGTTGACCTATTTACGGATTACTCTTGGAGCATCATCAGTTGACACTTTGTTAATTAGAAAGCATGGGTACAGACTTTGTTAATTAAAAATAAAACTGACCACTCAAACAATAGGACAATCAAACCAACTGTTAAACGGTCAGCAATAGGTCAGTCAGTCATAAATATAAAATATCATGCACAAACACAAATTAACTGCAAACCGACCAAAGCATCACCAACTTGAAACGCTATCTCCTGTTTAGACTGTAACTCATCAAACCCTCAACAATCAAAAACTGTATATTGGGAAATTCAAAATGGACGCTGTGAGTCATCACTGGATGAAACTTTTAAAGTTCATCATTGCTAAATTAGAGTACTTGGTTGGCAAGAGAATTTCAATGGTTGAAATTTGAAGAGTAAAACTTATTTTAAAAAAATTAAAACCTTTAGTAAATTCAATTTAAATCTTTTAGAAATATAAATAAATTTAAATCTTATTCAAAAAATAAATTCAAACCTCTTTGAAATAAATTTCAAAACATCAAGTTAAACTCATTTTAAATAAGAAAAAAATTCATATTTTATTAAAAAAAATTAAATTCGAATCTGTTTGAAGCAAAAATAAATTCATTAACAAATAAAAATAATTTTTGAAATTAAATCCCACAGCCCTTCAAATAAATTCTCTGCAAAACATTTGCATCTTACCTCTGGGATATAATCCGAAACGATTAGAGAAATAAAAAACTCAGAAATTACTATAAAATCTTAACAGTATTATTCAATTACAATAACAAACTAAAAGCAGATCTAAGTAAACAAACTAAAACTTAAAAACAACGACAGAGAGCACAAATTGTATCCAAGTTTAGGATAAAAGAAGCCAATTCAAACACACTTTCCTGTGGGGTGTATAAACTTCAAAAAGATGATAATTGATGCTCAAAATTTCATTTTGAAATGATTCTCAACACAAACTTAGAGTATTAAAACCTAGGTTACGCATAATTAAAATATAATTATGATTTATCAAAATAATTTGAATCTTAAAATAATTTTCAGCACAAATTTCAGTACAAATGTCCAATTTAAGAAATTAATGGATCTCTTCAACAGAATGTAAGTGTCACAATGATTTACAACAAGAATTTGACAATAAGAATCAACTTTATATGGTATAAAAACTTGGCTTAGTCTCACATTTTACTTATTATAAAAGAGAGTCTGAGTTTCAGTTAGAATTGCCTTTTCAACTAGATTTGTAAAAATTTGAATACTGAAGTCAAAGAGAACAATATTCAATTTTAAAATCGTATTCAAATACTAAAACGAAATATAACACCATCTTTCGAATACATAAAAAATGCTCAGTTTATGATGTAGCACCTAATGAAAACAACATCTCAAGGGTGTCTCGATACCAGCACCCACCCACCATGGTCAAACAAAGGGTAATAAACCTACCAACTTACTTCCACCCAACCTACTCCAACCGGATCACCATCCAAAACCCTATGACACAAAATCCTAAGAGTCGGAATTTTCTTTTTACACAATGTGTTGGAATCAAAGAAAAGGTATCAAGTTCAAGCAAATGGAGCTAAAGTTTCCACAGCATTTTGTGTCATTGTTGAAGAAAGAAAAATAAACTTCAAAAGCTAAAGGTATAACAATTTGTATTAAAATTTAAAATCAAAAATCAAAAATAGTTACTGTTCCCAAGGTAAGTATACACACACAGTGTCACACACACATAGTGTTACACAGTGTTGAGTATTATGATGTTAATGACATTGAACACTCCAAAACATGACATGACATGTAGTGATATAATGTCTCATCTCCACATTGATAGTGACTCAATCGTGGCTAAATGACATGACATGTAGTGACATATATGTCTTTCATCTTCACACTGATAGTGACTCAATCATGGCTAAATGACATAACACGCAGTGACAAATATGTCTAATCTTCGCATTAATAGTGACTCAATCATGGCTAAATGACATGACATGTAGTGACATATATGTCTTTTATCTTCACACTGATAGTGACTCAATCGTGGCTAAATGACATGACATGTAGTGACATATGTCTCATCTTCACATTGATAGTGAATAAATCATGGCTAAATGACATGACATGCAGTGACAATTAGGTCTCATCTTCACATTGATAGTGACTAAATCGTGGCTAAATGACATGACATGTAGTGACATATTATGTCTCAGCTTTACATTAACAGTGACTCAATCATGGCTAAATGACATGATACATAGTGACAAACATGTCTCATCATCACATTGATAGTGACTCAATCATGGCTAAATGACATCACATGTAGTGACATATATGTCTCATCTTCACATTGATAGTGACTCAATCATGGCTAAATGACATGACATGTAGTGACATGATCTTTACATTGATAGTTACTCAATCATGGCTAAATGGGACAAAGAGGGACAGGTGAACTAGACATTTCCAAACAACTTCTGCACTAGAAAGTTACCGCTTATTAAAGAAACCTGACACTCAGCAGTATCATGACAGTTGAATACAAATCTCTTTGAATTTTAGGGAAACAGAAATTCCCCTTTCAAATATTACCGGCATATAAACATATGCGCATATCCTTGCAATCTTTGCCAAAAAATATACCCCACACAGGCAGACACCTTCAAAGCAGGATTGTAAAAAACCCAATAAACTCAAAATTGATACCTCTTCGTGATTCAAGACACATTTATTTAAAAACTGTGAACCTTGAATAAAATAGTTAAGAATGACGAAAAGACACAATACGAAGAAATTCACAATTCATAAAATTGTAAACATAAAATATTATTTTAAAAACCCAAAAATATAAAGAAACTCTTCATGAAAAGTCATACATTATGTTCTAAATTGCAGAAATTTAGGAGAAGAAAAACTAAAAAGTAAAAGTTGCTATTCTTGATAGAAAACTGAACTTATAAAGTTCTTTGGAAATTTCAAAAGGAAAGAAAAAAAAGGAAACTTAATATTATGAGCTGGCAGAAATATCAGCAAGCATCAGAAATGATGCCAACAGGCAAGTTGAATCCGGGACTAATGTCAAAGGGATATGAAGCCGACGAAAATTAGGTCATTGACCCAATTTATGGTTGATATGTGGCCGTATCTGGGATTTTTGCAAGGTAGGTCTCACTCACCATTCCAGTTTGTTTTGTTGACAACTGTTATAGCGAAAAGTGAAACAATTTAACGATAAAGAGAACTATATAAAATGTGTTCCAATGTGTCCCAAGGAATAGTCTGGGATTGGATTGGCATAAATTTAGACGAAATTTGAGGGAAATTGTGCGGATGACAAAAAAAACACCGAAACAATGCGACTCTGATCGAAATCACCCTGCTTATTACCCGGATAAACGTCATACAATCGCCTGTGACGCATCAGAACATACGGTTTCTGATTGGCAGAGGGGTTGCGGCTTCATGTCCCTTTGATATTACTCCCATGTTGAATAGAAGGAAGGTAGACTGTTTACGTGAGAAGCCGTATTCACAAGAAAGCCTTAACTACAAAACTCACAAACGCGGACCGGAGTCACGCTTACAACTGACGTCACAACGACGACCGACGTCACAAACAGTAATGACGTCATTCGACCAGGATTACCTCTTGTTTCTCTAGCTTCTCCTGTTCCTCAAAGCGCATAAGAATTTCGGCCATGCTGGTCTCGAGGGCCAGTCCTCCCATGACCAGCTCTCCCAGGAGGCATTGCACCTGAGATCAGTGCAACAGTTGACAACAACAAGAGCAACGTCTTAGCAACGACAACAGTTTCATAAATAGACAACCGACACGAACAACAGCTATCACTACACACTACCCAGCTAGGTGACAACATCGAAAACTAACATCTCTGCTATGCTACACAAAAATGAAGACTACAGACGCGGGGGAGCAAAGCCACATCTTGCCGCAAGTGGCGTCACCTACCTCCTGCTTCTCGAACTTCTCCTGGTCGGTGTAATGAGTTAGAATATCGACCATGTTGGTCTCTGCTACCATTCCACCGAGACACAACTCGGATAGAATGTATTGCACCTGGACGCAAATGAATCATCGCAGGTAAAAATCCAGGTAAATATAATTATACTGAAATAAAAATAAATATTATATAGGGTGTAAGTGAAGGTGACATCACAAATACAACTCCTTCGCTCAATCAATCAATCATTCATCGTTAAATTAAAACTTTAATCACAATAGCACATTAATAAAGCTGGCATAACTATGGTATCGGGGACCTAAGTGTCATTTACGATTAGGCTAGGTATCGTGAGGGTCGGTTAGGGTTTGGGTCATTAGAATTGAAGGTAACAAAACAGATACAACTCATAGGATCACTCACTCATCCGTCCGTCCGTCCACCCACCCATCCACCAACTTTAACACACAACAAACCCTGAGGGACAGGAATCACAGTTTGAAATCCGTTTGATCTTAAAGTCAACAAAAAGGTGGAACTGAAAGTAAAATACCAATGAGTTACAATTCAATAATAATTCATTTGTAGATTAAATAAATAATTAATTTATTCTTTCATCTCTTCGTTAATTGGTACGGATGGTTCAACCATGATGCACTTAAATGGAAAGAAAGCCACGATTGTTTCCACGTATAAAACATAATTAATTAAATGTGCGATTCACTGATCATTGAGTAATCGAGTTAGAACTCGGAAACAATAAATATTGTGTTACAGGCAATTTGAACGACCAATCATAGTCAAACGAATTTGATTAAGCAGGAATGGATCCCTAAAAAGTACTTAGATTATGGCGAACCGCGTTTATTTTATATGGCGAATATCATTCCTAACCGAGGTGTGTAAATGTTACGAACAGCACGCACGGATCATATTGCATTCATTCATTCGTTCATTATGGACATAATATTTTATAAAGCGTTGGAACACTTATACAGGTCTAAGTCCGGTTGAAAAGGATGGGTTAAAGGCTGCGATAAAACGCATCAGAACAAGACCTTGGACTAAGGTGCATACACAGTGGAAGCTCATTCCACATCATGGGGAAAATAACAGAGAAAGAACGGTGCTGCTTATAAGAGCAGTTCGCGATTTTGAGCGAGGAATGGAGATCACGACGACCCTGCAACCTTCAGTGGTCTGATAAAGGTAGCCTACTATTCAGAGGCACACCCGATTCTAGCACGACAGAAAGTACAGTTTTTACTTGAATAAAAGAGCGGGGTGAATAAAAGAGCGGGGTGGGTTCCCGGGACAATACGCATTGACGCGTTCAGCTTCACGTCCAAGTTAGTTTGGTTTTACAACTGTGTTTGGAGCGGACCCAAACTGGAGAATAGTATTCAATTCAATTCAATTGGTTTATTGATCCACCAAGAAACAAAGACAAGCAGACAATTTTGTTTACAGGATAGTACACACAGAGATTGATTGCGAGTTAACATTTGCGATGATATGGACAGGTGAGCAACCAATACTGAGTGTGGCAGAACCAATAGGCTACCCGAAGGGAATGATCCCGCTAGTGGGGCCTATTTACCAAAAAATTCATTGTGGTAACAATAGAAAATAAAAAGCACATGCAATATTAATTAATGGCGGTGCTTTTGAAAGCAATGAACAGTAGCAACGGGATACTTTCCCTCAAAACATATATCAATAACATAATAATAAATAAACATGAACATAGGTTAAATAAAGGAGTTCATTTTACATTATTTAATGTGTATGCACGGATTTGAGTTTTAAACTGAGCGAGACTCCTGGGTGCACGAATACTTTCCGGTATGTTATTCCATAAAAGAGGACCCTGATACTTAATAGAAAACTTTCTAGTGTTCGTTTTTGCAAAGACACTTATGTAGGCTCTATTATTTCTAATGCCTTTAGTATATAAGTTAGGTCTAAAATAGGATGAGAATGCAAGTGGAAGGAGGTTGTTGTCGTACTTATACATAAATGTACTAGTTTGGATGAAATTAATTTGGGATATTTTTAGCACGTTCAATTGTTGATATAAGGGGCTAGTGTGAGCATTAAAGGGAGATTTAGTAATAATTCTTATGGCTTTTTTCTGCAGTCTATTTAGCTTAGTTAGGTGAGTGTCATATGTAGATGTCCAAATGAGATTGCAGTAACTTAAGTAAGGGTGTATAAGTGTAAAATATAATGTTTTTAGTACATGAGGTGGAAGGAGATAGGCTATTCTGTGAATTATGCCTATATTTTTGAATTTGTTTTTGAAATCTCAGCTGTGTGTATATTCCGCCGTTGAAAAACAACACCAAGGCCGTACTGCAAAGGGTCGAGACATGGGCTCCCCAGTTTGTGCCGGTGTCACGAAATAGAGTATCCCCCGTATTAATCGTATTCCCCCAAATGAAGAAAAGTCGAAAAAGTCACATTCGCATATATTTATTTTTGCAAATTGATTTTCATCTGATTTGTTTTGAACAATGACACTAACAGGTATGTTAATTCGTACTAGATAATTTTTTCTGCTTTGGTTTTAGAGCACTTAGAACATATTAAACACTTAATAACACTAAATAAATTTCAAGTCACTAATTTAAAGTTACTAAATAAATTCGAGTTGCCTTTCTCTGAACATTGCTTAGGACACTTAAAACAACTAGAGTCACTTCAAATTTTGATTAGAGCATAAAGTTTTCAATCTTACACATTTTTCAAAAAAGGGGATATAATGGTTTATCCCCCGGATAGTCTAAACCGGTTAAATCCATCCGGGGGATAGATTAATTCATCCCCCGGATAGCTTTCATGGGGGATGCTCTATTTCGTGACACCGGCGAGTTTGCTTAGCAGGTTGTTTCTGGTACCAACATTGAGATCCAAATACTCGAAGGATACGCGACCAAATTTAGAGAATTACGAGTCAACCATGCATGAAAGTAACACACCAAGCAGTGCTTTCTTATTAATGCAAATATTTTCAACTTAAAAGAGGTGTGTAATAATTGTCAACAGTTCTCACGTCTCCTTTGGCATAATTTATATTACATCACTTTCATTTAATATATCTCGTCGTTTAAATGGAATAATAATATGAATAAAAAACAAAATTTATATGTCACTTAAAACACATGTCAAGGTGATTAAAAGGTCGTCAGAAATTTCAAGTCAGAAAATCCATGTCTTTCTCGAACAAATTCTCCATCTAGCTTTTTCTAGCCTTCTTCCGGCCGGATCTGACCTTTTATCAAAATTCAGAGTGGAATCCCTGATTGTAAGAGTAAAATGAAAAATTATGAAACTTTAAATCAGGGTCTCCATGGCATGAATGATCAGCATGTCCAACACGTAAGGACTGCTTTGGTCAAAACCGAGCTTTTGCCTTCTTTGGTCCTGCACTGTAGTCTCTCCATTGACACGTTCTCCGCTATTTACTCGTACCCCTAGAATTTCCTTCCACTGTCTCATAACTACTCTCTTTTCTTTTGGCTTTTCGCACTGGGAGCACCTCTGATTGGTGTGCACAGTGAAAAGCACTTTATACATTTATAGATACGATTTATATTATTGTTGCTGAATAAATATGTAACTTGCTCAAGGTCACACCGAAATGCGAATCTGAGGCACGTATGGCCAGCTGCCAGGAGAGATGTTCAAGTTAGAGATTCAAATGACTTGTATTCGATGATCGCAGGCAACGAGGAAGAATGTAAGGAGTTATTAGTGACAGAAGGTAGAGAGATGAGTTGGTTGGTTCTGAGGGATTTGCAGGTCAAACAGGTCAGTTTAAATTTTATCCTCACCTTAACAGGAAGCCAATGCAGCTGTTGGAGTAGGACTGAGGAACTAATTTGTAGTGGAACGCACAGCACAACCTGAGCTAAGGAGTTTTGCAATGTGCTAAACCCTATTTAGCTCAATCATAGGCATACACAATTCATATTTCTGCAGGGGAGAAAAACACAATGGTCACTGTTAAATTTTTATGAGGACCCAAAAAATGAAAAGCAGGAAAAAAAGAATATGAACATTTTCATAGACGCATCTAAATATAAATTTCTCGCTTTCATATTATTTATCATTGGCAGCGTTAGAGTTTTGTTGCAAAGAAATTTACTTAAAACCAAACGTAGCAGTTAAAAACTTTCCAGAGAAAACAAGCACCCCTGCCCCTCTGTGTGGACGCCAATGCCCCACAAAAATTACATGTGCCAGAATCCGTAAAGATGTCGACCGTCATTGTAGATGTCAATAAACTTTAGAATAACAACAGTTATGAGTTCAGCATACCTTATCGACGTGGAAGATTAGATCCAGTTCACAAACGTTCTCAAAGCATTTGTCTAACGTTTCGACGAAAACCTAAAGAAAAAAGTCAGATAAACCATAGCAAAAATTAGTCAGTCACAAAACAATATTATACTGAAAAGTCCAGTAACCACTAGTAACTGTGAAAATAATTTTAAAAAAGTTAATTTGATTGTTCATAGTGGAATCATTCAACCTAGACTTAAAACAGAGAGAGAGAGAGACAGACAGGCAGAGACAGAGAGACAGAGAGAGAGTAGATGTTTGAATCTATGTCAGATTCTAAATTACAATTACAATTCTTTTACAATAAAATGCTATTCTATTTCAATAACAATTCTGTTGCAATTAGAAGGCTATTACAATTATAAAATATCCCTACAACTCAATTAAATAATTGTGATAAACAATCAGACAGTTCTAAGATCCGACAGAAGGTTCATCCTCATATACCAAGACCGATATTAAAATTAAGTCACTAGCACTGTTCCACCTGTCTGGAATAAGCTTCAAAGAATAGAGCGGATGAGCAGACGAGGACTACGCTGGATAGACAACATGAATAAAGATGCAACGTCATCACATGGACTGACCCTAAGGGAAGCAATGAACCTGACAAATGACAACAGAGTGCATCTGTGGTAATTTATTTGTACCTGCCGCCGCCATATGGATGGCATGAGGCATTATGGCAATAATTAGGACAACTATCACTACGAACTTAACAAAGCTCACCTCTTGATAACCTAACAACTGTATATCGGCTTCCGCTCTCTCTCTCTCTGTCTCTCTCTGTCTCTCTCTGTCTCTCTGTCTCTCTGTCTCTCTGTCTCTCTCTCTCTCAAGCTCAATTTCACTTCCTTCATTAAAAAAACGGCTCAGAACTCACTACTTCTCCTTGACTTTTAAGCACATGGATCTCGAACTGCTTCTTCTTCTGGCGACTGACTATCTACACCTCAGATTCACATTACAGTGTGACCTTGTGTGTGTTATAAATTTATTAAATAATACCACTAATAATAATAACAATAACATGCTCCACATGCATTCCAATGCTCTTGCAAAAAATATATCGCCTCAAAGTCCTCCCCACTCCCCTCCCTCGCCGTCTGCGTTTGAATCTTGCTCTGGACCCGAAATTGACTGCCCTTCGATATTGTTTTGACTGAGAATCTGAAATAAACTCGTTCCCACATTCGCTTTTTACGATTTAATACTTCTGATTGATAGTTGCGACAGTACTGTATTACTCGCCAAAAGAATTAAAATTAGTCTTATAAAATTTATTTCCTCAGTTTATATAGCGAATGAAGAACGTAAATGAGGTGTGTAAGGAGCATGTCATGTCATGTCATTCCGCCATCGTCGCTCTGCGACGGTTGGCTGCACGAATGGATGAGCATTTTCCACAGTTGTCTATCTCCTGCCATGTTCATTAACCTCCTCCCCGAAAGTCCAGTCCACTTCAAGATGTTGTCTATCCATGCCATTCTTGGTCTTCCTCTTGCCCTTTCTCCCTCCATCAGTCCCGTCATCAGGTTGTTTTCTATGCTTTCCTTTTGCTGTCTCATCACGTGTCCGAAGTATCGTAACTTTCTTGTTTTTACGTGGGTCAACAGTTCTTGCTTTGTTCCTGCTATGAAGTACACCTGTTCGTTGGTCAGTTTTTTTGTCCATGGGACTCTTAATGTTTTTCTAAGACATTTGTTCTCGAATGCTTGTATGCGTCTTTCTTCCTCTTTCTTTAAAGTCCATGCCTCACACCCGTATGTCGCCACTGGAAACACCAATGCCTTCAGTAGTCTCGTCTTTGTTCTGTTGCTGACAGCTTTATTTTTCCAAATCTTCGTCATATTTACCAGACTCGTCATTCCCATCGCAAGTCTTGCTTTTACTTCTCCCGTGCAATTTGCATCCTTTGTAACCCGGCATCCCAAATAAACAAATGAATCCACTTGATCCAGCTGTCCTGCGTTCACTTCTGTTATCAAAATTTCATCAGTGGTTGTCATGACCTTCGTCTTCCCTACATTTATCTTCAGGTTGAACTGTTCTGCTGCCTTCTCTACTCGGTTCACTATTTCTTGAAGTTCTTCCGGAGATGTAGCAATCAGAACAATATCATCAGCATATCTGAGGTTGTTTATAATCCTCCCTCCGATTCTAAGGCCTCCTCCAAAGCCTTCCAATGCTATTCGCATCACCTGCTCCGATAGAATATTAAATAAGCATGGTGAGAGGTTGCACCCTTGTCTGACCCCTCCCTTTACCCTGAACCATGCTGATGTGAGGTCGTAAGGAGCAGAACCCTATATACCAATGCATTTGTCTTTTATCCAGTCCTAGAACTGGCACTGGATTACAGGCAGTGAGGAAATTAACATTTGAAGCCGATTGGTTACAGGCGGTTTAACCTGCGACTATTATTATTACTGATGGGATATGAAGCCCATAACAATAACGTCATTGACTTACCTTATGTCTGTGGCTCATATTTGACATCTGGAACTTTTACAGGTCAATTAATTTTTAGTCTTTTTTGCTTTATATTGATTAATCTCGTAGTAAAAGACATGCGACTGTAATTGAACAAAGGAAACGTGCAATATGACAGAAACAAAAAAAGACATCACATGCACACGCACATGCATGCACACGCACATGCATGCACATACTATGCCAGCCATATGAATGGTGTCCTTCTTGGTTCCTCAATCTAGAACTGCTTTGACTCAGTCTGCATCATTTGCCTCAATTGGTAATTTTCTTTGGAATGCACTTTCTCCATCTGTTCACTCCACAATTCTGTCTGGCGGTTTCTATTCTGGCTACTGTCTAGTCTCTTCTCAAAACCTCCTTTTTCTCGTGGGGTCTTATGCTACAGGGCCACTTCTGAACAGTTCAACTTTCTTTATAAATGCTTAAATACAATAGAGTACAATACAATTTACAGACAATAGAATTTACAGACCTGTATTAAGTCTAGAATTCCAAGTTCGCTTTCCGATGAATCAACGCAGAAGACGAAGAAGAGTGTTGCGTAATGTCGGTAGATGAGTTTATAATCTGATCCACCAATCAAACTACAACACATCAAATCAAACAACTCCACATATAAAGTTCAGTACATAACTGCAACAGATGTAAAGAAATTACAGTCCAATAGTTAGGGGACAGGACCTTGTACTCATAATCTCTAAATTTTCAAAATGCCACTAGTAAGAAAAGTGCAAGGCACCAGTTTATACACGAGCACTGAACTTTTAACCCAGAGGTCAGAACTTAAACCTCACCAGTGCAGAACTTGAGGCAAGATTTTTGCACAACCCATACCCTCATGGAAACTCAAATGTGTTGTGAGCACTTCTGAGTAGTTTCATTCAAGGAGCACATAATAATGACTGAATGAATAATAAATTGACTGATTAATTGATTGATTGATGATTTGATTGATTATTTGAATGATTGAACAATTGATTGATTGATTGTACGACTTACGATCCGCCTTCGAGAAAGTTGCAGACATTGTCGTCTCGCTTTGAGACGAGAAGAAACGTTTCACGGATGATCTGCTGCTGCATGTCCTCGGCCTACGACAACAAACAAACAAACAAACAAACAGACAAACAATGTATTATTATAATAATAACACCACCATAATTTCTGCAGCACTGTGCCGCACCTTCTCCGTGGTTGGCCCTGCAACCTGGAATGGCCACACTATACATCTTCGTCAAATGTCTACCGGTCTTTCTGTCTCATTTCCAACTGGTCTTGAGACAAACCTATTCGACTGTGGTTGGACTGGGAGCGCTCCTGAGCAGCCAACCTTGAAGGCACACTATATCAAAATGCAGTAATAAATAATCATTAGTATCTAATATCATCATAACTACTAATATCAGTTGTCCAGTAGATGAACGGATTTCGTTTGGCATTCCAGAACAGCTCCAAAAACTTGACCAGGCATTACTCTCTGAAAAATTTCCTCAATGCATTTAGTTGCAACAGTCTCGTCAGCTGTGCACCAAACAATTATGTATAATAATAACATTTGAATAAATTAAAAACTGGCTTTATATTATGATCAAGCCTTCTATGTTCTTTCCATTAACCAAGTTGTAGAGCTAGATTATCGCCAGGCACATAAACCCACTCAATCACGTATCCAGAAAGAAGCATACATACATAATTAAACACATTACATTGTAATCATTGCCAGCCCTAATATAAACACATACAAACTTATATACAAGCATACATGCATGCATATAATTATGTATACATGTATGCACACAGTCACAAACGTAAGCACGCACACACACACACCACACATAAACAAATACACACTCACATACTTTGCAAGCGTTGATCACATGACTATTGTGCACCGCCCACAATTTTTTTTCCGCACGACTTGCAATTTTTCCGAAATAAACAACCAACATACGAAAAATATATCAATCGCATCGACCAAAAGGGTAACTGCGACTTCTATGGCGGCCGCACTTCAGTAGGGTGTCCTAAATGTAAATAATATCAACGATAAACAGAGAGGAGCTAAAAGACTCACGTAATACTGGTAGAATTTTGTGAGTCTCGGCTTTCCATGATTATTGAAGATCAGAATGGCTTTAATCATGATTTTGCTTACAAATATCAAGCATAAAAGAAGAATTTTAGTCGACTTCTACCATATGTTCCTGCAACGTGTAGAACAACAAATGATCGATATATCACCGTAGAGTCCACTGTTGATGATGACGTCATTGCACCGTCTGGCGACATCTACGAACGGAGGAGTTTGTCTAATGGAAGCGACGTTCGTTTAAAATGCGTTTTATCTTACATAGCACCGGTTATCCGGGATTATAACTCCTTATTTTCTGCATTCCCTAAAAACTAAATCGTTGAATCATGAGATGGTGCTCAGTTAAGCAAAATCGACATGTATGACAGTATGAGAACAGAGTCGGGGCGCGAACTGTGCAATGAAGACTTTACTAATAATAATCTTCTTTTATGAGACTGACGCAGCGTAGCATGACAACAATCAGTCAGTGATGAACGAACTATTGCAATTCAGTTCGTATACAGGAACCGAATAATTTACTCGGCAGCCATGCATGCAAGGCTCTCACACCGTCCTACTAGACCTACTCAGTTTATAAACGCCAACTGCCGAATGGAAGATCGATATCAGGTCCATCACCCTAACCTAATTATTTCCCCCTACACATGCATGGGTTCCTACGGAAGAGAGCTGAAAGAATTGCGACTGAACCATCATACGAACTTGTTTGTTAATCTCTCACACAGTGTGTAGGCCTAACGTTAACTCGGCAGTGTCGATCACCAAACTAAGGTAATAATTTTAGGACCATATTAGACACCCTGAAATATAGAGATAGGCCTACAGCTGCAATATATAAATTGTCAATTTCGTTATTCTAGCATTATTTCTACTGCGGAAGGAGTGACGCGTTGGATTCATGGGCGGAGATTTGGTCTACAACAAGCGGGGGACGAACGAGACCAAAATTTCTGAGAACTTTTTTAGTCATTTGTCCGAAAACTCCAGGATTTTTTTTGTCTCGCAACAAACTGTTGATGACATTTTTTAGTCATTTGGTCGAAATTTCCGCAAAAACCTACATTCTCCTCTAAAAAAATAGCTGATGACTTTTTTAGTCGTTTTGTCATATTTTGTTCGAATGGGATCTCTTCTTCTAACGTTAAAACCTTTATAACGTCACCTACGTTTTTGTGAAGTGCACATGTCCCAACACTTCACGATTGGTGGACGAATGCATGGACGCTCCCCACCACATAAATTCTCCCCAGCCTAGGTCTCCGCTCATGGTCGGATTGGGATAGAATAATTGTTCCCGTAACTTGTAGGCCTAGACCTAACCGTCAAAACATCAAATGCGAATATATTTTTAAGCGTTTGTTCAAATGGTTTACTAAGACTTTTTATGAATAAAAATTGTCAAATCATTTAGCATGCAAGCAGTCACGCACCGATCTGTTATAGGCCTATCAAGGATCATAAATCTGTTGCAAAATGTGGGGAGGGAAACCCCGCGCTTATACCCCAGGATCAACGATCCTATGAACAGACTAGACTCGTTCTCGCGACTGTTTTCTGTTGGCGTTGCAATAAGATTTCCGATGTATTTATTAGCCTACGATTCTGAGCACTCAAAATAAAACATCGTTTATATTTTCTTGAATAACTCTATAGGCCTAATGTTACTATGAAACACTTAATGCCAGAGCGAACAGCGCGACATCTGAAAGTCAAATTTGGCAATGATTCAGGAATGATTAGGCAATGATTAGGTCTATTCTTTGCTTTTGCAAACAATAACGGTTCCTTTGACCTAAACAGGTACCGGTAGGGCTAATAGCAGAGTTCCAGCGCAATGGCAGTCAGAGCCGTTTTAAGGCACAGGCCCGCGAGGCCCGGGCCTAGGGCCCCGCGCAACAGGGGGGCCCCGCAGTGACCCAAGAAAATTACATTACAATTACATTACGCATCAAATACATAAATTTATTTGAAGATTTCACGTAGATGCAGGTTACAAAATAATGCTCTATATAATTTTTAAGACACTTAAATTTGAATCTTCTTTTAAACCATATCAATGACGTCATTGACATAAATCGTCCGTAAGCAGCCCAGCCATTACTCCGTAGTCCGTACATATCGAAGACTGTTTTGAAGTGTTTTTCTTCAAGTTTAGATTGTAATCGCAGCCTTCGCAGGTAAACAATGTATCTTTTGTCAATATTATTGTCGCTGACTAGGTCCTAAGGTCTACAATGTACACATAGGTCTATTAAGCGAACTATCAGACAACCTTAAGAGAATGCGTAGAACTTATATGAGTGGTGCTGCTAAGAGAAAGAAGGAGGCAATTGAAATGGAAAGTTTGACCAAGCATCCAAAAGTCTCTTCTTTTTTCCAAAGTCAAAAAGCACATTCTTCTTCGGTGTCCGAAATTGAGACGCAAGATTCTCTGACGTCGTCTTACTCGTCTACTAGTGACCTTGTCTATAACACAGACGAGCAGTTAATGTCGCCGGAGACTCCGGAGTATGATGGCATACCACTACTACCAGGTGAAAGTTCAGTTGCTGTCACAACATCAACATTAGGAATAATATCCCAGCCTCCCAGGATGTAACTCATATAAGCTTGGCGGCGTCGGCCGACTATCCAACCGATGCAGCTTTATGGAGTCCAATTACTGAGGAATTACGATCTTACTGGATTCGTAGAGGTCCTGCCAGTTGCCAGCATAAAGAGTCTGACTTCAGTATGACTCAACGCATGTATGGAACTGGAGATAAGTTGCACAGGCGTTGCTTAACTGATTCCTGTTTCCGTCGTGAATTGCGCAATGGAGAATCAGTTTGTCGCGAGTGGCTGCTCTATTCTCCATCGCAGAAGTCTGTATACTGCTTTGTATGTCGCTTGTTTTCAACAACCACCAGTAGGCCTATACGAATAGTCATCAATCTGCTCTCTCCACAACCGGCTTCAGCGATTGGAAGAACATACTGACGCGTCTCGGCGAACATGAAAATGGTGGGGTTCATAGAAAGTGCATGCTTATTTACGCTGAGCGTGTAAGGGAGGCTGGTCACATTGATACACAATTATTGAAGCAAATGAAAGAGGAACGGCAATATTGGCGTGAAGTCCCGAAGCGAGTTGTGGCTGTAGTGAAGTTTTTGTCATCCAGAGGTTTATCTTTTAGAGGCGACAATCAGATTCTAGGTTCACAGCGCAATGGAAATTATTTGGGAAGCTTGGAATTACTCAGCACATTCGATCCATTTCTAAGTGAACATTTGAAGAGGTATGGCAATGCTGGAAAAGGTAACCCTTCCTATCTGTCGGCAACTGTATGCGAAGAGTTTATAGCATTGATGGGCAACAAAGTTGTCAGTTCAATCCTGTCAGAACTAAGACAAGCAAAGTATTTCTCTCTCAGTGTGGATTCCACCCCTGATGTGAGTCACACCGATCAATTGACATTTACCGTAAGATATGTGAAAGATTTATCACCAGTGGAGCGCTTCTTAAGATTTGTACCAATCCGTGGTCATGGAGCAGGTGTAAGTACTTTGACGTATGTTAAACTTTACTTTATTTTACACTTTTATCAAAAATGGCTGAGTTAGCAGTTTATAACTATATTAGGCCTAATAACTGAATAAAATTGCACATATGCACAAGGAATGCATTAAACTTTAAAGCAATACATTGCAATTAGCTGAGTCTGAGAGATTGAGTCGGAAATCGGGTCACTTTTATAGATAGCGCTAAGGTTTGTGCCTAGGGCCCCCAAACTTCTTAAAACGGCCCTGATGGCAGTACTGTAGGACCTACGTGTGATAATAGGCCTAAGGATCAATTTTGCGTCACCCTTAATTCTTTGTCCAGGCTTAATTAGTGCTGACATTGCCCGCCACTATGGCAAGAACGGGCATTGAGGGAATATTAATTATGGCATTATGCATCCAAGGACGTTGCACGCTACGCCCTGCTGAAAAGAGAGTCTCTTATAGTTACTTTTGCTCGTATACTGCTATCATGAAGAGTCGAGCCTTCTCTATAACGGTTGGCCTAGTGGTCTGGAGCATAGATGTAAAAAACGATGAAAATAAAATAAAAAACGGAAAAAAACGTCGTTTTTTTCAAAAAAATAAAAAACGACAAAAAAACGATAAAAAACGGAAACGGAAAATAATTTGCCTTTGTTACATATAAAACCGCATTTTCACCTTGAAAACATTGATTAGGAACCTACTACACGAAGGCTATCTCTTAAATGATGATGTTAAACGATGAAATAATGACTTTAGTTTGCTGAATCCTTGAGAGTTGGCGGAAAACATAAGAAATATCAGAAAAAAGTTAAAATTAAGGAGAATAATAGTTATTTTTCCCATCGTTTTTTATCGTTTTTTATTTTTCAAAAATAAAAAACGAAAAAAACGACGTTTTTTGGGAGCGAATAAAAAACGAAAAAAACGTTTTTTACAACTATGGTCTGGAGTGACCTTCCTTTAGAGCTACGACTCCACCCTGGCGCTCTGCCAGGATCCTTCCTTGCTAAACTTAAAACTGTTCCTTTTGGGCAGACTGGCGTCGGGAGCGCTTCTGTGTAGTTTTTTCTTTACGGGGCGCTATATAAAATTTCGAATGAATTAATAGCATGATATGACTACCCAGAGTTCAACGAAGGCATGTACTATCTTACCCTCGAATTAAATTAGCAATCATTATAATGGTTCCACTAAGTCGATTGCATACATACCAATAGATCCATGTCTGTTACTATTTATATATTAAATAAAATCATTTAGAGAGGTGTCTAAATAAAACGCAAGTCTATATTTTCCCTACAGTATTTTGCAATAATAATAATGATAAAAACCAGGATCTGTCATCAAGGGAGGTTATACCCGGACTGGTATAGGAGGAGCTGTGGAACATGCGAATGGTCAGAAGTGCAACAAGTACTCCACGCTTCCTGTCTCCCACGCCCATTGCAATGGAAACGTTCGCCCCCATCAATCGCGCGGGTCGAGAGTTTTTTTGGAGTTGGACCGCCGTTGTGCCACTGTTTCCGGCGATCCAAGGGAGATATCCTACCTCTTCCAGAGGATTTCAGTTTGCACACAGCGATTCAACGCCGCTGCTTTCAGATGTACCTTTGCACCACATCCTGGGGACAAGAACCACGCAGGCACTCTAAGCTCGAATACACTTTTGCTTTTTTAGTCTGGTTATTTAGCCTTAGGCTACTGCTCTTTTAATAAAATGTTTAAATCATAAAAAACACAATAATAGTAAGCCTAATAAAAACCAAAGAAACTCTCCAAGTATTTAGACGTTCGACGGATTTATCTCCTCATGGGCGGAGTTTGGTTTCCTTTTTTTTGGGGGGGGGGGCTAAAAACTTGGTCCAGAAGGCGCGGCGCCAAAAATTTGTTTTCGTTTCGTCCTGGAAAAAGTTGATGACCTTTTTTTAGTCATCAGTTGTAAGTGCTTGGGGTCTTAGCCCGAAAACAATGGACCATTTACACGGTAAAACATGACTATGGGGCTTCTTGGGGAGGCTTAGCCCCCAGCCCCTGATAAACTCCGCCCATGTATCTCCTCATCCTTTTAGCCGTGGAAAACAATGGAGCCTCTCAGTCACCATCCATTTTTGAATCGTGAAAAAACGGTCGGTGGTCTCACTAAAAGTGATATAACTTTTGTTCTGTTTGAAATATTTTGATGAAATCCGGCCATGATGTAAATATGAATTGTAAATAAGCCTGTAAAATTTTATATGGAAATTCTTACCTTTGGTCAAGATATTGGCAAAAACGTAGGGGGGTCTTTTTTGGCCCACCCTGTACATGCCTGAATCAGTACACGTATTACACGTGCATATGCTGCAAGAAATAAAGATGAATTTTCCGATATGGCCGGCGGCAGCCATATTGGATTTATCAATTACGTCATTTGTGGCGGAAAGTACCTCGGTGAATTTTCATGTCCAGGGACCCACTGACTGATTGGAAGTGAGAAACTTCCCCAACACCATTTTGCATGCCGGACCTCATGCAGTGGCGGAGACCTAGGGGGGGACAGGGGGGGACGGTCCCCCCCAATAAAAGTGTTGGGGGGGACGGCCCATGCATTTGTCCCCCCCAATGTTTGAGCGTCAAGACTTGTTTTGGCGGCGAAAATAGAAAATTTCTTCGGGATTTAGGCGAGATTTGGCCGGATGACTAAAAAAAAAAAAAAAAAAAGGTCATCAACTTTTTTGGCGGCGAAAATAGAAAATTTTCCGAGATTTCGCCGGTCGTCAGAAATTTTCGGAAAATCTCGCGTCTTTCCGTCCCCCCCCAATTCTCGGCGCAGGTCTCCGCCTATGACCTCATGGCACACAAAGGTATATGTCCTTTGAGTGGCACTTCAGAATTTTGTAAATTGCGACTCCCCATTAAATCGTCTTATTTCCAATGTTGCAGTAGAAACCTGCGATTTTTTCATGTAAAATTGAACGCGGTTGTCATTTTTATATAAGCACATATTACAGCGTTCTAAAGGTGTTTAAGTCGGTCATCGGTTGTTACTCAGAAAGTGTTATAAGGGTGTTTAAGACGGTTATTTATTTATTTAATTATTGTTATTCCAAAGTTTAACTTCGTCCTGTGTCATCAATGGCCGTTTATTTATATACTATCTATATATAATTTGAAATTTCGTTGAAATGTGTTTAATATCTCGAGCTTCAGGTGCTATATGAATTGGATTGCAAATTCTAAATGACATCCTCTGGAAACTAAACAATTAACGTCGAGTATAGTCGAAAAAAAATTCTGTGCATTTTTAACCGTCTACTGCTGCAGTGGTTCTTAAACTTTTCAAGGGAGCCGAACCCCAAAAGAAATCCATGACTACTCACCGAATATTAATATATTAATATTAATTGTTGCTTTTAGCGTACATCGTACGATGCTATTTCTGCAGAAAAACAACGAAAAATTCTGACATAATCTCATCGGTAATATCTTACGTCACAGAAAGATGGCTGCCGGTGTTAATTATCGGGAGGTGGAGTAAGACATAACTAAGGTTAACAGGATGAACAGCTTTAAACTTCATAAT
Organism: Lumbricus terrestris; assembly: GCA_949752735.1. Classification (NCBI taxonomy): domain Eukaryota; kingdom Metazoa; phylum Annelida; class Clitellata; order Crassiclitellata; family Lumbricidae; genus Lumbricus; species Lumbricus terrestris. Next base: position 76,060,195 of record OX457038.1, on the reverse strand, counting down.
TGTGGTTGAGCCTGGTAGGCAATCTTTTTCAAACAAAATTTATTAAATAAAAGTTTAAAAATAAAATTAAAATAGCAAATGATTTTTCACTCACACTTACTGACCCTAATATGTATATAGCCTATTTCAGAGGACCTCTGCCGAACCCCGGGCACTGGCTCATCGAACCCCAGGGTTGGGTAGAACCATAGGCGGAGACCTGGGCCGAGAATTGGGGGGGACGGAAAGACGCGAGATTTTCCGAAAAATTTCTGACGACCGGCGAAATCTCGGAAAAAATTTCTATTTTCGCCGCCAAAAAAGTTGATGACCTTTTTTTTTTTTTTTTTTTTAGTCATCCGCCCAAATCTCGACGAAATTTTTCTATTTTCGCCGCCAAAAAAGTCCGGCCAACAATTTTGCACAAATTTTTTTCCGCCGCCAAAAAAGGCTTGGCGCTCAAACATTGGGGGGGACAAATGCATGGGCCGTCCCCCCAACACTTTTATTGGGGGGGACCGTCCCCCCCTGTCCCCCCCTACTAGGTCTCCGCCCATGGGTAGAACACTGGTTAAGAAACACTGGTCTATTATTGTGTATTGGTTGTGAACGTTTGAACGCTTCAATTGAACAATGTGCGTTGTAGGATCTACAGGTGTCCCGATGAGAAGTAGAACCCACCAAAAGTGTCATAATTTGGTCGAAACTTGTAGGATTTGCCTGAAATTTTAAACGCAGCAACAGTGGCCATAATTTTAATACCACCAACTCATTGCGCCGTATCATGTATAGATAAAACAGCGACGACACTCGGGAGCGCAGCTGAACTGGCCGCCTCGTGCAAAATAACTAAATATGCAGAGCTCCCCGCAACCCACAACTTCGTTCCATTAGCTTTAGAAACATTTGGACCGTATTCTGAATATTATACTGGCAGGAAGTCAACTCCGCAAATAATTTTAACACGAGGACCCGCCCACCGCGCTGCCTTGAGCCCCGCGTACCCTAAGGCCGGGCCTGGGAACCGATCAACATGTCAGGTCGTGAGATCATTGTGGAACTACATTGTGGGTCGTCGGCTGCCTGCCGCCACGGGCGACCCAGGAGATTATTATTTATTCCATCGCCTGTCCATCCGCACACAACGCTAAAACGCTATATCATTTCGAGGTACTTTTATGCACGACACCGGAGACAAGGTCCAAGAACCACCTTAGCAATTATTACTCTTCGGAATATGTTAGACGTAGGAACTTGTCAGCTTTGCATTAAAGAAAGTTGTTTATAATAAAATAATAATAATGACAATAATAATAACAATTATAATAATAGTAATATTAATCCACGAAATGAATCGTTCCGGGTTAACGTCATCACACGTTTTTTATTAGTCAAATCCAGGTAGGTCAACTGTGTCAAATGTCTTTTCAAAGTCAACACAAAACCGGAGACATCGGTAACAGTCACCATCGATATTACAACAGATGAGGTCAGTCCGACTCAGAAGGCAACTAGTTATTACTGGTGACGGTAGGTGGCGTTTTGACCACGTGGCGCCACCAATCGACGTCACAGGTAAACAAAGGGAGCAACTGTAATCTTTCTTTCAAGCGATTATCTCGGGCAGCGAAGGGGCAATTGAAGAGGGAACGTTGATGCTTGCACGGGGTAGAAACTGGGACAGTGTCCAGTGCGTGATTGTTGGGGTGGCAGTTGGTGATATTATGTGTGGGCAGCCGACCGGTGGTTGATGGAGGGTGAAATTGAGGGGTTGAATGTGTGAACGGGGATGGGGTGAGAAAGGCGACTGATTTCGGGGTAGCGATGATGGGGCTAATGATGGGGCGAAGTGAAACGATCATTATATTCGAATGGTCAGATGAAGAAGATACAGATACAACCAGATGCAGACAGTCACACAAACAGACATACAAACAGACATACAAGCAGATATATAGGCAGTCATATAGACAGAAACAGGCAGACAGAGAAAACAGGACTTAAAGGAAGCTGACTTGTATTCACCTGCATTGTGACTTGTTATTCACAACGATCTATAGGGAAGTCGAGCAGTAACCCTAAGAATCATTGTTTTAATGCAAAATGAGGAAATTTTATGGCTCTCAAAATGCATGTAAATAAAGTGAGACACATTGGACAATTGTACATGTTCAAGTAGAATAGTTTTCTCGATGGAAATGAATCATCGTATGGATAATTATTAATCGCGTTAAGATAGAGATTAATACCTAAAAAGATTATTATTATTATAAAGAGTCGTTTCTGGTCATAATTCCATCTGGAACTCTCTGTCTCTTTTTGTTCGATGCTCCATCTTTCGCTCGAAATTGAAACCCAGCTTGTCCAATGTCCAGTAATTCTGCCACTGGATGCACTCTGCCAGTGTCAGTCCCAGGCCTGGATAAAGGAGGAGGGGTCGCTTGTGGTCTTTGTTACCACACAGTGACGTTAAACTGCAAATACACACACACCAATGTCCAGTCTATATACCTTAATGGCTGCCCAGCTTCAATGCGTGCTTCTGTATTTTGTAAGGATGGCATTAATCAACAAATTGCAGTCAGTATCATATTGTCCCAAGTCTGAAAGATGTGGAGGGTGGTGCTGATGATTCAGAAATTTATGCCTAGAAACTGGCGATTATCCTTAGTCATCAACGGTCGTTGACGATAATTGAAGGTATCTTTGTGTATAAACTGCAACTTCACCCAATTCGTATTATTGCATTGTCAGTCAGAAGTCTGTGTAAAAGAGAAGTGTGACGCTATCAATGTTCTTTGTCATCACTCAGTGTCGCTAAACTAAAACTCCTCTAAGTTCTGAATATATAGGCCTACCATACTATTGGTAGTGCCAGTCCCAATGTCTGGGGAAGGAGGAGGGCGACATTAATTATCTCTTTAATTGCACAATGTCGTTAAGCAGCAACTAACGAATCAATTGCCCTCAGTTGCCTTCTTTACCTTGCTTACCTTATTGCCTACTATTGCACCTGTCAGCTTCGTATTACCTTTAAATATTGCGTCATCACATCCATTTACCTTCACCGTAAGTAGTCTGTGCATAGAGCTTCAAGCCATCGACATAATGCTGTCAGCAACCCATCTTTCCATATTTTACCACCCTTCACTATATTATCACCTCATCAAAAGACCTTTCCAATGCCAATAGTCATGCCGTGATGACAGTTAACCGTTACAATCAACCCCACTGGGAAACATTTTCCACCTATCCAGTTCTTCCCATTGTTCCAAACTCGATCCGTCGACATTTGATCGTCCATCCTTCCAATAACCATCTTCCAGTTTCCAGGCAAGTTTCCGATAGACTTAAACCACTATAGCGACAGCGTTGGCGGACACAATCGACGATGGTCAGTTGTGCCAGCTGTGATCGTACAGCCATGACGGCGATCGCTTTAACGGTTGATGGAGCACAATAGGCGGCGTGCTTCAAAGGGTCTTTATAGTTCACTAAAATGCCGCTTTCGGACTGTATCTGATGAACGTAGCCTAACTGCAGTAGGCCTACAGTGCTTGAATATTATATGAATAACTCAATTAAAGAAAAGAAATAAAATACTTATTAAATGCAATCAAGCATGAATTAATTAAATTAAAGAAATTAAAGAAAAATAGGTATAAAAATGTAAACGGGTGAACAAATGACAACTAATTTAAGCTGAAGAGAGAGAAAAAGAGGGTGAAAGAGAGACACACAGACAGATAGATAGACATACAGACAGACAGACAGAAAGAAAGAGAGAGACATACAGACAAACAAACAGACTGCCAAACAGACAGACAGACAAATAGACAGATATAGCGAGGCAGATGAACAGTTTGAACACACATGTATACATTCAGTACAACCGAACCTGAGTTGCACTGCAGTAGGCTACATAGCAATTCGCAATAACAACGAATAATTAATTTCAAATTAGGTATAAATTTTGTATCAAAAACTACCAATAGCCAATTAAGTTCACGCAGCCAAACATCCCAGAAATTTAATTTTGTCCAGTATTTTACAATCTAAAAATCGAAATTAAGTTCAATATCATTATTGTTAGATTGTCTCTCGAAATCCGACCTACATGCATCTACTTGACCTAGAAACCTTTTGACTTGAAGCATCACGTGTGCTATGGACTGTCGATGGCAAGCAACGGTGGTTGTCTCATTTCTTGTTGTCCGTTGCATTGTTGTTCGCATAGAGGGCGCCAGAGCAGAAGTATGGGTGGTGTCGCGTTGCTGGCGGAAACGAGCTCGTACCGGAAGCGGAAGTGGAGGCGTTTTGGAGCATGCGCCGTGAGTATCGAAGCATCGCCGATCCCGGAAGAGCGGGAAGGGTTGACTGTAGGCCTGGGAGGGAGGGGTAGAGGGGTAAATGGGGTAGATTGGGGGAGCAGGGGTTTCTACCGCCGAACATGTTAGCGTAGTAGATCATCGGGTTGTCCACCAGGTGGCGGTAGGTGACCTGAAGCAAAGACTTGGAACAAGACGGTAGAAGGGAAGTCACGTGACCTTCGGTGTCGTCTACAACAGAAAATGGTTGTGTGAGACAAAGGGTGAGCACCGCTATCACCACCACCACCATATAGTCTATCAATATAAATATCACTGTCAAAACTACCACCATCGAAACTCAGCCATTATTCGCTCTCTGGCAGTGTCGGTTTCAAACTCAGATGAATGTGGAAAAACGTTCAAGTGGAAGCGGAGTTGGTGGTGGTATTGTGTTGTGATAATATTGATGGTGGTGAATCTTGTTTTGTCAATGGGGTGATACTGATGCCGCCGCCATTACCGAAACCAACAGAATGATCCTGATTTGCCAACACTAATAATACCACCACCACAATCAGATTTATCTTCGTTTATTAATAAAACCTGAATGGCAAACAACATTCAATAGCAAATCACGATAGAGATGAATATAATTCACATAAAAAACGAGAGTTACCCATAAGTTATCGTCTGTAAAGTGACCTAGGTAGGCCCTAGATATAGTTAGTGCCATCTTTAGCAGAGAGTTTTAAATAGTGCCGCCGGGGGCAAGGGTGCAGGTCATGATAAATGACGAACAATTGGAGGGAACGTGAATAAGCTGGTGCCCTGCATGCGCTGGGAATGGCGCTTTAGAAATTTTGAGAATACGATTACGAAGAAACTTGGTCGTAGACTACGACTGCTTCATACCATCTCAATTAAGCAGACAATCATGCATACCTATATAGATAACTTTTATCAATATATTAGTTTCATATTCTACATCTGATAGGCTAGGTCTTAGTTTTTTAAGCCTGAGTGACAAACCACAGTCATTCAGTGATTGTTAGGGAAGAATAATGAACATAGAAATGAGTTAGCATGAAGGCATCTCTTTAAAGTAATCAATATTATGGGCATGATAGTTACTAGTGGCACCTTTATGAGGGAGCTTGAAACAGTGTGTCCTAAGACACAGTTATAAGGGTACTAACTACTAAGCTATAGGAAGGAATAACACCACTACCACAATCCACCACCGCAACCACCGCCGCCACCACCACCACCAAAACCACCAACCCCACCACCTCCTTATTTCTCTGTCCAAACTGTTTGTTAATCTGATTCTCTGTCCATGATTTCCGATGCCATAATTCGACGTCAATTTTTCTCCTGTTTATTGAGACGATTCCAAAGCGACTTAGCAATTTGACAGTTGGCGTAAATGTTTACACAGCTCGAAGTATATCGAGCCATCTTTGTTTTCATCGTTTGACCGTCGCTGTAGAGTGCTCGGGCGTCATAAGAGCACACCTGGTATGTCATCCACAGTGTAGCGGTTCTTGCCGGAACACTGTGAGTATGGATATCCGCTTTCCCCAGAAATCCCATCATGCCGTTCGCTTTGCGCCGCTGAATAAGATGCGATGCGGGTGTTTTGGAGTGATCCGGTTGCAATACATCGTCTTGCAAGTTAAGCGCATTGGAAAACAGAGAAAGGTATTAGAGGTGTCTGGGAAATGTCAATTGGTCAAATAAGAGATCAGTGTTTCCCCAGGTGAATTGGGAAGGAAAGGGAATGGCAGGAAAGGAAAGACAACGGTTGGAAAGGCAGGCAAGCAGAGAAGTAAAGAGAGAGAGAGAGACAGAGAGAGAGAGAGAGAGAGAGAGAGAGAGGGAGGGAGGGAGGGAGGGAGGGAGAGGGAAGGACGATAAGCAACACAAAAGACGAGAAGATAGGAAAAGACAATGCATTGATAGTCTAGAGAAAAATAGGAGTGGAAGGAAAGACAGAGAAAACACAAAGTGGGAAAATGATTTATAAAATGAAGCGAAGGAAAATTGCGACAGGTAAAAAGCCCAAGACAAAGGAAGGGGGAAAAGATCAAAAAGAATGGAAGATAGATGAGAGAAGATTTAAATTTAAAAGAAATCAAAGTATAAAACAAAGCCAAAGAAGATGAATACTGGAACAGAAGGGTTGAAGGGGGGGAGTGTGTGCTTCAGAGAAGGAACAGAAAAGTGATCATACAGGAAGGCAGGATCTTACTCATGTCCCGAGAATAGCGATAGTATATGAAACGAGAGATATTTATGGGAATTCTACGAGGTGGAAGTTTGAGGCAACATTCGCAAACCGTCCATATCAAAACAACGAGGTAGCGATGGGCTACAGAATACGTTGGGGAAGGGAGTCAATGTGCTGGCTTTCGTCTCTTGTAGCCTAAGTGTCTGTAAGGGAACTTCACTGACAGTGTGGGTTGAAGAAGACCCGCATTTACACGCGTGTTCATTGGCAGACATATATATATATATATACATTATTTAGAGATATTTATATTTATATTTATATAGGCGGCAATATATATATGATTATAGGTATGTGCACGGTATGACTCAACCGCTGAATGTTACCGGTATGTTACTGATGTCGTGTCGAACTGATTACTGTTACCGACTTTTTAATACACTAAAATAAAATGTGTCAGTTGATGGGTTGAAGATCGATCCTTATAGCAATAGTTCTTTTTAAAATTAGTCTTCCCTTTAACATTCTAATTAGAATAATAGCAATATTGGCATTAACAATGATGATGTCAATTATTATAATTTATTAAGTAATTGAATTTGAATCCATTAATTATTGATGACCTGATTATAGCGCATTCATAATACTTCAGTAAATCAATGCTGGAAACAACAGATCAAAGCATAAGGTGTCATAAACGTAATTTTCATTGTTGTTATCTTTTACATTATTTCTTCTTCTCCTTTGCTCTCTTCCGTCAGTCATATATGACGACGATGAGGCTCCTACGTGACTTCTCCAGATTTCTCTACTTATGATTGATGAGGTCCTTTGCTCTTTTCATGCTAATAACAATCAGGTCTTCTCTGACTTTGACACTTTGTCCATCTAAATTTTTGGTTGTCTTCCAATACTTCTCTCTCCTTCCACATTTTACAATTTACTGTTACGGTGACAGTAGGCCTAATGTTGTAATGATAAACTTTCCTTAATATTGTGACATCAAGTTTATTAAATATTTGTTGAAAGCAGAATGGTCTAAACTCTAATCAATCACTATTTTTAAACCATTTTTGCTTATTATTGTATATAAATTATATCGATAGCAATATCGTTTTAAAGGTGTCTAGCGAAATCTATTCTTCTATCAAAGTGTTTCGACCGCTTACGAAACAAGACTTAATGTCGTTTGAGTAAGTCGAAAGAAATTGTTTCGACTTATATATGGCCTACTCCTCTTCTTTTTTTGTTAAAAAAACTACTAAAACTTTCATTTACCAGACGTCTGAATGAAAAACCTTGACCAAAGCGCATACCAGAAAAATCTTATAAAAATAATAAGTTTTATTGTGGGGTAATTTTTGTGTGGCGCTTATGTTGATGAATTGCAAGTTTGCTGCCTATAAGCTTAGTAGGCCTATTCGACTGGGATAACTATTTCGGTCGCTCGATTTTTCTTATACCGAACAGCTCAAAACCAGAAATTCGAAGCGCCGATGGATGGGTTAGAAAAGAAACGTTCGTTATCAAGATGTCTTATAATTAATTATATCAGCTATATAGGCAATTGGTAAAATAATTATATTCTCTGTTGTTATATAAGGTAGAAATTAAAGTTCTATGAATGAATATTATTATTCGTGAGTTTCTACCGTGTCTCTTCAAGAGGCGCTTCCGTCTCCAATACGGTAAAAAAACCGGAGCTATACACTGCAGCTTGAGTTGAAGAATAATAAAGCTTCAATAAGAGTCTTGGGAAACAGATGTAATTCCTGTGGAAACTATTCGAGACCAGATGGTCCACCACGGAGAAAGGCACATGTGGCAGCGTGTAAGCTTCTGTCCACTAAAATGCGGGTTTCAGTCAGTTTCAATAATAAGATTATTATAATTATTTCATGTTGCTATACCGTGGTCCATGACTAAGCTTACAATTAGGTTATAATTATAATCGGTTGAAACATCTCAAAACTGTCTAGTGAGATTGATTGACCCAACAATCATCATTGGCTATTGATAGTCTGTAAATGAAGACTGATATTATACAGTATTTTACTCTGTAGTCTATATGCCTGCTTGTATTTTGCATCATAAAACTTGCCAGGTAGACCCTGACTCGGTCTGACCTAATCTTCATAATAATATTATAAGTCATCAAGTGTACGTAAATCCAGATTTGTCAGTCATCACTGGGAAGACCCATGATACCAGCCTGAGACTCCTGAGTACATGGCTGAATGGGTTTTATTCTGGGAGGGGGTTGGGGGTCCAAGTCCCAGAACTAACCAGTTTCCGATTTTTCACAGGCTAACACTGTGTATTTTACGACTATGTCCATTGGTACCCCACCACATCCTCTCAAAGTGGAAACCCCTCTGAAATTAATTCCAACTCTTTATTGCGTTTAAAGCGGAAGAATCTCACCTTTGTTGAATTCGAAATACGCCTGCTTCATGATGTCGACGTCGCATCCAGGTGTGTAGGCTCGTACAGGTGAGCGAGCATAGGTGTGTTGTTTGATGAGGGCATCCAGTGAATCTCGATTCGGAAGACCAAAGAAGAGAGATGGATGGTTGTCACCTCCACCGCATCTAAACAATCGATTTTTTCATTGATTTTAAAATTAATCAACATATTAACGATTTTCAATTTGTTTACATGCAATTTGTGTACCGATATAAATAAATTTAGTCGATCAAATTCGATTAAGTTAGTGCACAATTTTAGAACTGCTGGCGTGGCGTGGCCAGAGTTAGGTCTTGCTCTAACTTATCTACTTGATCTTTGTCAGCCTTATTCCGGTAGACTACAGGGATTAATCGATCGCTACACTCAATGCGAATGCATGTGGGTGCTCTCATTCCCGTTTGTTCGTACCTCCATCTACTAAGCCGTGCATTCTCTGAGGTTGACCCGACAATATGGAATACTATCCCTCTTGAAGACTGCTATTTTGCCGCGCTGGAGTCTGAAGCACCTCTGAGTAGTTTCTTTCAAGAGCTGCTATATAAATACTCGAACGAATTAATGAACGAAACTATAATTTACAGTACTGTTTATAGGTTTTAATTGTAAGCAGTAGCTTTCATAGCACCTTCTTCAATTCACAATGTACGAATAAATGTTGCTTCAAAAGCCAATTTCTAAGCAAATAAATATTCAGAAGATCATTCGGTAAACAGAGAGCCTTCCTCTTTCAGAGGATGCACGAAAAACGCAGCATATGACATGCAGAAAAGAATCAGCGTGGCTTGAAAAGCGCATCGTGTCTCGCCATCTTCTTCTTCTGCGTCTTCTTCTCAACGCACAACGATTGTCGTTCATTGAAGGAGGCAGACGAATCTTCGTCCGTTGACGGTAACGAATCGAACGCTCGTTTCACGCTCGACGAATTCGCGTCAACGTTGCGAAGCCCCGAGATCTCCGAGAGACTTATCGACGGGTGACGACGAATACGACGACGACGACGACGACGATTGCATTAATTGAGTGACCAGTTGTTGCTATTGTTGTCCAGAACTATGTCTGTATCTGTCTGTCTTTATCATCTGTCCATGCTTCAGTCTCTGCCTCTGTCTCACTTTGCGTCTCTCTGCATGTGTCTCCAGCAGAGTTTCTTTTTGTAGCTGCACTTGTCTCTGTATCGCTTCCTGTCTCTGTGTGTCTTTCGCTCTGTCTGTATGTCTCTCTCAGTGTCTCTATAGTTTCTTTCTACCTTTCTCTCTGTATGTGTTATGTCTGTCTGTCTTTCTGTCTTTCTGTCTGTCTGTCATTCTTTCTTTGTTTCTTTATTTCTTTCTGTCTTCCTCTCTTGTTCTAGCAAACTTTTTCTCTCCTCCCTTTCTCCCTCTCTTTCTCCATCACTCCCTCCGTCCACTTTCCCCCACTCCATTCTCTATTTCCACGTTCTTCTCTATTTCTTACTTCTTTCCCTATCTTCCTCTTTCTCCCACTCTCCGCATCTCCCGTCTTTCAATCCCACCCTCTCCCCCTATCTCCCATCGTTGCCAAAGACAATCGCCCTCCTCCTCCTCCTCCTCCTCCTCCTCCTCCTCCTCCTCCAGTCCATGCTTCACATCCTCGCCTGCCTCGGGGGAGACGCTGGTTCCCTTCCATCGCTGCGTAATTTGAATTAGATCTGTCAGTGAGGCGCACCGACGGGCTACCAGCGTTGCGTTGACAGTGGTCAGTTCTGACTGGGCGCCTCGTCGACCATAAAACACCGACTGGACAGCGGTGCTTGACCAACGCCAAGCGTTGACACAATGAGAATTAGCAGCGTCCAGCCACGCACCGTTGACCACTTCCGGTTTAAAGCGGAAGCGTAGGGTAGGCCCATCACGTGATACAACTAACCACTTGATATCGCAGACTGTGCCATTTGAATTAGAGAAATTTTATCCAAGCTCTATTTAGATATTTACTACATGCACAAGCGTTGTTTTTAAGCGAGGCCAGTTCCATGCAAGCCTAAATTTCAATTGCATTTACCATTGCAATAGAACATAATCTGCTGATACGGTAATGATTTAAATTGCACTCAACATTGCAATGGAAGGTTGAAATTAACCTCTCTAAACTTCAGTCTGCTGCCCGCCTAATTGCTGGTCTTCCAAAATTCTCTCACATATCTGATTTTATTAGGGACACTCTTCATTGGCTTCCTATACCTCAGCGCATTGAGTTCAAGATTCTGACACTTATGCGCAACTCTCTTCTCGGGGTAGCCCCCTCTTATCTTCGGGCATTGTGTAACTTGGTCTCCACTCTTCCTGGCCGCTCTGCCCTTCGCTCGGCTGCTAATGGCCTTCTATAGTTGTCCCGCGCATGCGTGGAGCTACGGCCCAGTCCAGAAGCTTCGCATATGTTGGCCCTACTTGTTGGAACCGCCTTCCTCACAAGCTACGTTCTGAGCTTCTTGGTCTTTCTCTTCCTCTGTTTCGTAAACGCCTGAAGACTATACTATTTGTTAGCGGGAGCACTAGCTTGGGTCGGGAGCGCCACTGAATCTGTGAGCGGCGCTATATAAATGTTTCAATTACAATTACAATTACAATTATCCACTCCTATGTGATAATAATTTCAATTGCATTTTGCAATAATGCAAAGCATGCAAGTCACCGTTACGCTAATAATATAAATTGCAATAGCAATGACTATTACAAATGCGGTTCTCAACTGCAATTGCAATCATAATTGCAATGCAATCGCAATCCAAATAACAATTAAAATTAAGGTCAAACAGAAGTCCCATAGTTTGCAATATGACGAGCTGCATTTACACGTACCTGTCGGCATCAGATGAGCGTGAAGAATCGCGAAAACCTTTGGCGAAGGGATTCGTATCAATCTTCAGTTTTGTTATCTTGACAATCAAGCAACAAAAGAAATTAAGTTATCTAAAATTTGCCTATAAAAAAAATGGTTTACGGACCATTGCTCATTGGCTGATTGCTCATAGGCTTATTGCTCATAGGCTTATTGCTCATACGGCTTATTGCTTATAGGGTCTTTTGGTTATAGGTCTTTTTACTCATACGGCCCATTGCTCATAGGGCTTATTGCTCATATGCTGTCACAAATAGTCGGTGCAGTTATAGAAAAAAGCACTGATTGAAATGGAAACATTTACTAGGTCACGTAATTGATCAAATGTAAAAATAGTTAAACTTTTTAACTACAAGAGTGTTCATTACTAAAGATGTCCAATACAGGATAGTTCACTGTCTTACATGTTCACTACTTCAGATGTCAAGAGTGTTCACTACTACAGATGTCCAGACTACTTAAAGGATAAGTACGACACGGCACGAAGATATATGTGAGGATGTCGGTTTTCCCGTATGTTGCCACTGCCCGCAGGACACGATCTTTGAGAATACGGTAGGCCTATCGCTTGGCGAATCCGTTCAGAAGAAACGTTTGCTTACTTCGCTTGGAAACTCCGAATTTCCCTTCTACATCCATACTAAAACTTCGTCTAAGATTACTGACTGACAAATTTAGGTAGGGCCTATACTGTAGGCCTATCCAAGCTGTGTCTATATCTGCAACTAGTTGTCTTACTCTGTTTTCGTGGACTTTTATATCTGAGCATCCGATGGGGTAGCACAGTTATTACTTCGCGCCTTCAATTATTTGACTTCATAATTTGCTTGATTAACAGTTAATGTCTTGTTTATACCACCTATATGGTGTTCTGGACTTTATAATTGAGCATTGTATTAGTCTACCAACGCTAATTGTCCCTAATTGATAAGCGCAAGATATAAGGCGTGAAGAGGGTCATCGATATAGCAAACGGTATATTTGTTTTAAACCTAGGCCAAAGTTCGTTTATTTTGGACATATGAGCAATGAGCCTATGAGCAAAAGACCCTATGAGCAATCAGCCATATGAGCAATAAGCCTATGAGCAATCAGCCTATGAGCAATCAGCCTATGAGCAATGGTCCTAGAGCCAAAAATTGGCGGCGCCAGCAATGGAATTTTTGCAGATCGCATCAAGGTCAATGGAGTTATCGAGCGGGTTGAAGCAACTAGATAAAGAAGATAATAAAAAATGAAAGAATTTTTGCCAACACGTGAGTTGGCTGGTCAAGAGAATAAATAAAGGAAGTATGTCAAATGACCTGACACAATCTACGTTGGCGACGCCATTGAATTAAATTATCATTTACAGAGGCTATCAATCTGCACACCGCGTTTCAACGCCATTGCTTTCAGAGGTACCTTCACACCAGAGGTATACCTTCACACCACACCTCCTAGACGAAAATCACGCACTATCAGCTTCAGCGCAATTCTGTTTTTTAGTTTAGCTTTTGACACGAGGAACATAACAACTAACAAGTGTTGAAGAAAAATAAGAAAAATAATAATAATATTGAATATAATTATCATCGAATATAATGTATGAAAAGGCTGACCAGCTGGTTTTGGTATGCTGTGACTGCAATGAAGGCTGTTTCAGGGAAGATGAAGCTTCGAAACTCATCGTCAGCTTCCAGGGCTGATGAGGAATTGGTGGAAGAGGACGTGGAAGAACTGTTTTCTCTTTTCCTCACCAGGTGAATACGTGGTTGATACTTGTGCATCGAATTTAAGATTATCTAGAAATGAGACATCAATAATCAAACGTAGACTGCATGCGTGGATTTACATTCTACAGGTTAACGATTGTAGCTTTTGCAACAAAGGTCGTTGCCGTCGTCACACATTAACTTGTCGCATTCAACAATAATTTGTTGCTTCAGTTTAATTAAGGACACTGTTTGACAGCGAAGATCGTTAGCGTGCTTCTCCTATATATAGTTTATTAGGATTGGGTAGTAGTAGTTGCAGTTTAATGTCACTGTTTGTTAACACAGACCATTAGCGACGCCCTCCTCCTTTATCCAGGCTTGGGACTGGCACTGGCAGAGTGCAACCAGTGGCGGACTTATCAGGCTTGGACATCGATATTTATTATAATTATGGCATCGACTGGAAGTGTTTCAAAGGTGTCTAAATAAAAATGCTCCCACACTAATACTAATTAAAAATGAAAACAATGTGAACACGAGCTACAAAATTTCGTTTGTAATTATTCATGTTTGTTAACCTTGAACATAGTTCACCCGATGCGTCGTTTACCTACGGGCGATTACGTACACATAATCTAGTGTGGATGGATGGATGGTTCCGATTTGACCAGGGTCTATGACAACAGAGGCCGTTACCCTGGACAGAAATTTGCTCGGCATATTACAGCATTTAAGAGCTTTTTACAAGCGCAAGGCTTTTATAACGGTCTTTGATTTAGAAACAATGGTATTGACGGAATCAATATATTGGAAATAATGCAAGTAAGCAAGTAAGTATGTAAATAAATGTGGTTTTTATGGCTCCATTGCAAACTTACGATAGATCCTCAATATGGATAGCAGAATAAAGCACTGTAATATAATCATATTATAGCAATACTAATGTAATAAAGTAGTGGCAGCCATACACATACGCCATCCGTCAAGTTGATGATGGTAAATGTAAGAGGAAATGGTTGGTTCATTGGTTACCATTGGTGCTGCAAAGGTGCCGTATATATAGGCTACTCGGGTATAGAACGGTCGATTTTAGAATCTTGCTAAGATGTTCCTAGAATCAGATATGGTGAGTGATGTAATCTATGTAATTGTGATCCAATGGAAAGAGCCTATATATATATATATATATATATATATAATTATATATATATACTGAGAAATAATTGGAAAATAAAGTCAAATGTACCCCATTCTCACATCTCTTTCTTGTCTCATGAACCGGTTTTCCTTCTCAGCGCTTCTTTGAGTCACGTAATATTATTGGGTATACGGCGACGCTAATAATCTTCGCTATCAAGCAGAGTCGGTATACATTGAAATAACCAACACAAATCGGAACAGACTCTGGAGTCTAGACTCCATAGCTATAGAGCAACATTTGAACACCTTTAAAACGTAATTTTAAAGCTATATAAAGTTCTAAGCTTAGTCATCTAATTTAATCAACCTGTATTTCTTAGTGCGATATTCGTCGTGATTAAAACAGAATTGCATCATGCATGGCATTCTCTTACGTGTCCATTCTTGTCCATCGTATTATTGGTCAGCTTCAGCTTCTCAAATGAGATGCTCTGCTTCCTCAGTTGCTCCCCTGTGAAAGGTGAGTCTGGGTGGATGTAGAGGCGCGTGGGGAGCGGCGGGTCAGCCTTCCCAGCCACCAGCCATGACGAACGATGGTACGCGTACCGGTACCGCTTTCCGTCGACTGGTACGATGTCCATCAGTACCGCGTACCGCGTCCGAATGTCAAACCCACTGAAACTGACCCGCAGAGTTGGAAACATCCTCCTTAGCAACAAACAGAATCGTCGTCCATGGCAACGGAAGTAACATAGGCCTACTCATTGTATTGTATTGTATTGTATTGTATTGTATTTAAACATTTATAAAGCGCCTCTAGTAGGGTAAACCGTTCAGAGGCGCTCCCAGTGCGCAAGGCCCCGCGAGAAGAAGCAGGTTTTGAGAAGAGACAGAGCAGAGGAGAGACTGACAGACAGAAGAGTTGAGCGAACAGAAGGAGACAGAGAATTCCAGAGAGAAGGACCAATTGAGACAAAAGATCGAGACTGAGCCATAGCAGTTCTAGACCGGGGAACCAATAGGTCAAGTCGGTTGGATGAGCGAAGTGGACGATGGGAGGAAGCTGAGTGAGGACGAAGTAAGGTTTTAGTCAGATATTTTGGGGCAAGACCCCGTTGAGACTTTAGGATCAGAGTGAGGATCTTGAACTGTGTGCGAGCACGTAGAGGAAGCCAATGAAGTTCATCAAACATAAAGGTAGAGATGTGAGAGTACTTGGGAAGGCGGGCAATAAATCTAGCAGCTGAGTTGAGAACTGACTGAATCGGTGAAAGACGAACTTTAGGAAGACCAATGAGAAGAGAATTGCAATAGTCAATACGAGAACATATGAAAGCATGAACTAAGGTAGTGAAGATGGAGGAGGAGACAGAGCGACGAATGACTCTGAGGCGTCTTAAGTGAAAATATGATGAGCGTGTCAGATTGGAAATATGCTCAGTAAAGGTAAGGGAGCTATCAAGTACTACACCCAGATCCCGCACACTTGAAGAGAAGGAAAACAATGGGAATTTTGCAGAGAGAAGAATCAGATCAAGCTTATGGAGCTGCTGAGGAGTACCTAACCAGATAAATTGAGTCTTTGAAGTATTAAGAGAAAGGCGATTAGAAGACATCCATGAGTGGAGATGATTAGTGAGAGATTCAATAAGCCCAACTAGAAGCAGCTGGGAAGAGGGGGGACCATGGACAAATGCCTGGACATCGTCAGCGAAGAGATGGCCAGCAGCACTGCAGATCGGAAAAAGAGAAGAAATGTCAGCTGTGTAAAGAATAAATAGGAGAGGCCCAAGAACTGAACCTTGAGGAACACCCAGATTAACATGAACCCATTGGGTTCGAGAGTCACCAGATATAATCATTTGGGTTCTTTCAGAAAGGTACGACTGAAACCAAGATAAGGGGAGGCCCTTAACACCATAGGAGGACTCAAGACGCTTGAGAAGGATATCATGATCAACCATATCAAAGGCTGAAGAGACATCATAGAGAGCCAAAAGGGTGAGCTCAGACCTATCAACGGCAGAATAAATGCGTATATACAATACAATACAATACAATACAATACAATACAATACAATACAATACAATATAATATACAATTAGCAACAACTGCCGTAGAAACGTTCTTATAATAACAGCAATGACACCATCTAAAGCAGCACTAGCTCTCATAGCAACCGCGACCTACTTAGCAGCAGCGGTAGAGATGACCATAGCAACAGTCATCTTCATAGCAACAGCCAGATTCCTAACACCAGTCTCCTCCAGAGCAAAAGTCTCCTCCATAGCAACAGTCATCATGACAACAGTCACCTCCTCGGCAACAATCATCCCTTAGCAACAATCATCTGCATAGCAACAGTCACCTCCATAGCAACAGCTACTTGCATTGGAACAGAAGTATTAGCAAGCTTTAACCCTCATGCGACCAACATATTTTGCTCCTTAATATGACCAACTGGGGTCCCTTGGGACCCCAATAATTAATAACGCGTTCATTGCTTGATGCGTCAATATTGTCAAAGGTAACATATGTAAATTGCATAAATAAGCAATGTCAGTAGTTTCTATGAGTTAGTAATAATAATAACAATAATCAGGACAATTTATATAGCGCAGTAACACAGCCATCCCGTTACAAGGACGCCTTACAAAGCAGCTAACATGCGGAATAAGCCATAGTGAGAAAGTATAGGACTATGTTTTTGGCATGGATTTAAAATGGGTATAGGACATTACCCCTCCGACCCATGACCCCTGTCATTGCCCCCACCATTACCCCGTAGGACATTACCCCCCCCGCCATTACCCCCGTCTGTTTGCATGTAAGTCCAGTGCATGTATGTAGATTCATAAATACATGCATACATACAAACGTCCATGCATGCATAAACACACACATACAGGTATGCATGTATGTATGAATGTATGCATACATACATACATACACACTTACGTACACACATGCATACATACATACATGCATACATACATTCATAAACACACACATACACACAAGTATGCATGTATGTACGAATGCATGTATCTATAGATGCATACAATACATACATACCTACACACTTAGGCACATACATGCATACATACATACATACATACATACATACATACATACATACATACATACATACATACATACATACATACATACATACATACATACATAAAGACACACATACACACATGGATACATACATGCATGCATGCATACATACACGAATACGTACATACATACATACATACATACACACATACATACATATATGCATACATTATATAATACATACAGGCATTTATACATAAACATATACATACACACAAATACATACACACATACATTCGTACATACATACATACATACATACATACATACATACATACATACATACATACATACATACATACATACATATGTATGTATCTTTGCATAAAGTGGCGTTCGGTTCCATAAGGAAAATCATCATGTAGCTGGGGTCCTGCGGGACCCCACTAGATATATCATATTTAAAAAATAACCGTAAATGTTAAACCGGATTTAATTATACGTAAATAGTGAGCGATGTCCATGTGACAAATTCATAAAACGTCGTTAAAAAATATTGGATAGCAAAAAAGTAACACGAGTCGAAACGGTGCTGGGGTCCCCTGGGACCCCAGTTGGTCACTTGAGGGTTAAATAGCAGCAATGTCAAGCAGAACCTGTTTAAAACACCCATCGAAAGAGAAGGGGACCAACCTGCCCGATTTGGTGATGATCATTTCTGTTCCCAGTTGGTGGAACCGTTCCCACAGTTCCTTCGTCTCGAGACGGCAGACGACGGTTCCCAGTTCCCCACCGGAAGTCGTCTTCGTCACCGGAAGTACCCGACCGAGGGGCGGATGAGGCAAAGCTGGTGCCGAAGAGGGTGCCAGGAGGACACCTGCATGGTCGGATGGTATCCGAACGCAGGAACGTTGGTGGGTGGAGGGATCGAGGTGTTGACTGGAGGGTGAAAGGTCGTGACACGAACGAGGATCGTCAAATATTTGTACGCAACTCGGTTCTTCTTCTGAAGGCAACATTATGCACAGAAATGCACTTTCATTAATTATAGTGTACGTTTGTATCTTTGGTTGCGTGTATGTACATGTATGTGTGTGACACTGTGTGTATATGTATTGTGTGTTATGTATATGCGCATGTAGGCCTACATGCATTTTTAGTGAACCCAGCTCGAGAAAAAACACAAGCCAGCTAGACAGGTCTGTCCAGAAAACGTAAAAGTCAATGAGAAGATGCAGAAAGAGGAGAATAACTGAGATCACTGAGATAATTATGTGGCGCCGCACACGAAAACCAGCGTTAAAGAGATTTTCAAACATATTGCGTTTGATGCATCATTTCAAAGGCCTTGTGTCAGGCATCAAAATGATACACACATGTATTACTCTAGCCTAATTCTAGCCAAAGATGATATAAGGAAAAAAGTGATCCAATTAAATAAATTAATTAAATTTGAATTTAATTTAATTGATTAAAAATAATAATTTGCATACCAAGAACATCAAAATAGCTTAGCTACTTGTCTTTTGAAAAAAAGTTTTGAAAAATCCCCAATTCTTAAAAATTAAATTTAAAAAATAAAACATCACAAACATACTATTTCTCGATTATCTCTGATGTGTTATCTCCGACTTAAGGCTGGTTTTGGAGTGTGGCGCCACACAATATGTCCGTGCAAAACTCAGTTTTGACTTGAGTAGGTCTGTGTCGTCTGTATAATGTTGTATGTAATTCCAGCGGAATTGAGACTATATACAAACTTCTCTGCATCAGGGCTTTTTTTAACGTGCAGTTATCCACCAGGGAAACGACTTTCTAATGGATATAGGGAAAGAAAGGAAGCCAGTGTTGTCGGTTGACGATGTATACGATGACGTAAATATAGTATAAAAAAATTATAGAACGACGACTAAAAAATTCGATGGCAGGATGTGAGGAGGAGGAGGAGGAGGAGGAGGAGGAGGAGGAGGAGAAGAAGAAGAAGGAGGCTAAACCCTTTGAACCCGACGGGCCGGCCCGTTATCCATAGAGTTACGGGAGCTCCGGGTTCAAAGGGTTAAAAGGAGAAGCAGTGTACATTATAATTATACATGTATATCTTAGCGACACTATACATGCGAGGCAACTATCAGATCATTAATGTCGTTCTCCTTTCGTTCAGACTTATTGACTGAAAATCACAAAGCGGATTCACTTCAAGTCGAATCCATATCCAACCTATAAAGTGTACAATCCTCTACACACAACCTGATAATTTTATTTATATGCTCAAACAATGTCGCGAGCTCTTCATCATCCTATATCAAACATCTATCGGATCAGCCTCCGCTTTCACTCTTTCTATGATGATGACCTCCTTCGGACTATACTATATTTTAACAACTCGTCGGAACGTTTTTCAAATTTTTGTCTATTCAGCAATCCGGTTGACTTATGAGAGACAAGTTCCTTCACCCGTCGGAAGGAACGTATATGAAGCAACCACACGTGTAATATATCATTCTACAGGGAGAGAGCGGCCAGTCATCAGAGCATGCCTAGCTAATGGACTGCGACAGCTGCGACAACAGATGATCTTGATGATCTCTCGATCTTGATCTGTGATAATATTCAGCGTGTGGGCTTCGGCCACCCATTCATACCATCCTCCACCGCGACGAAGTTTCCGTCTATGGCTCGAGGAAGAATGTATCTATATATTATACTAGCTGGGGTACCCGGCGTTGCCCGGGAAATTTAGGATTCGATCCGCTCCGGCCACAACCCCACCACACAACACCCCACCACACTGCGACCTCTATACCAGTACGCCACCGGAGAAATTTGGGTTTGACGAAAATTTCCACCCCATCCCACCCCCACCCCACCCCACCCCCTCCACCCCAACCCCCTCCCACCCCACCACTACCACCCCATCCTACCTCCCACTCCATCCCCCTCCACCCCACCCCTCCACCCCACCTCAACCCACTCCCTCACCCCACCCCCCCCCCCACCCCGTCCCCACCCCTCGACCCTTACGCCACCCCACCCCACCACCTCCACCTCCACCTCTCACCTCCATCCCACCCCTCCACTCGACTTTAGACACCTCAAAAATGGTTAAAATTACTGCATTTATACGTGGCAAGCGAATGAAAATTGTTAGCGAAAATCAGTGTTTTTGACCCCCCGCACCCTGGCCCCCCTGGTGGTGGAGATTTGCCAACCACTGATCCGGGGGGTTCTGATGGACCTCTATCTAGGAAAAAAAATCAAAAAAATAGCTGCGTTTTTTTGAAAAAAATTTGGGGGGTTTCGCACCCCACCCTGGCCCCCATGGTGGTAGAGAATCGCCAACCCCTCGCCTTTGCGTCTCGTGCCGAGACCTACACAGTAGTGAAGGTTTGGAGTGAAAAGCTCAAAAACTGTGAGCGTGCATTCTGGACAAAGTCAGATACATACATACAAACATACAAACATAGTCACATCCTTCCTTATAGATATAGATTAAATATACCTCATCTTGGTTTGCCTCTGCATGGTTACAGGTTTGGCCACATCTCACAATGCAACGCACTCAGTCCTTATGTAATTGATACGAAATTTCCTAACATCAAACTGTCAGGCTCAAAATTAAAATTTATCAATTTCTCGTGCCTGCGCAACCCGGGCAGAGCTAATTGCCAGCCCAGGCATTGCCCATAATTGCCCGGGCATGGCTACGCCGCTGCTTATCGTATAGACTAAACCAGCGTTTCCCAAACTGTGGGTCGCGACCCAAAAGTGGGTCGCAGAGCTTTGGCAAGTGGGTCGCGAAAGTTCTTCTTATTTCTCTGTTAATTTCAGTATTTATTCCAGTAACCCTCAAATGTCATACTTTATTATTCCATTATAACTAGTGAAACAACATTTGACTATGGTTGGGCTATAACTAGCTTCTACTTGTGCGTGTATGTGAACAGGAAACAGTGCACGAGACTTACAACGAGACTTAGCATGATTAATAAAAAGTCTGCCATTCAAAAATAAACAACGTGTATTTAAATTTCACAAATTTTATTTTCAATTTTTAAAACTTTGCGAAAAAACATGGATAAATTTTTGAAACGAAAACGAGAATCTTTGTCATGTGTGAGTGGTCATAGCTTAGAGTCGGAGTCGGACGATGATGTTAATTCAACTCTTGATAATCGACTTCCGAGTACGAAGAAGGCTTGTCCGCCGAAACGTAAATATTATGATTCATATCTGAAATTCGGATTTATTTCAACTGATTCAGGCGATGAACCAAGACCTCAGTGTGTGATTTGTTTGGAAATTTTTCCTTAAGTTAAATTTTACTGTTTTAAATGTGGTAATTTTCTAAATGCTGGATGTAGGCTAAATCAGCATATCTTAATCCAGATTTATGAAGCAATCCTTAGTTAGTGTTAGTTTAGTACTCTGTACCTAATTTTGTTTAGTCACTTTAGTGGGTCCCGAGACAGAAAAAATATTCCCAAGTGGGTCCCGAGCCAGAGAAGTTTGGGAACCTCTGGACTAAACTTTGCAAATTCTGTTTAAAACCCTTGGTAATGATCGTTTTATGTACAGATGTACAACAGAAAACCTGAACAGAGAGGACAACTATAGTCGTACAAATATTCGTACTCACTTGTGTACAGGTAGCCTATTAAGTGTCGCTGTATCAAACGTCGCGTGATCATGTGTCGTTGGAATTAAATGTCGACAGGATTAACTGTATATATATATAGTGGGATTAACCATAGGCGGAGACCTGGTCCGAACTTTGGGGGGGACGGACGAGCGGCCGAATGACCATCGCCGAGGCACGAAGCGTCTATCAGGGGAGGGTTTGGGCAGGGAGAAACGCCCACAAACGTCGAAAAATTTCGATTTTCAGCACTACAATGGTAGCATTTCAGGTATTCATATTATTAACAAATTTCATCATATTTTTAGTGCTTATTGTCTTTATTTAAGACTTCAAAAGTGCCCCCCATTGTCGAAATGCTTTGCATTTATAATTGTTTAATAAAGTTAAAAGAGGTGTGTTAGCGACATCTCCAATCGGAATTCTCTGTTTAAAAAAATAGTTAACTTGTCTGATGACATAAGTTTAGTAAAATTAAAAGATGTGTGAAATAGACATCTCCAATTGGAATTCTCAGTTTGAAACAAAAACAACAGTTAACTTGTTTGATGATAATAGCTTAGTAAAGTTAAAAGAGGTGTGTAAGAGACATCTCCAATTGGAATTCTCTGTTAAAAATAATAGTTAATTTGCTTGATGAAAATAGTTTAGTAAAGTTAAAAGAGGTGTGTAAGAAACACCTCCAATTGGGATTCTCTATTTAAAAATAATAGTTAACTTGTCGGATGATATAAGATATAAAAAAATAAAAGATGTGTGTAAGAGACGTCTCCAATTGGAATTCTCAGTTTAAAACAATAATAATAGTTACCTTGTTTGATGATAATAGTTTTGTAAAGTTAAAAGAGGTGTGCAAGAAACATCTCAAATTGGAATTCTCTGTTTAAAACAATAATAATAGTTAACTTGGCTGATGATAATTGTTTAGTAAAGTTAAAAGAGGTGTGTAAGAGACATCTCTAATTGGAATTCTCAGTTTAAAACAATAAAAATAGTTAACGTGTTTGATGATAATAGTTTAGTAAAGTTAAAAGGGGTGTGCAAGAAACATCTCTAATTGGAATTCTCTGTTTTAAACAATAATAATAGTTAACTTGCCTGATGATAATAGTTTAGTAAAGTTAAAAGAGGTCTGTAGAAGACATCTCCAATTGGAATCTTCAGTTTAAAACAATAATAATAGTTAACTTGGCTGATGATAATTGTTTAGTAAAGTTAAAAGAGGTGTGTAAGAGACATCTCCAATTGGAATTCTCTGTTTAAAAAAAATAGTTAACTTGTTTGATGATAATAGTTTAGTAATTGTATTATATTTAACTTGGGATTTTAAATCGTACGTTTTTATTACCTATTTTTAATCCGATGTATAAAAACGATGTACTATGTCCCATTGTTCGTTTTCAAGAGGAGTAATAAATAAAATACTTACATACTAACTTACTTACTTTCCATATTATTCCCAATGTCCGACTGGGGGTTGATTCGAGCCGGAAGGAAACTTGAAGGGAATGTAGCAGAAGCCGGATTATGACGTTGTGACGTTATTTATTATTATTAATCAGAAGTTTAACGACATCTTATAGCTACAAATGCTGTTGACTTCTTTAAAGTTTTAACGTATGTCTATTCACTTTTGTTCAACTGTTCGGCAGTTTTGTCCTTTTTCTCTCTGTTTTCATTTCATTTTCCGGAAGTTTGATGGCAATATTATTATACATTTGCAGATTTCATGATGACCACATATTATAACATCGAGGCTACTTAGTTAAATTAACATCAAACATTTAACGCATGTTTACAAACAATTTTGAACATTCATTAGTCAACAATGAAATTAATGGCAGATTAGATATTCAACACTAAAATAAAAAATCAAAGTATTCACCCATCATTTGGAGCCATGAACAATAATAGCAAGAACGAAAATTTTAATTGCATGTTTAATCTATTACAGAATTTTTTTTTTTTTAAACACCCACACACACTCAAAAAACGATAAACACGATAGAAACAAATCCATGAAAATTAATAAATTTTATATCAGTTGTGACGTTAGGTGTTGGCAAAATTTTTATAATCACCGGTAATTACGTTAAAAGAGGTATCTTATCTTCACAGTATAATGTTCGCAAACTATTCAACGTGGGACTAAATAACTATATACTGGTTGGAGCCTGGATTGACCGGGAATTCATATCAATAGAAATATGTACTTCGTCCGCTAAAGTTTTCTTTCTCTAGAACTCTACTGACGTGTGTGTGTACATGCCCTAACGCTTAAACATTGGGGGGGACACATGCATGGGCCGTCCCCCCCAAGGCCTCCATTGGGGGGGACCGTCCCCCCTGTCCCCCCCCCTAGGTCTCCGCCCATGGGATTAACTGGCACGGGATTAAGTGTCGCAGGGATTAAGTGTCCGGTGCTAACTGTCTCAGTACTAACTGTCGCGGGATAAAGTGTCGTGGTATACCCTAAAATCGTACCTGCCAGTGTGAGGATTGTTAGAAATTTCCTGTGGAAACCAAAGGCATTTGTCATCAAAAGATGTCGCTAAAACTCTGGATATAGCTGTCCCTTTGATTTACAGTATAAAGAAGAATCAGAATAAGAATTAGGAGAGGAATTAAGAGAACAGGTTTGCTCTAAAGTCTAAACAATTCATGACGATGTCGTGCATTTTTAAACGTGACGTCTTTAAATTACTATACGATTATAATAATTAGCGTGGTTGAAGAATTCTTTGCCACAACACTTACCCTCGAAAGTCATTGAATTATCGACCGTGTTTCGCTTCACCCCACCCTCTTCTTCCTCCTCCAGCTTTCCTTCATCGTCCAGGATTGAAGCGGTCGTTAATCCTGCAGTCCCTCCATTGTCTGGATCGCTGTGAGATGCTTTTGGCGAAGGTGGATCGCTGATGAGGGAAGCGATGGAGAAGGCAGATGCCTTGGTCGAGAGGATGGACTTCGATTCAGGGGTGGGTGGAGGAGGAGGGGGAGCAGGTAGCGGAAAGGGATTGGGAGGAGGTGGAGAGACTATTTCCCTGAAGATCTTGGAAGGAGATAGCGACGAAACTTCCTCCATTGCGTCAATCTCGATGCTAATTTTTTACTCTCCGCTTTAGAAGTTTCTATAATTATCGAATTTAGATTAAGGTCCAGCTGTTCAGTAGCGACTCAAATTTGTGCACTTAGAAGTGAAACGGGTTGAGTTGGCGATCTTACATCCCGTTGTCATGGCAACGTCGTTGCACGTTCGGTTGATTGTCGCCATAGCAACCAGTTTGCGGTGGTAATTCTTTGCAGTTGTCCATTAAAGATTGGCTGTAAATTATTTAAATGAAGCTGCGAGTTAATGAAGAACGCTAGAATTTAACGACCAGGTGAATTGTTTAAACTGAATAAGTTAAATCATTTTTTAATTAAATCGCGTAATTTAAAATTCAAGTGAGTTGCATAGTTTGTTTTAATCTAGTTTAACTTTTTATTCAAATCACTAGAAACTTTTTTACTTAAGCGCATAAATTGCTTAATACATGATACTTAAATTGTCGTTTGTTTTATTCAACACCTTAACTTGTGATATCAAAAGTGCTTAAGTTCTCTAAAACTACACCCTTGAGCAGCTTCCAGCAAGAAGAGTTCTGACGTGCTATAGACATAATTATTTTAAATCGCAACTTGCCACGTTAAATATTCTGTAAAATTCCAAAATTGCTATCTATTGATATACTTTTCAAGCTGGTTACGTTGCAAAATTATATTCGAATCAGAGGTTCATTATTTAAATAAGCAACCGATGTTTATTGACGCAAGCAGAACAGCAAAAGCAGAGAAGAAAAAAACACACAATTAAAATGAAAAGTAAAACAGTAAGAGAAACATAAATCAAAAAAGGTTATAAATCGTTCTCCAATTAAGAACACGAATCAGTTTTTAAAGTAAACTCAAACAATGTATAATAACGATCTTACGTAATAGAAACTAGAGTCGTATACGTAATCCTTTCATTCGAGTCTTTGATCCAAGGCGCCTTTGACACTCTTCAACAGATCATCCTATAATCCTCTGCTACCCTCTCTCCATCCATCCTATAAACTCCACTAATCTGTTTCCACGACCAGTCAAGCCCTCCGGCGACAGAGGGCGCCATGCGATGACGTTCCGCACCGCCATCTATCGAGCTGTATCGACAGCAAACGCCTGGTGCAATGGGGGCGTGGCTGCAGGCGTGGCCTGTCGACGGGGCGTGGCCTGTATTGCGCGTGATTGACATTGGACGCTGATGAGGTTTTTTGCATGGCGTGATTGAAACCTCGTCTCTCTTGAGTGTGAAGCTGGATGCGGTTTGATGCGCGTTGAAAAACAGAAGGATATTTTCTAAAATGAGAAGTGCTGTTTTCTAGACAACATCCAAAGGTTTTAAGACGAACTAGAACTGTATTTGTTTATTTATTTAATTAGGAACATTAATATTATCATCGCAACATCTTCCCTTTTCATTACCTATTATTATTTCGATGTATAATCGCTATAATGTTTTATGTCTCATTGTGCTTTTGCAAGTGAAGCAAAAAAGAACAGACACTTACTTACTTCAGAAAAGCGATGGCCAATTGGCTATATCACAGGACCTATATAAAGCGGACAGTGGCGGCGCCAGGATTTCAGTATTGTGAGGGCTGAAGCCCGTGGTCGGACACTTGGTCCAGAAGTTGAGGGGACGAATCGCGGAGGAAATTTTTTATTTTCATGCGTATAAATTTCTGACGACCTTTTTTAGTCGTTTGATCGAAATCTCATGAAGATATTTCATTTCCTCTGCATGTTCCAAAAAAGCCTGATGACCTTTTAAGAGGGGGCGGGGGGGGGGAGAAGCTAAGTCGAAATCTCATGATGATATTTCATTTTCCCTGTCCCATAAACACTGATGACCTTTTTGGGGTCTTATCCCCCCTAGTCTCCCCCTGGCGCCGCCACTGAACGCGTAGAGTAACTTACGCAATTTGTCCTTAATTGTCTTATGGGACATATAGCTGCAGTGGAGATGCGTAAAAAATTTATTATTTTGGCCATCGATATTATTGAGTGTAAGTGGTCGATAATAAAAGCCAATAGCAATAAAAGTATAATTATATATAAGGGTAACTCCGACGCCACTGTTCTTACTTACTATTACAGTGCCAGTCAAAATTGAGCCTGTATAAAGGAGGAGGGCGACACTAATAATCTTGCTTTGACAGTGTCGTTAAAAGAGTAGTCATGCAGAATTATTAGGTGCACACTATATATACATAGTTCTGTTGTGGAGAACAAAATTTGATGTCGAAAGTCAGAATGTCACTAGTTATTTTTATTACGCACCCTTATAATGTTATTTGATATCACTATATAATTAATAAAGAAGCCAACTGAGCGTTGTCAAAGATGAACAGAACATTAGTCATCAGCGGAGTAACGTCCAACAGAAGAGAGGATAAAAGTTTGAAAGAAGTCCAGCAATTATAAATCTGAAATAAGGAAAAGATTAATTAAAGAGTTCTCAACACCGTGGTGTAACGATATATCTGGGGTCCATATAGTCGGAAAGCAGCAATCCCAAAAAGCTGTTCATATATAAGAGTGGACTATTATAGACTAAAATAGCCACAACTAGAACAAATACACACACTATTAGAGACAAACATTTTACATTTGGTGCACATGTCTATTGCGTCGCTCTGCTATCCCATTATCCGCACGACTGTATACCGAGAGCAAGCAGTCTGAGGACGGGTCTCGTGCACGGAGGGATTCCGAGGACAATCGAGGTATATATATATATATATATATATATATATATATATATATATATATATATATATATATATAAATACCGAGGGTTTCGTTACTTGACAACGTCTCGCAATGGACCGCATGGCAATCTGGCCTCGTGGGCACGCACCTGCTGAACGCGGCTCGTCAAATGCAGCATGTATATATATGCATATATATACATATACATATATATATATATAGACTTTGGACAGTGATGTATATTATATACATTGACTGATGCTCTGCTCATCGCAATGGTGGGAAAGAATTCGCTTGATTATAATAAATTACTCTTAACGAGATTTCTTATTATTGATTATGTAATCACAACTTTATTATAATAATATTATATAGCGAATGAAAACCCCGCGCAGAAATATAGCCTATCATAAATTAGGGCTATGACGATGTGGCAAAATATTGCGGGTATATTATTATTTGCATGCTATATATAGGCATATCTATAGTAGGCCGACACCCCTAAAATTATTTATATACGAGGTTATATGTTTTGTCAGACGACTTGAGCTGTATTATGATATAGTATACACAAAATCATTTTCGAGGAAAACGGCCTCTAATTTGATGTTGTCATAAGCCCTCGTCAAATCTGGATCCATCCAAGACAGGCACAAGGAAGTCCAGATTTCTATACGTCTACTTAGGTGTGGCAAATACTAATCAAAGATTATCATTGCTATTGTCTGTATTGATCTAGACCTCTCTGCAATAGTTTTGATTTAGTGAAGGCGACAATAGTATTGAACTCAAGTATAGGACTAACCGTGGACTGCACAACCTCTCATTCAAGCAACCGTGGTCGTTGTCTGGTCAAAATCAAGCGAAGTGCGGACGTGACGTCATGGCCGCGGGGTCTGATTTGTCAGCATCGAGGTGAACAGGTCAGCGATACTTACATCCTCGGTTTTGTCGAGGGCAGCGGTCTCTGTTGTCACAAGCCATCGTCAAATCTGGATCCATCCATACATCCTCGGTTGCCAATGGCAACGGAGAAAGCTTCACGACAGAAGTCAACCTCTGGTATCACTCTCTCTCGAAACGTTCGAGCTGAAATCTTCAAGACGACCAAAGTGCAGAAATTCGTACTATAGTTTTATTATATTATTTACTTATTTGGGGTAGTAATAAGCGGCACAAACATCAACAACCTGTGTTTCGCAGATGATATCGACTTGATCGAAAGAGACGAGGAACGGCTAGAAACAACAGTGCAAGCACTAAACGAAGAAGGAAAAAGATATGGGCTGACTATGAATTTTGAAAAAACAAAAATTCTAGTATTCGGAGAAAAAGACTATAGCAAGAAGCTAGCCATTGACGGAAACCAGCTGGAAAATGTGGAAAAGTTCACATACCTCGGGAGTAACATGACGTATGACCTGGACAACAGAAAGGAAGTATGGACAAGAATAGCAAAATCTATAGCAGCGCTAAAGGCCATGGACAAGATCTGGAAAAGTAAATCGATAAAAATGGAAACAAAGAAAAAAGTGCTACAGACATGCATCTTCAGTGTAGTACTATATGGATGCGAGTCCTGGACAATAACGAAGGAGATAGAACAAAGGTTATTGACTTTTGAAAGAAAGTGCTACCGAAAGATTCTGGGAATAGACTGGACACAGAAAGTAACGAACGCAGAGCTTTACAAACGAATACGCCAAAAGGAGAACATCATGCAGAAGCTGATCGGAAGAAAGCTGAGGCTTTTTGGGCACATCTGCAGAATGAAGGACGATAGGAAAATAAAAACGCTGATGTTCGGCAGGATGGAGGGGACAAATCGAAGAGGGAGACCGCATAGGGAGTGGCTGGACGACATCACCAGGTGGGGGAGAGCATCACTCCAAGAGCTGAGTCACGCGGCGATGGACAGAGGTCGATGGAGGAGCTTGATGAAGATGGCAGTGGACACCTACGGGCGCTGAGCCCATGGTTCCTGATGATGATGACTTATTTAATATGGTTAGTCTATTTTCAGAACGGATTTATTAAAATGGTTG
The DNA here is from genome assembly GCA_949752735.1 of Lumbricus terrestris. Classification (NCBI taxonomy): domain Eukaryota; kingdom Metazoa; phylum Annelida; class Clitellata; order Crassiclitellata; family Lumbricidae; genus Lumbricus; species Lumbricus terrestris. Next base: position 76,029,970 of record OX457038.1, on the reverse strand, counting down.
AAAGAAATAATGACTTAAACATTACGAACATCGTTAGTGCAAGCAAAAACACCTCATTTTGTGTTATAACACTTCATATATAATGCGGAAAGTGCGTATGAATTTCAAGATACATTACAGTGCCTAAAGTGCAAAAAAGATGTGTTTGGACGCCCTTCACCTTTTCAGGTGTGCTAAACCAAATAAGGGGCAGGACGGATGGATTTGATAATATTTGAAAATTGTAGGGCGCGGTCGTGTAGTGGCATGTTCGTTGCCTTGCAGCCGGAGGGTTGAAGGTTCGAATCCGCGCACCTTAAGTCGTCGCGTATAGGGACCTTGGGCAAGTCCTTCACTCGCAATAATTGCTCTGCGCTTCGGCGTGAAACTCCGATGCAATGTTGCTCTGTAGTCGGGAGCGCTTCTGAGTAGAACTTGATGGGGCGCTATGGCAAGTGCACATACAAACAAATAATAACCTAACCTGTAAGGGACCGTCAACGTCATCGTCATCGTCATCGTCATCGTCATCGTCATCGTCATCGTCATCGTCATCGTCATCGTCATCGTCATCGTCATCATCATCATCATCATCATCATCATCATCATCATCATCATCATCATCATCATCATCATCATCATCATCATCATCATCATCATCATCATCATCATCATCATCATCATCATCATCATCATCATCATCATCATCGTTGCTATCACTTATCAGTGGTCTTCATCATAATGGTACCACAATGACATACGTTCATGTAGCAACAGTCGTTACTAGGTTCACTTATGATGTCCTTCCATCACGTGATCATGTATCATTTCTTACAAACGTCGAATGACAAATCGAGCAATCTCTGTCCCGCTTCTTTCTTCTTTCTCCCTCACTTCCACCATATGCACACACACTCACACACACACACACACACACACACACACACACACACACACACACACACACACACACACACACACACACACACACTCACACTCACAATGCAATTTTTCATTACAGATGGCGCTAGATACGCATCGCAACGGGCGCCTCAAGAAACCGCGAGACCGTCAATCGCGATACGATCAAGAGCGCCTCCAGTGGCCAGGAAGGACACCACGCACTGGAATCAAGAGCGCCTCTAGCGACCGGGAAGGAACCTTCGCAATGGACAGGACCGGTGGCGCGATGTTTTATGGGTAATCAGCTGGCGCTGCGTAATTGGGTGGGTCTGACCGGGGACCACGAGGGTCTGAGATAAGGAGCGATGCGGGGTAACGGATGCGCAGATTCCGTTACCGGATGTAATGATTGGAGGATCAATCCGCCAGCAGATAGCGACGGTGATAAGGCCGCGGAGGAAGCGGAGGAGGCGGAATCAGACGGAAGAGCGGTGCTTTGACGACGGAAGAAGGAGGAGTGGGGAAATGAGGAAGACTGGAGAAGGAAGAGGAAGAGGAGGAAAAAGAGAAGGGGGTGATGTAGGAGAATTGGAAGAGGATGAGGAGGAGAAATGGTAATATGTGGAGAAGGAGAAAGATGGATAATCATTAGGAGGAGGAGGAGGAGGGGAAGGAGGAGGAGGAGGAGGAGGAAGAGGAGGAAGAGGAGGAGGAGGAAGACGAGGAGGAGGAGGAGGAGGAGGAGGAGGAGTAAGAGGGATGATAGAGGAATACTAGGAATGAGGAGAAGGATGAGAACTGTGGAATAGGTTAGTGGAGAAGAAAGGTGGAGGAGGAGGTTGGAGGAAAGAGGTGGAATCTGACAAACGGAATAATAACGAGGAAAAGGTAAAGTTGGATGGGTGTTAGGAGCGGAGTAAAGAGAGAGAATAGATAAAAACGAAGAGAATGTTGTTGAGAATGTGACATTAGGAAATAGGATGTAAGAGAAAAATTTGAAAGAGGAGGATTAAGATGACGATGGCATTGAGAAGGGAGATAAAGAAGAGGAGGAGGAGGAGGAGAGGGAAGGTAAGATCGAAGGAGAAGGATTGAAGAGATTGAGTCATGATGGATTGTGAGAAGGAAGAATTTGAGAGAGTTAAGGAAGCGGAAAAAGATGAGGTTTGACTTGAAGTGGAAATTGAAAAGACAAAGTAATGCATAGGCAATAATCGTATCAGAAAGCCACAAAAGTTTGTATGACGCGGTATACCAGAAGGTCGACGTTGCCGACGATGTGACGATGCACTCATTCAAAACTCTTTGAAGAAACAATTAGACTTCCTGCAAGGTTTGAAAACGAGACATATTACCTGTCTGTCTTCAGCATAATAGTCAGTGGACGGTCGACAAACATTTCAGTCGTAGCCTATATATTGCTCTTTCCTGTCCAGGTATCAAACCATTGCTTGCGAAACGAGCTATCGCCGCCATAGATGTAAAAACGATTAAAATAAAATATAAAAAACGGAAAAACGTCGTTTTTTCGAAAAAATAAAAAACGACAAAAAAGCGATAAAAAACGAAAACGGAAAATAATTAGCCTTTGTTGCATCTGAAACATTTAAAGCTTAAAACCTTCTTATGCAATTGCATCTTAATCTGCAAATAACACAACTGTAGGCTATTATTAGGCCAACATTAATTGGTATAAGTTGGCCAACATTAATCTACCACAGTTATGTTTTCTTATAAATTTGGTTTAATAAGAAATTCGGAAAAATTAAAGGTATTGAAATCTTTTCAAATTTAGATTGTAAACATAAGTCCACATTATAAGTTTATGCTGATCGATATAACGCAATTAAAATCTACTCAGAAGCAAAGACCACAGATGTGTACTAAATTACATATTTGTGCTTAAAATTATTACTTGTAAATATTGATCATAGGCTCGCGAATTTTATATCAAAATAACTTTTACAAATTTCATTTCTTGTAGGGACCTACTACATGTATTTCTCAAATGATGATTCAAACGATTGCATAATGACACTGCGGTGAAAGTGTATGGAATATCAGATAAAAATTAAATTACAGAAAATAGTAATAGACAGCAAATAAATAAATAAAGTTAAATAAAAAAATAATAAAAAACGATAAAAACGATGCGGAAAATAAAAAGAACGAAAAAACGACGTTTTTGGGAAGAGAATAAAAAACGAAACTAACTTTTTTTACAACCATGATCGCCGCAATTGCTTTTGATTTCTGTAGTGACCTGATCTCATTGTAATTAGGCTACTGTTTTGAACTTATGTGACCTTGCATGTTATCAATTAGCCTTAAAACTACGAGACCTAACCTCACCTGCAGTGAATTGGGAATCCCGCCACTACTCACGCTCTTGTAGTGCACATTCCAGTCTTCCAGGCTTGAATAAAGCAACGGTTCGATGCCAATTATTTCTTTTATCACGCTGAAAAATGAAATAAAATGAAATCTCCTCTACTCGTTTTGCGAGATGCGACTCTCGCCATCTAGCGAATGAATTGAAGCGCCTTCGATATTATTATCATTATCTTCGCTAGGTTGATGCTTCCACAGGCGACAATATCAACTAAATGCCATTAATTTTGCTGTCGAGATGATTACTTTATAACTTGCGACTTTAATAATATTTCGCTATAAAACGCAATAATAATATTGAAAAATCTCTTAAGTGCTGTAATAATAATGCCGAGCAAATTTCTGTCCAGAGTAACGGTCTCTGTTGTCATAGACCATGGTCAAATCGGATCCATCCATATTTCACTATTCGTAAAGACTAAAATTCCCGACAAAATCGTTGATATTGATTTTTCCTGGACGGTGAACGCGCATTAATGATTTTTTGCGACTTTGAGATAATAAGAAACTATTCTAATGCTATAAGAAGGTGTTTGCTAGAAAGCACTTATAATAATTATAAGCTAGCATAATAACATCGATCAATACAATAAGCCAACAACTGAAATTTTATAACAGTGATATTTTCGTTAACGTTGGGTGAGTTTGGAACTGAAAATATTGAATTCCGTTAAGTATAACTGTAACTACTGGCCTAGTTAGCTACACCGGTAAGCGAGAGCGGCATTCGTCTTCGGGCAGAGAACCATCATCATCAATCATCATAACTGTAACTGAAATTATTTAAGAACGAAAACTGAAATAGAACGAAAATCAAGCACGTTGAACGAAAATTAGATTATAAACGGAAATTAATTATTGAACTTAAATTAATAAAAAAATTTTTTAGTTGACATTCTTTCGGATGCAGTTGTGTTTAGATCTAAAAGACGCACCCACTTTTTGAATCTTAAAACTTTTGTATCTTTAGAATAGCATGTGCTTCCATGCGCAATTTATCATGGTCATTTGTACTTTTCTGTAAGTTTATAATTTTTAACTTCGCGATAAGACTGGATATGTGAAAATCACTTGACTAATTGACGAAACTCATGTATTGTACTGTTTAAGCAGGCCTACTGCAAAGAAACAGACAAATACAATGTAAATATGCCTAGGCCTATCCACGCAAGGCTTCGTAGGCCTACCATAAAACGGACGAGTGCGGAACTGCACCTTATGATAAAATTTAAACATTTTGCCTCTACGAATAAGCGCACATAGAATACTGAAAAATATAATTAAGAAAAATGGTAACAGGACAATTACCCACAGACAATTAGCCCCCGGATAATTACCCCCCCCCCCCGACGATTAGCAACGACAATTACTTCTTGGACAATTACCGCCTTGTCAATAACCCCCGGACAATTACCGCCCCCAGTGTCAATAACCTCTGTTTTATAGTGACCTCGTTACAAAGCTCAGAAGTGCAAATTTGAATTTCGGCAGACCATAAAAAAAACTATAGGAAAGCTGCTGGTCTGTCTGACAGCGAGACAGAGAGAAAGACAGAGAGAGGCAGAGAGAGAAACTGAGCGACAGAGGGAGGGATGTACGCTGATAGCGGATATAGTTGTTGTATAGGAGTCTAGTGTAGGCCTACCTATAAATTATGACTGGTAGGGAGAAGAGCGATAAAAAGATATGCACGTGAAATAGTTGTTTACAGTGCATTTTTATGTTTGCTAGGCCTACTGCTGGAATTTGAAGAAGAAAATAAGAGAAACTTGTTGATTTGCGTAACGAAGTTAGAGAACTGTAGATAGCCTACCTACATATATCTAGCAATTAGCTATCACAGTAAAGTTCGTTTAGGAAACTTTAGGTTAGGCTTTGACAGCACTCAACGTTGTGGTAGGAAAACTCGAATAGACTGGAAAGAAGATTTAGGGCCTAGGCCTACATGTGAGGGAATAGGCTCATTAGCCTCATTTCATTAAAGAAATTGACAGAATAACTCACTGGTACTTATGGCTGAGTGTGTTAGTTTAGGCATATTTGCTTGTTAAATAACATTCTTGGAATAAGGTTCATAGAGTCTTTATTGGAGAAAGTGAAGAAGCTATATAATGGATCTCGTTGAGGTGTCAGAGGTCAGGGAAGACATGAAGTTCGTTTCCCTGAACAACACTGTGACTGAACCTCTCACGCTAAATTACATTTTGTCACTGGAATCCAATTGATGCATTCATTTCACTCCACCCTATCATGAATCACACCAAATCGCAAATTTCAGATGAAGACTTTATACACCTTAATTTAGTGTTAACACAATACTTATATATTTTTATGATTCTTCCGTTTTTGTGAATGTTTCACCATATCACCGAACTCCCAATGCAAGCATAGAATATGAACATTGGCTGGACCATTTTGACTTCGCTGCATTAATAATTATTTTCCTTGGTAAAATTATTCAAAATAAAAATGGTGTTTGTTTGTATGTGCACTTTTTATAGCGCTCATTCAAGATTACTACTCAGAAGATATCCCCGTTTACAGCACGGACACTGAATTCGGAGTTTCACGCAGAAGCGCTGAGCAATTGCAAGTGATAGACTTCTCCGTTTCTCCAATGTCCTTATACGACGCTGGTGTGACGATGTTTCTTTTGACGATAAAAATTTCACGGTTCTGATATCTGCCATTGATACTTTATAATCCAGGCAATTTTCAGTTTTACTTGGGCAAAATTGCATCAGAAGGTTTTAATTGTATATATATATATATATATATATATATATATATATGCAATGCAATTATTTAATTATATATATACTTGGTGCATGCAAATTACCGAAATTAATGTCAGTTCCAGTCGAATATTTAAGTTAGACGACACCGAGTGATGATAAAGACAAGTAGCGTCGCCCGTCTTCTTTATCCAAGCTTTGGATTGGCACTCCCAATGTGCGAGTGCTGACAGAGTTGCAGGGTCAGTCTTTGTTTGTTTTTTCTTATTCAAAAGTTTAACGATAATCTTATGGCATGAAAGGTCTATGGCGTCGACAGAAATTAGTTCGACCCAATAATAATAATCATTAATTGCTTTGCGTATGTTGGATCCACCGTTTGTGACTAAAAGCTTCAATAAAGTAATAGCCTACTGTACAGTAGCGTAACTGCTGAAAATAAATTATGGTTTCAAAAAAGATCTACTGTAGCGTAACTGTTGAAAATGTGGATTTAAAAAAGATCTACTGTAGCGTAACTGTTGAAAATGTGGATATAAAAAAATCTACTGTAGCGTAACTGTTGAAAATAATTATAGATTTATATGTGTATGTTTTGAAGGTGTGCAAATGAACTCTAAGATAAACATAGGCCTTACTTAGCACAGGCGTTTGATCATAAATTTTGAACAAAATCTTTCCATTACTATGGCAAAACACTGGGCAAAAGTGGTAGCGGTTTTCAGTGCATCGAAAACTCCACCACTAGTTGCACTCTGCCAGTGCCAGTCCCAAGCCTGGATAAAAGAGGAGGGCGTCGCTAATGATCTTGTTACCACACAGTGACGCTAAACTGCAAACACACAGTTTAATTGTATATCACCTGGTCACCTGGTGCCGTCAGCTCCTGGAGCTCTGGCGACAGTCATGATGTATCCTCTTTTGTACCTCATGACTGTTTTCTTGGCAATAGATAAGGGGTGGTTTGCCATTGCCTTCCCCCCGTTTGCCATCCTTGCCCGTTCGTTCACCCTCCATACGGAGAGGCTACTAACAGGTCGCACCACGAGAAGGTGGGCACGGTGGACTTTGATTCGCCAGCCCAGGTCGGTTCCGAGTCTACGCCCCAATTGGAGTCGTCGGTCGGGTCTCCTCCCTGCTCTACTCACGTTAATGAGTGGCTGACGAACCTTTACGTATTAATTGTAGGCTATATCAGTTATCTTATTTAGCATGCTCCTCATTCACCATTGCTGGGGCTGGCATAGCCTGGAACTATAGGGTAGACCCGCATACGTGCAGTGAGGGAGTTAACACAGGACGGTCATAGACTTTGCTTTTCGCTGTATGAACCAAAATACAGTATAAAACCTTGAAGAAACGTGTGAGCTTAATTATTGTATTGAGTTGGCAGACTCTTCAAATTAATGCGTTTAAAAGCACAAGTGCTAGTTTCAGCTTAGCGACATCGTTGGGTGACAAAGATCATCAGCGTCGCCCTCCTTCTTTATCCACGCTTTGGACTGTCAGAGTGCAAACATTGGCGGAATAATAGAAATTCAGTTTTTTGTACTTAAGACAGCAATTCTCAGCAAACTAAAAGCGCAACTACAAACATTGTAGGCCTACCTCACAATCGCCAGAGCCATGTTTTAACAAAAATCTAACTAGGTCACAGTCGTTGAATGTCCCCAAAATAACATCTTATATAACATGCGTAGATACAAAATAACAATCGGAGCAAAAGATGGATGAAAAAGGCTGTCTATTGTATAGACACCTAATACATGTGGGGCCCTATAGTGCAGTGTTCGGTGTCTTGCAGCCGGAAGGTTGCAGGTTCAAATCCACCCCTAACCTCTCTCGTGCAGTGCACAATGTGCACAAGTGACATGTGTGAATTTAGATGTTCAGACCTATGTGTAATTGTATATATTATACATAATAGACATACATGCATGCAAATATACGCATACAATGTCATACATGCACATATATAATATGTGCATGTATGTATGTCTGACTAGCCTAGGTTGTAGCCTATACTGTGAGAGGCGCTTTATAAATCCAAAAACAGTACAGTGTAGCATGGCATAACATAGCATAGCAATGATAGCATAGCATAGTCTAGTCTAGTCTAGTCTAGTCTAGTCTAGTCTAGTCTAGTCTAGTCTAGTCTAGTCTAGTCTAGTCTAGTCTAGTCTAGTCTAGTCTAGTATAGTATAGTATAGTATAGTATAGTATAGTATAGTATAGTATAGTATAGTATAGTATAGTATAGTCTAGTCTAGCCTAGCCTAGCCTAGCCTAGCCTAGCCTAGCCTAGCCTAGCCTAGCATAGCATAGCATAGCATAGCATAGCATAGTACAGTACTAGAGGTCGGCAAAGCTAATCTACATACAGATGCCACTGAGGAGTGTATTGAAAGAACCTTATACAGATCTTTGGGGGAGGGGGACAATTGTCCTCGACCTAGTTTAGAAAGCCTAGCTACCTGGAACAGTGGTCAGCCAAGGTGTGTGGATTGATGTTGGTGGTCAGTGGTACGCGCACACACAGGCCGTGTATACTAAGGTGGAGTGAAAATAATGGTTGAATTTTATTTTTATTTTCTTAAACTGGCAGGGTATGCAATAGTTGCTATGCCATAATATAAGCATTCTGGCAAAGTCTTAGATTTCTGACATTTTTTCTTCATCGACCCCCACGGCATCAAAGATTTCACATAATTCAGCATGTACGGCAATGTCATAATGATGCGAATAAAGAATTGTTTTCAAGGCCAAGATGCAGAATTGCAGATTCATGAGTACATTATGTCACAATATCACTGAAATACTCAATGACTACTCAATTACTCATGCTTTAAAGAGATGTTAACAATTTTTTTATAGTTCGTGTTCATCAATAGGCCTACTTTCAATAGGTACCGGAAACTTCAACTACCTTTACCTTCGTAGAAGTTCGTACCTACACACACATATATAATACTACACAGTACACAACTACACACTGTACACTGTACAGTGCACAGTGTACACTACACACTACCAAATCGATATTGGGACTTCGTGTTAAAAGTTTTCATAACCCTTCTTGATTCTATTCTAGATCGAATAAAGCCATCTCTTTGCTGCTGACCACACACAGCAGCCGACGATTCTGTGACAAGTTTAACATGTCTCTCGACAGCCTGAGTGTGACACGGAAAATGTTCAAGTGTGACGATATCATCACTGTTTGCAACAAAACCACGAATTTGTTGGTCAGAGAAACCGTCCATCACTGGTGGAGCATGCCTGTCTATATCCTGCCAGGCGACAAGGTCTACATAATCCTCTACTCCAAAGTTCAAAACTGGCACTTGAAACTGCCGGACCAGTGCTGAGGACGAATGTTCCATTCGTGCGGCAATAATTCTACGATGAGCCAGTTCCTGAATATGCTTCCGACTGTCCGTTATCATCGCCAGGAGGATATTCTCCGAGTGGCCAAAGAATCCGTTCCTCTGTATAACTGGATCCACTATTTCTCGCAACTCCGGTGAGAGATACCGTGTGTATTTGATTAGTCTCCAGAGATGTCGTGCCCCGTCACTACACAACGGCTTAGTTTTTACATGAAACCAGATGGGCGCATACATGTATACCTTCATCACATAGGCCTACAGCACTAGAGTTTGCAAGTTGTCACTGGGTTGTTGGTGGCCACGTATAAACGAAGTACTCTGTTAGCCATTGTTAACCACCGTGAATGTACAATCGGTCCTGGTTTCTGAAGAGCAAGATCTGGGGAACATTGTCCACTGGATACAGCAATACACATTATCATACATATATTGCTGGTCAGTACTGAGATCTGCTCCATCCAGAGTTGGACAGTTTTCAAACATGATGGTACTGTACTGCACCACTGGCAGTTGCTCGCATGTCTGGAGAGCTTTGCCAATGAAGCCTGAAAACACATTTGGTCCTTGAGTGCCACCATCAAGTTTCTGCATCAGGTGTCTGAGGGGCAACTCGTTTGCGTGCAATAAGCATATTAGCCATTGCAGTGGTCTACGCAACGTCAACTCCAAGAGTCGGATGACTCCTCCAACTGCACCCGTATTGACGTTTGTGCGGTCGTAACCAATCGCATGCAATTCATCTGTGTTAATGTTTTTGTTGCGGAGGTAAGTTATAATGTCATTTTCAATTGATTTTGATGCACCACTCGATGGTGTTATATGCCCAAGATACACTGAATTTGGCTCATAAACCAAAGTCACATGCTCCTCCACGATTGTTTTGGCACAATACTTTTTACCTTTCTTCACCTGAATTCTGGTTCGATCCTTGCGTCCGTCAAAGTATAATGCGGAGACAGAAGCAGGCAAGTCGTGCTGTAGCGCTTTTCTAACGCGTTTACGCGCTCTCCGGATTTTGCTTCGGTCAATGACCATGGAATTATCATGTTCGTTGATAATTCCCACATCTTGAAGAACAGCGCTAACAAGTGAAGTGGCACTTCGATCAGAGACACCGTGGCGATCACATTCACGAGCGACGGTTGGTAAATCGAGCCTCATTTGAAATGTTCTCTTTTTTCCACAAAGTCCTGCGTTAGTCTGTACTTCGATATCTGAGTCTTGGCTTATTTCAGGATCGGTATCGTTGCTCGCAATGCTCGTTTCAGGATCCTTGGCCTCAGCTGACGTGCCGGCTTCAGCTGAAGTTTCTTTTTGTAGCTTAACGTATGTATCGTATCGATGATTTCTCTTCTCACGTCTTGCAAGCTGTCTGGTTAATACGACGTCAATGCCACCAATCTTCATTTCACGCACCGTCCTCTGATCTGCAAGAAAAGAGCGTTCGACAATGGGCACCTTCCTCTTTCTTTCACAGGTGCACGCTGCTTCGGTATGACATTTGCAAGCAGTTTAGTCTGGTTTCCAGCGAAATTCCTGCAATAATTACTTAGAAAATGCGCCTCCTAGAAACCCGACTTTTCATCAATTTTTGCCACTTTTTCTAGAAAATGTGCAATGTTGTGCATGGCTGGGGCCAATGAAGAATACATTTTAAAATTACAAAATTTTGCACCTACACTACTTTACATATGGAACAACTATTCCCACCCCTGCCAGTCAAAAATTTTAACTTTAGTTTTTTCACTCCACCTTAGTGTATACGCTCAAGGTAAAGACACAACCATGCACTCGAGGTAGACCAAGCTAATCTGCATAAGGTACACTCAGGGGAGTCTATAATTTTATAGAGATGTTGGCAAGGCAATTCCTCGGCCTAATTTAGATAGCCTATAGCTATCTATAGCAGTGGTCAGTGGTTTCAGGTGCACTTGAAGTAGACGTTGATTGACAAGCCCGTCTCTATAGGTCACGCCCAGTTTACCGGTAGAATACTGGGACCAAACCTTGGCCATTAAATCTATTTCCTATGTTCTTTAAGGGACAATTTTTTGCTAATTTATAGTGCTGCGAACTGCTCATTACGTTCTTAAAATTTATGGTTTCTCGGTGGTGTAACGAGAGCCGAACTTAGATAGTGATAGCATCATCATCATGCATCATCATCATCATCATCATCATCATCATCATCATCATCATCATCATCATCATCGTCATCGTCATCGTCGTCGTCGTCGTCGTCGTCGTCGTCGTCGTCGTCGTCGTCGTCGTCGTCGTCGTCGTCGTCGTCGTCGTCGTCGTCGTCGTCGTCGTCGTCGTCGTCGTCGTCGTCGTCGTCGTCGTCGTCGTCGTCGTCGTCGTCGTCGTCGTCGTCGTCGTCGTCGTCGTCGTCGTCGTCGTCATCATCATTCTGTTTAAATCCTCATGAAGGTGTCAATAAAACATTCTAGTCCCATTTTCTCCCTCCATTCCGCAGCGTATCCAAGTCCCATACAAATCCTCCTCATTTGTCCTCCACCTCCTCCTATTCCTCTTCCTCCGCCTCCTATCCTCCTCCTTCCCTCTCTCCTCCGAATAATCCTCCTCCTAATCGTCCATACGAGACCGCAGCTCATCAATCAATCCATCCTCAATTATTCCTCGCCTTTGTCTCTCTTCTTTTCCTTAAACTCTCTGTTTGTATCTATGTCTGTGTGTCTGTCTATGTCTCTCTCTCTCTTCGTAGATATGTTAGTGTCTCTCTGCATGTGCTCACCTGAGCGCCTCTGAGTAGGTTTCTTGAAGAGACGCTATTTAAATTATCGGAATGAATAAACGATGAATTAAATGTTTAAATGTATCTGTCTATATGTCTCTCTGCCTGTCTGTGTCTCAATATTCGCCTGTCTATATGTCTCTCTCTGTCTGTCTACCTCTGTATGTGTGCATTGGTCTCTCTGTCTCTCTGCGTGTGTTTTAATTTTTCTTGCATGTCTTTGACTCTATGTTCGCCTGTCTGTCTGCCAGAGACTGTGTTTGCCTGACTGTCTGTCATTATGTTTGTCTGCCACCCTGACTGTCTGTTTCTGTCTCTATGTCCGTCTGTCTCCTTTCTTCCGTCCGCTATAGAGCAGAATGGCATTAATAAAATCCGAACCTGGCGCATGCGCACTGCTCGTCTTCCCACATCGTCTCTCAACCCATCGCTCGATGGTCGGCCTCGACTGCGTCTCTTCCTTCTGTCACTATGACAACCACACTACCCTCCCCTTTGTCACACTCTCTTTCCCATTCAGTCGTCCTGCGTGTTTCACTCCATCTGCTTCTATCCTCTCATTCCTACCTATCTCTCTTCCTATCTTACATCAGTCCTGCTCTAAGTCTCTCCTTGTCTCGCCCTGTTTGTCTCTATCTCTTCCTGGCTATACATGTCTCTTCTTGTCTTTCTCTCTCTCTCTCTCTCTCTCTCTCTCTCTCTCTCTCTCTCTCTCTCTCTCTCTCTCTCTCACACTCTCTCTCTCAATCTCTCTCTCCCTGTGTGTCTTTTCGTCTCTCCCTATCACTCACTGTCTCTCCCTGTCTCTCGCTATCTCGACCCTCTTCTTCCCATTTCTTTCTCCATATCTCTTCCTCTGTGTTCAAATCTCACTTCTTGTCTCTTCCTCTCATATTACAATCCCTGCACCCTGCTCCCTCTTTGCCTTAATCCATTCATTTTCCATGACCCTTTCTCCCTTTCCCAATCCTTGTCCTGTGTCTCTTCCACACTGTTCCAAAATTCCTCTCCTTTTTCCCTACCTCCCTCCCTTCCTCCAATCCCATCAATCCACATCACAGTCACTCCCTATCATCCTCCCATCCCTGTCCCAATATATGTTCCTTGCCCCACTCTCATTCTCCAATCCCTCCTCCTTGCCCCTCTCCGTATTGCTCAAATCCCTGTCTCTCCCTTTCTTTCTCACTGTCCCTTCTTGCATCCCAGCCTCTCTTTCATCCTCTCAATGTCCACTCCCTTCTCCGCTCCATCACCGTTTGACCTTTAAGTTGTCCACTCGCATGCTGCTTTCCTTTGAGTCTAATTCTGTGTTGATGTGTTCTGTCCAGTGCTGTTCTATTATAATGGTCTAGTCTTGTCTAGTCTGGTCTAGTCTAGTCTAGTTTAGTCTTGTCTAGTCTGGTCTAATCTAGTCTTGTCTAGTCTAGTCTTATCTAGTCTTGTCCAGTCTGGTCTAGTCTGGTCTAGTATTATCTAGTCTTGTCTAGTCTGGTCTAGTCTAGTCTTGTCTACTCTGGTCTAGTCTTGTCTAGTCTGGTCTAGTTTTGTCTAGTCTAGTCTGGTCTTGTCTAGTCTGGTCTAGTCTGGTCTTGTCTAGTCTGGTCTAGTCTGGTCTTGTCTAGTCTGGTCTTGTCTTGTCTAGTCTAGTCTGGTCTTGTCTTGTCTAGTCTAGTCTGGTCTTGTCTAGTCTGGTCTAGTCTGGTCTTGTCTAATCTGGTCTTGTCTAGTCTGGTCTAATCTGGTCTTGTCTAGTCTGGTCTTGTCTAGTCTTGTCTAGTCTGGTCTTGTCTAGTCTGGTCTAGTCTAGTCTGGTCTTGTCTAGTCTGGTCTTGTCTAGTCTGGTCTTGTCTAGTCTGGTCTAGTCTGGTCTTGTCTAGTCTGGTCTTGTCTTGTCTAGTCTAGTCTGGTCTTGTCTAGTCTGGTCTAGTCTGGTCTTGTCTAATCTGGTCTTGTCTAGTCTGGTCTAATCTGGTCTTGTCTAGTCTGGTCTTGTCTAGTCTGGTCTAGTCTGGTCTTGTCTAGTCTTGTCTAGTCTGGTCTTGTCTAGTCTGGTCTAGTCTAGTCTGGTCTTGTCTTGTCTGGTCTTGTCTAGTCTGGTCTTGTCTAGTCTGGTCTAGTCTGGTCTTGTCTAGTCTGGTCTTGTCTTGTCTAGTCTAGTCTGATCTTGTCTAGTCTGGTCTAGTCTTGTCTAGTCTGGTCTGGTCTAGTCTTGTCTAGTCTAGTCTGGTCTTGTCTAGTCTGGTCTTGTCTAGTCTGGTCTAGTCTGGTCTTGTCTAGTCTGGTCTTGTCTTGTCTAGTCTAGTCTGGTCTTGTCTAGTCTGGTCTAGTCTGGTCTTGTCTAGTCTGGTCTAGTCTTGTCTAGTCTAGTCTTGTCTGGTCTTGTCTAGTCTAGTCTGGTCTAGTCTAGTCTGGCCTAGTCTAGTCTGGTCTTGTCTAGTCTGGTCTAGTCTGGTCGGGTCTGGGCTGGACTAGTCGTGTTTAGTCTAGTCTAGAGTTTAGTCCAATACTTTGTGAATAAAAGAATGCATGATGCAATGCTTCTTCCAACCGTGGCTTTCGGTCTGTTAGTTCGCTGGTGTCTGTCTTAGTCTGTCTTAGTCTGTGTGCCCGTGTGTATACATGTGTGTATGTATGTGTATATGTGTGCATGCGTGCATGTGGCATGTGTGCATGTGTGTATGTGTGCATGTGTTCTGTCCACAGCATCAGTGCTTCTCTTTATCTCTCTGTGGCCAAGTTTTCTGAGTTTACTACAGTAGCTGGGGCTGATTCGCTTTTTTAATATCATCATCATTTTTATATTTTTAATAAGAAATAAACGTCTGGTGGTCAGGTATCGCCTTGACGGTGTGATGCAAAAGTATCTTTGAAAGCGACCAGGTTGTAACGATGAATACAGACAGACAGACGTTGAAAAAGAAAGATTGTCTCACGTCTGACCCACCAGCAGAGGAGTGTGGCTGCCTGTTATTTCGTTTATGAAGCCTGAGGCTGAAGGTTAAGTGGACTCTGGTGTCTCTCTGGTCAGCGGCTGAAAGATGGTAGAAGTGGTCAGCTCTAACTATGGCCGCGTGCGCTGATGCAGACCCGACCAAGTCATTTGGATCGGTTATTATGTAAGCCTACGAAGCGATACGAGAGGTGTGCGCAGTGGCGGTATCCTGCATCAAGAATTCCCAGCAATATCAGTATTGTTATTTTTATTAATTTTATTGATAATAATAATAATAATAATAATAATAATAATAATAATAATAATAATAATAATAATGATGATGATGATGATAATAATAATTTTCATTGCTATTATTACTGATAATATCATTATCATCATCATTGTCATCGTCGTCGCCGTCGTCGTTGTCATCCTCGTCGTCGTTGTCATCCTCGTCATCGTCCTCATCGTCGTCGTCGTCGTGGTCATCATCGTCATCGTCATCGTCATCGTCATCGTCATCGTCATCGTCATCGCCATCGCCATCGCCATCGCCATCGCCACCGCCACCGCCACCGCCACCGCCACCGCCACCGCCATCGCCATCACCATCACCATCACCACCACCACCACCACCATCACCACCACCACCACCACCACCACCACCACCATCACCACCACCACCATCACCATCACCACCATCACCATCACCACCACCACCACCACCACCACCACCACCACCACCACCACCACCACCACCATCACCACCACCACCATCACCATCACCACCATCACCATCACCACCACCACCACCACCATCACCATCACCACCACCACCACCACCACCACCACCATCATCATCATCATCATCATCGACATAATTATCACCGTCATAGCCATCAACGTCATTGTGATTCGCTCAATTTTTTAGCACTGAGATCATCACGGTGATAATTATAATATTAGGGTCGTCATTGTCAATATCAATAGTGAGTTCTCTTGTAGAGATACCGTGTTACAATTTAACAAAAAGCAATTGTTGATCGAGCATAATTATCTTTTAGTGGAAAAAATTGATTTTTAAGTTTAGCGACATCTTCCGCCAACAAAGGTCGTTGACGTCACCAAAAGCTATTTTAAAAAGCTTTAGCCATTCGTGTAGCAGAAATGACATCATAACCTGGGAATATAAAACAGAAGAAGGTCCGATTATATCTGCATGAATGCAATTCTTGTTTTTCTTATACGGCTAATATAATACTTAAACAGGTGTCTACAATGTCACAAAACTGCGCTGTAATAGATTTCTTATCCGGGTTCTGCATAAGGATATTGGTGCGGTCACTGCGGTGTCTTTTAGAATAGAGGCTATACGATGAAATACAGTCATTGCGAGAATGTAGGTCTCGGACATTGAGAAGAAAATTAATTTCGTCTTGAAACCGACTTCATTCGGGTAAGAATAGTTTATGTAACTGAGCTGTAATGCTCTTACCGTGTTGAAGCGACGCTATATTCAATGACTGCGTGAAATTTAAATGCTGAAACGAGCGGGTATTTCCGTTGTATTTGCAAGTGACCCTACCCCGTGTTTCCACAACTATCACTTCTGATATAATGTGTTTTAAAAATTAATTTAGTTTCTGGTTGTATGCACGAGATGTGAGAAAGAACACCGTGTAATCCTATCCACCAGAGTGTATTATTATCGGTCCACACCAACCAGGTGCCTCCTCCTATCCGGTTGCCAGTCTCTCGACACGTTGGGTTGCACGGAGTTTGCTGTGAAGTTTGGGTTTGGAGAAATACTTTCATATTTGTTGACGTGCGTTGTAAAGTCACGTGGTTGACAATTATAGATGTGCTTATTTTGAAGTCTGGAATCGAGCTCATGCGCTCGTGTGTTATATTATGTGAAAGGACAACTGTTACTGCTGTCCTATAATAATTATATTGAAAATAATTTATCACAGGACTGCACTTCAGAATTAAGATCAACTGACTAGTTTTTCCTGTGACCGTAACCCAGAGGTGTATAAGGCCAACTAGCTACAGTATTCGTAACTGTATTGTCAACTATCTTCTGTTGATCAGTGGTACTGTGGCCATTGCGCCCGTGTGACGTGGGAAATGGCATGCTTCTCCTCTACTTCCATTTTATTCTCCTCTTCCTTCTCCTCCTCCTTCTCCTCTACTTCCATTTCCTCCTCCTCTTCCTTCTCCTCCTCCTTCTCCTCTTTCTTCTCCTCCACCTCCACCTCCATTTCCTTCTCCTCCTCCTCTTCCTTCTCCTCCTCCTCTTCTTCCTCCTTCTTCTTTACCTCCATTTCCTTCTCCTCCTCTCTTTCTCCTCCTTCTCCTCTTTTTCCTACTCCTCCTTCTCTTCCTCCTCCTCCTCTTCCTCCTCGTCGTCGTCGTCCTCCTCATGTGCCCTTCTCATCGTTTCTCTCATCCACTGATACTTTGCCTAATGTGCAGTTTCGATGGAAGGCAGCATTAGTCGGCGACCACTTTGGCGTCATCGAGATCTCATCGATCTACGCGATCCATAGAAGCGCCTTTAGGTCTGCGACGACGATGGAGAGAGGGAGGAGGCAGGGGCGGATACAGGAATTTTCGAAGGGGGGGGCCAAAAATTTTTTGGGCTGGGGTCGGAAAAATTTTCGTTGATCTTTCGCTGAAGAATCTGATGAACTTTTTTAGTCGTTTTTCGCCGAAACCAGAGTTTAATTTAGCCCCCACCTCTGGGGGGATTGAGGTTTCCGGAGGCGTAGAT
Organism: Lumbricus terrestris; assembly: GCA_949752735.1. Classification (NCBI taxonomy): domain Eukaryota; kingdom Metazoa; phylum Annelida; class Clitellata; order Crassiclitellata; family Lumbricidae; genus Lumbricus; species Lumbricus terrestris. Next base: position 76,012,107 of record OX457038.1, on the reverse strand, counting down.
AATTGAGCGTCTGGAAGAAAATCATGAGGCGCGCAGCGCCGAGAGTGGTAGGGGAGGGGTGTGGGGAGGGGATATGCCCCTCCCCACCAGAAACTTTTTGAATTTTCACATTGCAATGGTAGCATTTTAAGCTGTTATCTTAACAAAATAGCTGTACTTTTCAGTGCTTATAAGAGTGCCATAAGGTCTCAATAAATATAGACTTTACTTAAAAACTTCTTTCCCGAAAACTAGAAGTTCTTTTTTAAGTAATCCGCCGGAAATCTTCAAAAAGGGTGTTCAATTTTCCTTCCCAAAAAACTGATGACATTTTTTGGTCATCCGTGCGAAATCTTAAAAAAGGTGTTTAATTTTTCGTCTAAAAAGAGTGATGACTTTTTGGTCTTCCGTGCGAAATTTTCCAAAAAAGGTGGTCAATTTAGAATAAAAAACTGATGACTTTTTGTAGTCATCCGTGCGAAATCTTAAAAAAGGTGTTTAATTTTTCGTCTAAAAGGAGTGATGACTCTTATTCTTCCGTGCGAAATTTTAAAAAAAGGTGTTCAATTTCGCTCCCCAAAAAACTTATGAAGTTTTAGTGAACCGTCAGAAATCTTCAAAAAGGTGTTTAAATTTTCCTTGTAAAAAACTGTTGACTTTTTAAGACTAGAATGAATAAAATACTTCCCACTACTGAATGAAATATAGTAAGATATAAATAAAAACAATTAGTAAACATGTGTTATCATTCACCGCATTTTCTTGCACATATAGACTAAACTCAAAACTTAACATGTTTCGCCCTGAAATTTTTTTGGCATCTGCAAAAACTAAATTACATCCCAAACACTGTTGCTAGTGTTAACTTGATTTGTAATTAATAGTTAGTTGTACTTAGTTATAATTGTGTTTATTGGTGTTAATGTTTTTACAATTTACTACGAATATATACACGAATAACATACATTGCATGCCATAAATCATAGTTGGATACTGTTGAAAGATTGTTTCATTTCGATGCTTTATATAAAGACAATGCAATTGCGTGAGAGACTTAGATTAGATTTTAATTACATTTATACATTATTTTTATTATAGATTTTAATTACATTTATACATTAATTCTCCTGTGCATGACTGACACCCTGAATTTTTTTTTTGCCACCATGGATGGGGGGGGCCACGTCCCATGGTGATTTGAAATGGGGGGGGCCATGGCCGGATTGGCCCCCCCCTGGATCCGCCCCTGGGAGGAGGAGGGTTGGAGAGGGATGCGAGGAGAGAGATAGGGACACAACGGAGTGTGACGCTAGATGGAAAGAGGACGGGTGGAAGCGGGAATAATGCATCGAATGCGGTAGGCAGCGATTAGAATGTTACTAAACAATTAATAAAAATAGTACTACTACTACTAATGATAATGATAATAATAATAATAATAATAATAATAATAATAATAATAATAATAATAATAATAATAATAATAATAATAATAATAATAATAATAATAATAATAATAATAATACTGATGAAGATGATGATGATGATGATGATGATGATGATGATAATAATAATAATAGTAGTAGTAATAATAATAATAATCATAATACTGCTACTACTACTACTACTACTACTACTACTACTACTACTACTACTACTACTACTACTACTACTACTACTACTACTACTACTACTACTACTACTACTACTACTACTACTACTACTACTACTACTACTACTACTACTACTACTACTACTACTACTACTACTACTACTACTACTACTACTACTACTACTACTACTACTACTACTACTACTACTACTACTACTACTACTACTACTACTACTACTACTACTACTACTACTACTACTACTACTACTACTACTACTACTACTACTAATAATAATAATAATAATATTATTATTATTATTATTATTATTATTATTATTAATAATTAGACCATGGGGCCGATAAATAATGAAGGCCAGGTCTTTCTATCTGACCTAGGACAACAACTCAACATGGATACGGGGGACCCACGAGAAATCTCCTTTCTGTATCAACGTTGCTCGTTGACGATACAACGTTTTAACACGATCGCATTCCGAGGCACTTTTGCTGATCAAGACAAAAATAAATAAAAGTAATTTTGATGACGAGGCAATCACAGTGGCTGGTACCTGTCTGTGCGAATCACGTAAATGCCCACGTGGTCCCCGCGGTGATCGTTGATGGCCTGCACTGGCTCCACTGCGCCCTGTGACCTTGCAGACGCCTTAGACAATAATAGACATGCATCCATGAATGACTTGGTCAATGGAGGTTTGATCCGTCAAACAAGTTTGCTGACATCGGACGGTAAAAGACCCGATGGCCGGATGGCCATACTCGTCGGGTGGACCGATGCTAGTCTGTGATGCGACCGTGACCGACACCATGGCCACGTCTTATGTGTCAAAGACCTCTCAGATGGGTGGCCGAGAGAGCAGCGACCCGCAAACACGACTTTACCAGCTCTCCAGAACGCACTATTTTGTGCATCTTGCCTTCGAGACCATGGGACCGATGAACAGTGAAGGTAAGGTATTTCTGTTCGATCTCGTACAAAAACTGAGTGTGGTCACGCGAGACTCACGAGAAACATCTTTTCTTTACCAGCCTATCTCCTTAACAACACAACGTTTTTAACGAGATCAGTGGCCCAATAGAATCTTTTTGAATTTCCACATTGCAATGGCAGCATTTTAAGGTGTCGTCTTAACAAAATAGCAGTACTTTTTCAGTGACAAATTAGAAACTTTTTGAATTTCCACATTGCAATGGCAGCATTTTAAGGGGTCACCTTTACAAAATAGCAGTACTTTTTCAGTGACCCATTAGAAACTTTCTGAATGTTCACATTGCAATAGCAGCATTTCTAGATGGTATCTTAACAAAATAGCTGTACTTTTTCAGTGACCCATTAGAAACTTTCTGAATGTTCACATTGCAATAGCAGCATTTCTAGATGGTATCTTAACAAAATAGCTGTAATTTTTCAGTGACCCATTAGAAACTTTCTGAATGTTCACATTGCAATGGCAGCATTTTAAGGTGTCATCATAACAAAATAGCTTTACTTTTTCAGTGACCCATTAGAAACTTTTTGAATTTCCACATTGCAATGGCTGCTTTTAAGGTGTCATCTTAACATGATGTATCATATAAATTATTATAGTGGTAAATAATGTCATTATAATCGCATATAATAATAAATAATATCGTGGTATATTATAACACTTCATGTAAAACAATGATGAAACAGTAACCAAAAACCAATATCATTTCGTCGAATTTTTCTGGGGGGGAATGTCAATCCTGGGGGGAACTCCCCCCCAGAGACGTCTAGATTAAACACTGGTCATAGACCCTGGTCAAATCTGGATCCATCCATCCACTTGAATGGCATTGGGCCCATGTCTTCTATTGCTTGGTTAGTAGCTGTTTAATTAACAACGCTGTACAGTGTAATATATTATTTCGAGTGTAACGGTCTCTGTTGTCATAAGCCTTCGTCAAATCTGGATCCATCCAGTTGCGTAAGAATTCCACCAGTGGTCGCACTATGCCAGTGCCAGTCCCAATCCTGGATAAAGGAGCAGGGAGTCGCTAATGATCCCTGTTATCACACAGTGACATTAAACTGAAACTACTACTACTAGTTGCGTCAGCCTTTTGTCGTCGCTCCCTCTCTCACTTCTAATGCGACCACTAGTGACTCTTATCCATTCCTATGTTGTCGTCCCTCCCGTCGTGAATGTTGCTGCGCTCTCAAAGTGACACCATTTAATTCAGTTCTGTCTCAGCTGCACTGTCCGATCAGCTGCACAAGCGGAACTTGTTGTTCCTCGCTCAAGGACTGCAATCAGGCGGCGCCGTGCTTTCTCCGTGACTGGCCCTGCGACCTGAAAACTTTAATGAACTCCTTATCCTTCGTCAAATACATATTTGTCTTTCTTTCTCATTTTTCTCTCTTCTTGAGACTGTCTTATTCGATCGGAGTTGGACTGGAAGCGCTTCTGAGTAGAAACCTTGATGGGGCGCTATATCAAATTGCTAGTAAATAAAATAAATAAATAGATAAATAAAATAATATTGTTACAATGTGATTAGTGTTCGTTGTTTATTAGCTATCATCGACAAAATCTTATTGTCGCACTATGCGTCTACATCTTATTATAGATCAAAGATTTTACTTAAAAAGGTGTGTAATTATTTCAAACACTTTTCGATGTTCTTATGACTTTTGTTTAGCCAGTAGCCTACACGAAGACCCAACCATGCCTACAGTTTTCATCCTTTCCGCCTCATTTTCAGATTCCTACATAGATTAATTTTTAAGTTGGGTAGGCTGTTTTGAAGTATTTATATTTTTCCAATTAACAACTGTTGAAATTAAATGTTCGTTAAAATCACGTTTACTCAATTATTCCATAATCTACATGTATATATCGCTTCTTCAAAGGGTACTCGGAAGCGCTACCTGGTCTAGCACGGATCAGTCATTAGTTAAATCATTTATCTATTTTCGTTTTTGCCATATTTTCTGTTTTACTGGTGTAAATTTTGAGATCGTTACTCAGTGTTTAAGTTGCAAAAAGGAAATTACGTATCATCTCACACCTTTGAATGCTGTGCTAGACTATTAAAAAAACAAAAAAAATAAAATATTAGCAAAAATAAATATTCGTAGGCCTATCATCATTACTATTATAGTTACTAACAATTAGTATTTGTATTATTATTACACTGTCAATCATACCGCCCCAAACAAAAAAGAATCTTGATCGAAGGCGTTTAACAGGAAAATCTACTCAAAAGCGAAAAGGAAGATGATTTGAGAATAAAGTCGGGTAATTTACTTCATTCTGTCGGGCTGGTCAGAGCACATGCACGCTTTCCAAATTTTACAACTGAATGTGCGACAACAAAGTTACTTCGAAAAGCGGCAGGGCGGCGTAAGATATGAAAATAAGTTAATGGGGGCCTCCCATGACCGTCCAGTCACACTTCAAAACCCTGCATACACAACACTCTTAAAGTCAAAAACTTATAACTTTCGTTACGGAATCATCTGCCGCGTTGAGATCATTCGAATGCAATAATTCTAATTATTCCAAATCAGTTCTCTTCTGATATATTCTCTCATAATTATCAGTCCTAATTTGTCTATACTTCAACATGATGGCCAACTGACGAACGAATCCACAGATCAACAACAGTTCATGTATGGATCCAGATTTGACGAGGACCTATGACAACAGAGGCCGTTGCCCTCGACAGAAATTTGTTTTGCATATTACAGCACTCCTTTGGGTTGCCGTTGACATAAAATACTTCTGGCATCATAGTTGGTTTTTGATTACTTCAATATTCAGAATTAAGCTAGTTCTGTGTAATTAGACACGCACTAATATTGCAAGTCCACCAATCAGCTGTCTCATAGCTGAAGTCGCAAGCTTAAACGAGGTGTGTAAGATTCTTATACATAAAGAGGCGCATAATTGTTTCGAACACTTTTCCATTGTGCCTATGATTTTTTATTAGGCCTACACGGTGACCAGTGCCTAAAGTGTGGAAAAATAAGTGCCTGGACGCCCTTCACCTCTCCAAAATAAGTGCCTGGACGCCCTTCACCTCTCCAAAATAAGTGCCTGGACGCCCCTTACCTTTCCAGTCTATGCTCACCAATAAGTGTCTGGACGGCGTTCAGATTTTAAAACAAGTGCATGGACGCCGTCCATGACCGTCCAGGCACACTTTAGGCCCTACCTACACCACAGCTTGGCGTTGATTTACGATATCAAAAATCGTTGACGGCGGTCAATAAACACCATACAAAGAAATGGGGAAATTTATAGATTCCGAATGACACCATCAGAAAGTGCAAAACTAGAGCGTTACAATCTCACTAACATTTTTTCTTAAACGACATAAAATAACAATCTGACGATGTCTATTATGCACAACAGTCAATAAAATGATTTGATGCAAATAAAACAATACTGCACATCAAATGTTCCATAGAGGATAAATTATTTTAAACTATTTCCCCGGTTCCAGACCCTTCCATCTGAACGACCGAAAGAGAGAACGAATAAATGAACGAATAAATGAATGAACAAAACGAACGAATGAGCAGGGCTATTTTTAACGCGCAGTTGTACACAACATGTGCAGTTCTAAATGGATCTGTGCAGCTGTAAAAGCACTTCTTTCACAAGTTCTGTGCAGTTAAAACTAGCAAAAAAGTTCGTTGTTCTCCGATTGGAAGTAAGTTACCACGGAGAATGGGAAGGAAAAGAAGGGGTTGTGCAGTTCTAAAAATTCCTTAAAACAGCCCTGCGAATGAGCACATGAGTGAATGCATGAGTGAAAGAATGATTGAATGAATTAAGGAAATAATTAATTAATCAACTAATTAATCAATTTGTTTAAGAAATTAATGCACCTCCTTTTTATCATAATTATCTCGTGGTAACACGTGATGTTACTATGGCTCTATAATGAACAACTAATAAGGTGACAGGAGGAGGAGGAGGAGAAGGATCCAGAGTTTAACGACAGCTTATGACAACAGAGGACGCAACCGTCAACAATATGACAAAGATTAGTATGACGTATTAAAGATCCGTTTTTTTCTTTTATATAGAGCTTGGTAAATGAAATTTGTGGTATCTGCTACGAATTGCAAATAACATAAATGTAAAACTAATGCTAAAGTTTTTTTCAGCGACTACATAAATTTTCTCATTTACCAATGAATAGAAAGAGTGAGATCATTTATTTTTGGGTCCGCTGTCAGCCGACCATGCAACGCAGAGATTTAAATCTATCAAATAATTCAGCTCGTGAATGCGAATGAAAATCCGCGCGCAGATCTCTTCCACAGATACACGTGACATCCAACTTAAGCTCTTACCGATCTAGCCGGCGAAACTGCAGTATCGGGGACCGAATCATACACAATATCTTAGTAGGCCTATTATAATTATAGTATATAGTATCTAATGACGACACTAACCCTAACACTAACCCTAATCGACCCTCACGATGCTTGGCCTGACCCTAACCGACCCTCACGACGCATAACCTGACCCTAACCGACCCTCAAGAGCCTGACTTGACCCTAACCGACACATACGGTCCCCGATACTGCAGTTTCGCCATCTAGCCAACTAGTTCACCATGATACATGTACGTTTAATGTTATCCATAAATAATTATTATCGCGAATTGCCATATCAATTCTCAAACACGGTCACAGTTATAAATAACGACTAAACTGTAACAGTTTACAATTATTGCAGAGATTGCATTGTCGATTGATATAAATAATTCTTTAGACACCGGGTCAATGACCGTTTATCCTTGTGCTCACGTTAAGACTCTGTTGCTATTTACAAAAATAACTTCAGCTTACAGCATCCGGTGTAATTGTCCTTTTCAAATACACGAGGGGATTACGTGCGCCGGAATTGGATCAGCTGGAAAGAAGTCCAGATCGTTGGACGGCGTTTCCCTCTTTCCTTCCTCCCTGCTCCTCCACCACTTCCCACTCCAACACTCTCCCATCCACTCACCCACCACCCACCCACCCATCAACCAACCCACTCACCCACAATCCACTCGCCATAGTGCGATAAGAGACACGAAACGCGTTGCTAAGAATAGAACACAAGCGGTCTACGTCACCAGAGCCAAGATTAATGACGTCAGATGGAGCCATGACATTTATAAAGCGCACGTTTAGCCGACAACTAATGGCGGGAAGAGAAGGTCAATGCGTGCATCGCTCTCGGGATTTTGGCAGGGGTCAGACGGTGTTGAAGTTGGTCAGGATGTCGGTCATTATACGATGGACACCATTGGACATTGGAAATGACCATTCGGTCAGTATCGCGTTGTCACTGTTGGGGCAACACCCGCCAGAGTGATATATTGACCATAATTCACACAATAATTATCATTGTAGTCAATGCTATTTTTGTGGTCATTGTTTTTTTTGTGGTCAGTGTTATCTAAGTTCGGGGTTTTCGGTTATATTTTCATAACCTGTCCCATATTTTTTTCAGCTTCAGTTACAGTTTACTGCAGTCTGATTTTTCAGTTTCAGTTTCAGATTTTGGTTTCAGTCACAGTTGGAGTTACTATTTTCAGACGACCTGATTAACGCCACACAGATCACATGTATAATATACCGAACATAGCAAAGAATCGTTAAATTTATGCAGCAAATAAATCTGATTCAACTTCATTTCGGTTTACTTTAAGAAAAACACGACGGAGAATCGAAGTCAAATATTGCAGTTCCGATCATTCTGTGACTGTAAAGATCATGAGCGCCGACATCCTCCTGGACTTATGAATGTACGTAAATTGCTCTCATTTAAATAATGCGCATAATTATTATTATTATTCTATTATTTTTTTATTCATTGGTTTAACGATATCTTATAGCTAAAAAGATTGTTGACGTAATTAGAGTTTACAATAAGCTCATTTTAATTTTTTTTACCAGTTTCTGTCTTTTTTCTTTTTTCCCGGTATCTGATACCGGTAGGATTTCATGACGGCAATGCTTGTTAAATGGCTGTCGTCGATCCATTTTAATACATGCATCACTATTTTAGTCAGTGTTTAATCTAGAGTTCTAGACCCTCGATCTGCTCTCAATCCAGCTGCTATCCCATGCATCAACTCTTTTTTCCAAAAAGTAGCCACTTTTGCTCAAAGCGCGACCAAAGGAGTAAGCTTAGTAGTTGCAATTTAACGTCACTGTGTCGTAACAAAGACCATTAGCGATGCCCTTCTCCTTCATCCAGGCTTGGGACTGGCACTGGCAGAGTGAGACCAGTGGCGGTATTTCAGCATCCTTATTTTAATGTTGCTTAAAATCTGACGTTCTTTGCAAATCTTATTTTGTTCCAGTTTTATTCTAAATGCGTCCCATACGTATAAATAGTCTAATGTCATTAGGTTTTAAGGTGTTTAAGACCAAGTGCTCTATCGAACTTCAAATTTCTTATGACATTCTTTCAACAGGCGTTGAAGAAGTTCCTCAGGCAAATTACGACAAATTCTGAGCCGAAACAATTCAATCTGGAGGAATAAAAATTCTATACACAGATCGTCTTTAAGAAAAAGCATTCGTTCATTTCTTTGTTAGTTCATAAACATGATCATTTAAGTAGGCTATTCCTCACTCGCTAACGCATTCACTCACTAACTCACTGGCTAACGCAGTCACTCACTCACTCACTCACTCACTCACTCACTCACTCACTCACTCACTCACTCACTCACTCACTCATACTGACTAAATTGCTCCGCAATTGTTACCATAGTCTATGCTTTGTGCTGATTTGATGATCACTATGGCGTGTTATAAAAATAATTGTCCTTTTGTGTTTTGCTCTGTTTCTTCTATAAGACTTAGCCTACACTTCTAAGTTCTATTCCCCTCTGTTCAATATTAATTAGCAGTGATTTTCGTGCTGGTTCTTGCTCGAACGACCACCGCATTATCATTTCGTCTCCTATTATATCCCAATGTCGTCTTGTATAATTGGAGTTAATTAACAGCGTAATACACCGACCACAGCAGCAGCAGCAGCAGCAGCAGCAGCAGCAGCAGCAGCAGCAGCAGCATCTAGTGTAACCAACAGTAAAACACGACACACCCGGGTGGGAGGTGCATCGGTTTGCAATCGGAGCTTGCCTGCTTTACGTTCTCGCGTGAAGTGATCCGACAATCGACCTCGTAATCGTATAATGGCTGCTAAAGGGCATCCACCGCTTCGCGTTGGTCTGGTCTGTGAACGATAAGCGCGGCATCGTCCGGATTTTTGTGCATTACGAGAAACGCCTGAGAATTGAAGTTGTTCCACTTCTCGTTTCAACCGATTTCTTTCCCAGTTTTATTCGGCGAGCATCGACCGTTTTAGAGTTGATCAGACCTTTGGAAGCCAGGCACGTAATGCCGAGGTCGATTGCTCCAATGCTCAAACGGCCGTACATGTATTTGGAAAAAGATTTCGTTCCAAATAGGATGTGGAGAAACTGGAAAGGGAAATGCTGAGCGAAAGGTTTATGCTCGAGAATTCGTGTTGGCTGGAATAAGGTGCTTTGTCGAAAGCACAGTTTTCTGTTTGTGGTCGCTCATGTTGAACGTACGGCTCGTGAAGCTGCTTCTGATTTTAAAAAATTTGTTTAAAAAAATTAAATTATTTAATTTTTTTTATTATTCATGAAGTCTTTTTTTCGAAAATAATAATCGTGACTTTATTGGTGACGATATTGTCTCCAATTCCAAAAATCCACTTCTAGACTCTAAGAATCTTGCTCTTCTTTTCCAAAAATCTTCACTTCAACGTGTGTGATATATGTATGCATGTAGCCTAGGTATGTTTACTTGCGTTTACATAGGGAAGATCTCCAATCTCTTAAGCGAGTCTTTTTAATCGCACCAGACAATTACGTCATTATGCTGATGTGAATAACCTACGTCATCTGTTCCATTCTTTCTTTCGCCAGCGCACAATCTCTGTTCTGCTTCTAATCTCCACAGCCTGCATTCGAAACGGCGAGCATCCCTCTCCACAACACCATCCCTGAGACCCTGACTCCACCGTCAACCCTTATCTCTGGCGGGCTGCAGGCAAAATAGCCTAGCATGAATGAATATCAATTAACGACCTATTTACATGACACTGTGGCAACAAAGACATGTAATGCAACCATAATATAGTGGGATACTACTAAGCTGTATGCGTGAATATGTATAAGTATATGACATGTGCATAACTATACAAATAGATGTTTATGAAATGTGTGTGTGTGTGCCTGTGTACGACATTGCGTATAATTTATACATGTTTGTGTGCGTTTGTAAATTTAAGCTAAGCGTGTGCGTGCGTGCGTGTGTGTGGGTGGGTGGGTGTGTGGGTGGCTGTGTGGGTGCGTGGGTGTAGGTGTAAGTGTGTGTGGGTGTGTGCATATAATATAATTATGCATATATTATGGAGCATGCATATGTAATGTGGCCAAAGGTCCCAGCCTACACAACACAGAAACGTCGCTATACATGTATAGATACCTGTTTTGTACGATTTCGAATATCTTAGCGCAACATAAATTCCCGCTTCTGACCCGTGTAGATTTTGACTGCAGGAAGCAGGAAGACGATGCTGGCGGATACGGCGCCTGAGGCGTCTCCACGGACAATGGACATTTGCATTGGATGCGGTACGTATTGTTTCGCCTTTGCCTTATAAGATTCTGTTTTCAGTTCTGAGTTTCAGTTACACCTTCGAGTGTAGGTTGGAAATTGATTGTATAATTATGTCCCACTTTGAATTTCAATTTGGTTTATTTAGATCAAAAATAGTAATGTAGAAATTTTGCAGAAATTTTAGTTGGTTTCAAATCTGTTTGTAAATTCTACCATTGTTCTTCTTATTAATTTTTTTAATCAAAATAGCTTGTATACATGCATCTGTAAAAAGCAGACGATCAAGAGTGTCAATATAATATCATGGATCACTTGGTAGTTCTATTACATTTCTATTATCATCTGTGAATGATTTTTTACATATCCTCAATATCTTGAGTGATACTTATAATTATGATTCCTTATAAAATTATTACTTAACCTAGTGGGTAGTTATTGTTATATTTTTTTTAATTCATCAGACCTGGTAATGCGAATCAAGGCTGCCAGATGATCTTCCCTAAGTATCCAAGTCTGTTTCATGCATTATAATTGCATCCATTTAAACTGATATCAGCGTTTAAAGCATCATAGAAGTAGCTAGTTACTGACGATGTAAATAGAAATAACACTAGAGGTGAAATCTTCTGTTTCGATTAACTACACCGGAATTAAGGAGGCAACAAAGATGGACGGATGGATCCAGATTTGACGATGGCTTAATATGCCAACAGCTACATTTACTGTACAGAGGCCGTTGCCTTCGAAAGAAATTTGTTTGGCATAGTGCATCTTTTAAAAATGGTCCTGTTCTTATATAGCGTGGGTTGAGTTCGTGTTAAAGGCGTGTAAGACTACTACTACTACTGCTACTGCTACTGCTACTGCTACTGCTACTGCTACTGTTACTGCTTATACTACTACTTCGGCTTGAAGCCACGATTCGCTGTAGTCGGGAGCACCTCACATACATACATTACATACATACAAAAGTCATATACATGTATACTACTGCTACTCAAAGGTCCCAGTGATTGAGGCATGAAACTTACCCCACCCGATGCAGTAGACACTTTGGCGCCAAGCAGCGGATGTTAGGATGGGGTGGTCGTGTTGCTGATGCGGGCGATGGTTTGTGATGCTCAGGCGCAGCTGCTGCTGCTGCTGATGATGCTGCTGATGCTGGTGGTGGTGGTGCAGCCGGGGCGTCGGTCGGAGCGCGCGCGTGGTGCCACCAGACAACTGCAATGTTTACTTGCCATTGGGATTCTGCGGCAACTGCAACAGCACCAGCAGCAGCATCAGCAGCGGCAAGAGGAGGAGGAAGCAAGGAAGCAAGGAAGGAAGGAAGGCGTTTGGTGTTGCGGGGCAGCAGTGACGAAGATGCTTAGCTAAGGATAGGCAGCAGCTGCAGTGGACTCGGGTGTTGGACCGTTTCTTTCGGGGCGTTCAGCGAACGGGGTTTGTGGTTAGGACGATAGGGGGTCAACCTACTTTTATTGCCCCGTCTGCGTTCGATCGTGTCTTGTTGATATTATACGTGTGTGCGAGAGTCTACAGGTGCGATCTTAGTCCGTCCGTCGCTCCTTCGTCTTGGATCTGATTATTGTTTGCCTATCGGACGATTACGTGAGTCACGTGTCTTCTTATCTCTACGTGTATGTGTCTTTGTATGCGGGAGTGTATGTGTGCGTATGTGTGTATGTGTGCGTTGCTATGCATGGTTAGGTCTACATATGCATGTTTGTATCTTGATCTGCTGTCTGTCTGTCTATCTTTCTGTCTCTGTCTGTTGCACTGCATGTTTGCGTGGATGGATCCATCTCTGACTGCTGGAGTGTCTGTACGTACGTGCGTGCGTCTCAATCGCAGAAATTCAACGGATTCATATAAATTTATATAGCGCCCTTTCAAGATCTCTAGTCAGAGATATCGCTAGATCTATGTCCGCATGTTCGTGTCTTGATCTGTTGCCCCTGTCGATATTCTTGTTTCTCGTAATCGTAATCGTAAAGACTTGTCGCCTGTATGTCTGTCTGTCTGTCTGTCTTTGGCTGTTCAGGTGTGTGTGTGTGTGTGTGTGTGTGTGTGTGTGTGTGTGTGTGTGTGTGTGTGTGTGTGTGTGTGTGTGTTTGACGTGTTCTGTTCTGATGACGTTGCCCTCTTTGTCCTACTATCTACCTCTGCTTCCCATTCTGTTTGTGTCTTCTTCTATCTATTTCTCTGTCTGTCTGTCTGTCTCTCTGTCTGTCTGTCTCTCTCTGTCTCTCTCTGTCTCTCTCTATCTCTCTCTCTCTCTCTCTCTCTCTCTCTCTCTCTCTCTCTCTCTCTCTGTCACTGCCTTTGTCTTCGTCCCTTTCTGTGTTTCTCTCTCTGCGTTTTATTTCCCATCTCTATACTTTTGCCCGCCCATGTTTCTCTCTCTCTGCCAACACTGTCTCTGTCTCTGTCTCTCTGTCTCTGTCTGTCTCTCTCCTTCATTGCCGTTTTCTTTCTCGTTTTATTTTGCATGTCTGTCTGTCTTCCTCTCTTCATCTGTGTGTATGGTTATGTCTCTCTGTTGATCTCTGCGTATCTGTCTGTCTCACTATTTTTATTTCTGTATCTCTGTCTTTCTTTTCCATCGCTCTTCATCATAAAAATTATCGGTCTTTGTCTCTGTGTCTTTCTCTGTTTCGCCTTTTTCTCTGTTTCTCTTTTTCTTTGTTTCTCTGTTCCCCTGTTTTATATAGCGCCCTTTGAAAATCTTTTTCTTTTTTCACTGGTGTTCTCTTCGTCTATCTGCCTCTCTGTCTCTCTCCATCTCTCCCTCTCCGTGTCTCTCTGCCTTCGGCTGACGTCTGATCTAAATCGGCCAAAACCACAGAAGACAACATCGTCGAACGAATGATATTATTAGCCGACATTTCGTCCGATTTATGTGGATCCAACGTTTGCAAGTGCAGCTGCTGCCAATGGTCACAGTCTCAGTTCCCTTTCCTGTGCTTCTATATGTCCGTCTGTCTACCTGTCTGTCTGTCCGTCTGTCTACCTGTCTGTCTGTCTGCCTGTCTGGCTGGCTGTCTGGCTGTCTGTTTTCAGATAATCAAAACTTTACGGAGATTAATTTTGAAAGAGCTTTCTCAAAAATAGGCAGATCAGATCATTAAGTGCGTAATCATGCGCTGATACACGCACCCCGGCGCATGTCCAACAATACAAATAGACACAGAGACAGACAGACAGAGACAGAGAGACAGAGAGAGAGACATCCTCTGTTGGACTGATTACAAGAGGTGACGTTGATGCCACGTGGTCTCTCTCACCTGAATTCACACCCACCTGTTTGATTGTGGAGCAGCTGATGAGGTCTATTACATGTAGGACAAATTGTAGAGAGCGGACGGGAATTAGACGCCACTTCCGCCTTTTAGTCCAACCAAACGCTAGACTGGAACAGCTAGAGCGTACAGTTTAGAGATTGCGTGGATACACAACACCAATAACACCACAATTACCACCGCCGTCACCAAGACTTCTGTGACCATTATTAAAGTACTGCTACCTAAACCAGCGTGCACGACTGCAGATAATAACACTGCACTCACCACAAGCAGCTCAAAGATCAAACCAATAACGCCAAAGCTCACTAACATCACTATCACCACTACAAACATTATACCTTGATCCAACCAGAAACTGGTCAACCAACCATCTGTCCACTCATCTACCCACCCACCCCCCATTCACCCACCCACGCCCCATCCATCCATACATCCGTCCACCCATCTACCATTCACCCACGCATCCAAACATCCAAATCCAACCATTCACCAACCCCTCTACGGTCTACCTACCCATCCATTCATCCATCCACCCACCCATCCATCCAAGCATCCATCCATCAATCCCAATTCCTCTAATTCCCAACAGATCCTCACAGCACAATGCTCTCAAAAAATTCCTCTTCGTTCCGTCTGTTAATTATGAAAACAGTTTTTCTCTCTTTCACAGCGGGAGACAACAATAATTCTAGCGCAACCTATTCTCTCGATCGACTGAATATTTATTTCGCCAGCTGTCGCCCCTCTGTCTCTACCTCTTCTCCTCTGCCTCCATCTGTTATGCAACGTCTGCACAATCACCGCCAGCCACCTGTTAACCCCATCCACTCAATTATTCACCTCACTCCACCCCATTCACAGCAATTCCATCCTATCCCCTCCCAGGGTGACTTGGATGTCCCTGTGGCTCGAGCCTCCATAGTGTTGCATAAAGATTAGCCATGCATGGGCGGTCCATCTTTTTGGAATAAGTTAACCAGCAGCCACCATAATGAACTTCTTGATTCTTATTTTACGCTTTTCTGAAGAATTTGAAAACCATTCTCTGTGATTGTTGTTTGAGGTTGTCAGGTCGGGAGCGGTGTCAGGTCGGGAGCGCCTCTGAGGAGTTTCTCGTTATGTGGCGCGATATAAATTCATAATTACGATTACGTTTCATCCGACTCCATTCATCCATTCATTCATCCATTCACCCATTTAGTCATCCATTCGTTCAACCATTCGTCCATTCATCCATCATTTATCCATTCATCCATTCATTCATCCATTCACCCATTTAGTCATCCATCCATTTATTAATTCATGTATTCATCCATCCATCCATCCATTCGTCCATTCATTCTTCCATTCATCAATTCATTCATTCGTTCATCCATTCATCCATATATTCATCCATTCATCCATTCTTTCTTCCATTCATCTCCTTCTATCATTCATCCACGTCAAAGGAGAAACTTTTTCATCAAACTTAACCCTAGGGCTACCAAGGGGGGGTGGTAGTCCGTGTTACCAAAAACTTGGTAGTCTGAGGGTTAAACAAATCTGATCAATAACATCTGTAATCGTTGTCAAAACAACCTTCTGAGACATCAATTCAGTGAGAAAAACAGAGACAGACTTAATTGCCATGCAAAGACTTCAATGACAGCATCAAGTGCAAACGTCTAAAAGTCCGTCATTATATCGTAAATACTGCACGGGTCTGCAGATAATGAACGATGGTCAATCTGTCTCTATCTGTCTTGTATGGTTGTCTGTCTGCCTGTCTGTCTCTCAATCACATGCACGCACGCACACACATGCACCCACACACCCACAAACACGTCACATTTCTATTTCAGTCTATATCTTCGTTAAATAGGTCATAATTATCTTTATTTTGATAGGACGTGTCTTCATTTGCATCTGGTATAGCACCTTCGCCTGCATAGATTGCATCTTCGTTTCTTCGTTCACGAGCTATCTCGCCGTTTTCATATCTTCGTCAACAGCTACATCATTTATACACAAGCTGTATCTTTACATCGCCACAATCTTCGCTTACATACATTGTAAGCAGGACCCTGATGTGTATGGGCTGATCGTTGTCTACATAGCCATAATCCATTGTCCTCGTTTACACAGGCTATGTCTTCGTTTACGTAGTAATCGTGATCGTAATCTCCAGATTTCTCGAGAGCCACTCGATAGCCAAGCGCAGGCACCAGCCTATTCACGAGCTCTGCCGCTGCGTCAAGTCGAAAGGGTTGTCCAAAAGATTTGACCGAAGGAGGGCGTATTCCGGTAACCAAGGAACCAGCAGAGGTGGCAATGTGGCAGAGTAGCTGCTAGGGTGGATGGTATTCAGGTTGAGATTTGGAAGACGGAAGCTCGAGTGAGTCAGGGTAAAAGTGTCTAAAGAGGTCAGAATGGAAAGCGCGAGGAGTAATGGATAGAGGAGTCTTAGGAAGGAGATGGTAGGTACCTGGAAAATATGGAGTAGGAGCGGGAAAGACTTCCGAAAGAGAGAAATTCAGTAAGTAGATCATTCCAGAGATGTGAGGTTACATGTATATCTTCGGCTGGAGCATTAATACTCGTGGTTTGGAACTCAGTTAAATAATATATTATTTAATTTTTCTCACAGTCTTCTTGGACTGGTCATCTCAGTGTAGACTATTAAAACAATGGCCTGATTTTAAGAACAAATTATGACTTGTTTATAGGCCTAACCAAATTACGGCTCAGTTTTGGCAAATAATTATTTGTCTCCGATTTTACCAAATGTTGGCCCCGACTTTACCGAACAATGGCTTGGTTTTAAAAACAAATTATGGTTTATTTTCAAACCAAATTTCAACTCCTTTTGAACTAAAATTTAATGTTGGCTTTGATTTTACGAATTTATGACTCGGTTTCTGCTAAATTATGGCACCGATTTTACCGAATTATGTCTCGGTTTTGGACCTCACAGCATCTCTGTTTTCTTCCAATTCACAGTAATTTGAGAATGTTTTCGAGCTGTCATCGAACGTTTAGAATTTTACAGATCGCATCTGCCAACTGCCTGTATCTCTTTGGCAACGATGTACATTCGTTTTTCACGTGACATATATGATTATCCCCCCTTATCCTTTAGCCATGCTTTAGACTGGCATCAACCGAGTGTAACTCTATGAGCTATTGGCCTTATTACTCCAGTTTCCGAAATTCTGAACGCATCCAAATGGCATTTGATATATCGTGGGATTAGACACCCTTAAAATGCGCTATCTTATTATATTATATTTCTCACCGAGCCCACACTATTGACTACCAAGATCGAAAAGTTTAAATTATCAAAAATGTTCATATTGCGAATATTATTGTAAATAGGAGAATTTATGTGCTGCTATGGCCACGGCCTCTCACAATGCACATGTTGGTAACGATTTCTTTAGCCTTATGTCTGATCGCCAATCTGATCCAACCAGAGAATTAATTATCTATGACAATCCATATACACATAACAACATTCGCCTGGTCTCTGTGTAACTACCACTATTTGAACTCTTTTCCTACATTATCTTCAGTGCCAACCAACACTATATAGCTCTTAAGTGCTGTAATATGCCGAGCAAATTTCTGTCCAGGGTAACGGCCTATGTTGTCATTGACCCTGGTCAAATCGGATCCATCCACTAGCTTATCTAAATATGAACTTCGCCTATGTTTACTCCTTAACACTTGTCCTGTGAATAAGTTGTTGGGGTTTCTGCTCAGTGGTCCGAGCCACTAACTAAAACTGCATTGTCTTTTGTTTCGGTGCGGTACACCGCTGTCTTGTTTCTTACACCACATAATTATATAGGGCTTTGGTTGTAGAGTCCTCGACCCATAATATTATATAGGTTCGCCTGTATAACCAACATATATTATTTTCATTGGCTTAATTTGGTGAGTTGCTTATAGTTTTTTTTGCTTGTATGTGGTTATCGAAAAATACAATAATAATAAATAATGGTGACATAGAGCCTTCATTATTATTGAAAAGATGACGTATGACCAAGTGCTCAAAGGGCATATTTTTAGCTTCATTATTATTGTTAGTAACCTTTAGACTGTGCTTATGCCTACAGTATATGTTGGTATCAATGCCAAACTGTAGTCTAGGTATTAATAACATGGATTACAACGGTTTAACGGGTGTGGAACTTTTGGTGGAGATTCCATAACACGAATTTTTGATAACTTCACATAATCGCACTATCTTGTGGCAATCCCTATACTTCTATTGTTTTTTAATTATCACATTCTATATCACATTCACCGTCATATAATCCACAAGATGATAAACGTAAATTTCCGTGAGTATTATATGTTTTTGATGATCATCAATTCACCGTATTTGTCCATTTCAAAATTTCTTTTTATTGGCATAATGGACGAGCATTTATCATTGCACGGTACACTGTACATCCAATTGATAAGCATGTTGTCCCAAAATTCTGAGAGCTATTTCTCTAACTTTAAACCAAAGAGCCACACACTGGTGCCTTTTAATTTTAAATAGCCTCAAGCCGATGCTTATTAGGGACCACGAGCAAGTCCTTCACTCGCAATTGCTTACGTGAAAGTATAAAGTGAAATCAATTCCCGCTGTATACCCTTCCAAAGAGGCACTCGGTATATTTTGATTTGTTATATATGGTTCAAATGAAACCTGAAGTAACAAAATATTCGACGACATAAAATTGATGGATCGATTGAGCTCATTTAACCACCAAAGGCATGGGAATCTCGTGCACTTGCAACTGTGTTGCAAAGGTGAGTAACATACATAATATATATGTGTAGGGACTGTAGGCACTCGCGCTATGGCGGGTGCGTAGCCACCTCCAGCCAGTAATATCATCCCCTTCCTAATTGCATTTGTCAAGACTCAGAACCTAGTCGAGTTAAATCGATAGTTGCTAAAGTATGGCAGCCAACCACAAGATGTCACCCGCAAATCTCAATCGTAGCTTAAACTTGCTCTTCAATTAGACACCTTTTATATTACTTACTTAGACTTAGTTCCTCCTGTTCCGATCGGAGCATTGGTCAACAAGTCCTCGCCATTCCACACGGTCGCCACCTTTTATATATGATCAATAAATGTTATATTCAAAACTGCGTTACAACGTATGTGCTGGTCCATACAAAAAGACACTGTCTTGATGACTTTCTGGTTGAATAGCAAAATATAGCGAACATTATGAATGTGATTCTCATCAATTTGCAATTTATATAATTGTGTATTTCCTTTGTCACATGGAAAAGCAAGCCTTGCTCATCAGGTCGCTCAAACCCATTGTCTTCCATATTCAAACCATCTTCCAACATCTCCGTCCATCCTTTTCCTCTTTTGTTGTTCTTCCAGCACACTTCTTCACACTCCCACTCCCATTCCATCCTCCCATGCTCTGACTTTACCACGACCGTCAAACCTATCAAGTCCTAATAACGACCGGCGCCTCATCTGGGGAACGAATGACCAGCAGCCTCATCCTCTTACTCCTCTTCTTCTCCTATTTTTCCTTCTCATCTTTCTCCTCCTTCCACGGCCAAGAGACGTCTAGAGCACAAAGACATACAAGGAAGAAGAGAGCAGGCAGACAGACACAGTGAGATTACATCATAGACATTATTATAAATTCAGAGACATACAGAGACACAGACAAATGGAAAACATACATTATAATTAAGTAGGCACGCAGAAGGAGAAGTGGACAGACAGATCACATACATAATAAACTCAGACAGACAGGTAGACAGGCACACATACACACAGACAGACAGACAGACAGATAGACAGACAGACACACAGACAGACACAGACAGACAGATGATCAGAGAAAATATTCCTACTTGCCTCATCTTCTTTCCTCTTCATATCATACGTTTCATCATAATTTAAGTTAATTTCCCTTTATTCTTTTGTTCTTTCCTAAATAGGCCTCCTTAAACAATACAATCACTCAGTCAATAAATATAATTACTTTTATCCTCTATTCAGTGTCTGTCTTTACCTCCCTCTATCCCACTCTTCCTTCCTTCCGTCCTTTATTTCTGTTTTCGTTTTTCGTTTTTCCTTTTTTACCATATTCACCTCTCGGCATTGACTCCTTCCTTACTTTTCCAGTTCTTTCCTTCCTTCTTTCCTTCCTTTCCTTCCTTCTTTTCTTCCTCCTATCATTCGTCTTTATTCCTTTTTTTCTCCGTCCATCGTCACTTCCACATTCCATAGTCTTTTCATTCCATCTTTCCATTCTCTTCATTCATTCGTTCTTTCCTTTTGTCTTTCATCCATCCATCTTTGTAGCATCGAGATGACAACAATGACCATTGTCATAATAACTGTTTTCTCGTATTCTCTTAAAAAAAGACTGGAGGCAGCACACCATACACCATACACCATACAGTGTCATACACCATGCACCATACACCATACACCATAGGTAGTTAATGAAAGTTCTACGAGTATCGTGGCGGCACTTGACAACAAGATCACAGGAAACACGGGATCTGACGATATGGAAAATATCAGCAGAAAAAGACGATTAAAGAGAATGGGAAATGTTGCTCGTATGGACGAGGATCGAAGAGCCAAGCAGATGATGTCCTGGAAGAGGGAGGAAGATAGGAAGACCACGAAAGAACTGGCAGTGGCAGGACACCATCAAAGGTGACTTGGAATGTCTGGAGATGTCATGGGAGGCGGCTGAAGAACTGGCGATGCACAAAGAGGAATGGAGAAAGCGCGTTGCAGATGTTTTGACCTGCACAGGAAGGACCAAGATAATTATAAAGTTCTCGTAAAATCATTTCCATACTTCAATATTTCCTTCATTCCTTCCTTTTTCCTCCGGCCCTCCTGCAATCGTTCTATTTCCCTCCCTCCCTCCTTCCCTCCTTCCCTCCTTACTTCCTTTCTTCCTTCTTTCCTTCCTTTCTTTTATCTTTCTATATTAAATATCGGTGGCATCTATATCACGACTGTCAGCTATTTACCATCAGATCGGGTGACAACATTATTCTCTAATTTCTCTTATATTGTTATAACTATTCGCTTAAAATCCGAAAGAATGGACAACGAAGGCGATCCATGCATTGAGTCGAGTAAGTAAGTAAACAAATGCCATTCATATAGCGCCAGACGGAGGGAGGACGAAAGAGAAATTTAGTCGATCGTAATGTTTGCCAACGGAAGTCAACGGAGGCTGTGTCTCGTTACGATTCGAGTCGATTGGAGATGTTGTTGCAGCGGATGTCATGAATGAATGAGCGAGAAAACGAACGAATGAATCCATCAATATAATGATATGAGTAAAGGCGGAACTTTTGAACCATTGTGCGATTGAGTGATGGAGAAAGTGAATGAATGAATGAATGAATGAATGAACGAACGAACGAATGAATGAATGAATTAGTGAATTCTTGATCGTGCACGCGAGATAACGAAAGAACAAACGAAATAATGAAAAAAAGAATGAGAATGTATTAATCAACTAATAAAAGGAAATAACCTTAATTAAGATTAATTAATTCATTTATTAATTAAGAGTCCCGGACGCAATAAGTTGCCAATAACGAATGAATGAATATTAATAAGCAGAGAAATTCAAACATCCAGATTGACTTGCCACGTTGCTAAATTGCAATTGCAATACGGCAGATGATAAACCATTCCAACGAGAATCGTATTCAAAGAAGATGTACTTGTGCTATAGAATCAACCCAGCTACATGTTCATTCATTCATTCATTCATTCATTCATTCATTCATTCATTCATTCATTCATTCATTCATTCATTCATTCATTCATTCATTCATTCATTCATTCATTTCAAACACTTATATAGCGCTTCTTCAAGAGTAACTACTCAGAAGCGCCCCCGACCCAACCACGGTTAAAAAGAATAGTTTTAAGAGCAGAGTAGAACGTAGTCTCAAAGGCTCTAGGCACAAGACGTAGTTCCACAGGAAGCCCATTCCAGGTTATAGGGCCAACGACAGAAAAGGCACGGTGCTGTGTAATAGAAGTGCGTGACCGGGGACAAGAAGCTGAGCCTGTTTAGAAGAGCGGAGAGAGCCACGGCGCTGGACGTTCAGGGTGGAGCAACAGACTTGAACAGAGCTCCTGCAAATAGACAGGGGCCACACCCGCGAGACAGCGCCAAACCAAGGAAGATATCCGGTAAGTTATCCTTTGTGAAAAAGGGAGCCAATGCAAGACATCCCGCATATAGTCAGTAACAAGACCGAATCCTGGAATGCGACAAACAAGGCGTGCCGCAGAGCGCAAGACCCGATCCAAGCACCCAACCCGAGTCACCGGAAGACCCACCTAGAGGGCGCTGCAGTAGTCCAGACGAGAGACGACAAAAGAATGGACTAGCGTAAGGGCAGCATTGAAGGTTAAGGAGCGGAGCACCACTCTAAGCTGACGCAATTGGTAGTAGCAACTGCGGCTGATATGCCGCGTAAAAGTAAGTTCTTGGTCCAATGTGACTCCAAGATCCCGGACGCTTATTAGCATTCTCTAGGTGATTTCGTAAGCCGGCTATAGAGGAATACAATGATTACATTGTGGAAGACGCGAAGACCATATAGGGGGGAGAAGGTTGTGGAGTACAATTTCTGACCATCCCTTTCTAAACTGTCAACAACACGTGCGCGTCGGCAGGCTCTCACGATTTTACACGAATTGCAATGTAAAACGTTTCAAATTTCTTACAAATAATTACCCTACGTATGGAGGAACATTTCGACAGGTAATTATGTGTCACTTTACGGCTCTTTATAGGTAAATTTAAGCATGGTGTCGTTCGCGTATAGGGTAAGGTTTCGCGTCGTGAGGGTCGGTTAGGGTTAGTGTTAGGGTTAGTGTCGTCATTAGATTCTTCAGATTTTTGCGTCGTCAGGGTCGGTTAGGCTTAGTATTAGGGTTAGTGTCGTTATTAGATTCTTAAGATTTTTCCGTTGGTTATTTACCAGTTGTTGGTGAAGCTAATAGCCTACAGCTTCACCAATAACTCCTAACATCAACTACCTTCTCCCCCCTATGGTCTTCGCTTCTTCCACAATGTAATCATTCTATTCCTCTAACCGGCTTACGAAATCGCCTAGAGAATGGTATTATGCATCCCGGACAGAGGAAGAGAAGGTAAAGTGAGGGAACTCTCGAGCAAGAACCTCCAGGTCAATTTTAGCGAGCTTTTGGCGTGTGCCAAACCAAATAAATTGGGTTTTGGTAGAGTTTAGCCGAAGGCGATTGGAGGACATCCAGGCCTCCAAAGCCTCCATTGTCCGGCTCATGACCCTAACAGTGGATAGGGCTGCTGGCGCGAGACAATGCAAATACGCTTGCAGGTCATCCGCATAGGATTGGCTCAGGGCAGAAGAAGCGGCAAGGAGAGAACCAAGATCAGCAGTATAAATAATATATAGGAGTGGGCCCAGGACAGAACCCTGGGGCAGGCCATACGGAGCAGGAACCCGCGGAGTCCTGGTGGACCCGTAGACCACAGAGAAGGAACGGTCGTGAAGGAAGGAGCCAAGCCAGTCGAGAAAGTTCCCAGAAAGACCGAACGAGGTTGATAGGCGTTTTTGAAGGATATCGTGATCCACAGTGTCGAAAGCCGCACTCACATCAAATAGTGCTAAAAGGGTGACCTGTGATTTATCAATAATATTGCCCCATAGATATCAGAAAGGAGGCGAACTAACAGGGTTTCCGTGGAGTGACCCTTACGAAAACCAGATTGAAAAATCGGCAGTAAATTGTTCACATCAAGATACATGTAAGCTGTTAATTGAGAAGCAACAATCTTCTCAATTACTTTAGACAGAAACGAAACATTCGCAATTGGCCTAAAGTTGGCAGGATCAGACAAGTCCAGTCCTTCACGCTTCGGAACAGGAACAAGGATGAACTTCTTCTGCGACGAAGGAAGAACTCTCTCTTGCAGAGAGCGGTTACAGAGGACTGTAAGGAAAGGAAGGAAGACGTCGATGAACTCTTGCAGAAGGAATGACAGAAGAGTTACATTACATGTATAATGGTTACATTAACCGTACACTGTCTGTGAGATTAGACGGCAATGCTCATCGCCGAATTGCCACGTTTTTAATTTGCATTGCGATGATGCAATTGCGACCGCAATTGTAGCTTTAATTGTAAGTGTAATTGTAATTTATTTACTAGCGATTTGATATAGCGCTCCTTCAAGCTTAACTAATCAGGAGCGCTCCCAGTCAAACCCAGTCAAAAATGACCGTCTTCTACTTAGCATACTTTGTGCTCAGTGACGGATTATTATATGATGAATTGGTCTTATTTAAAAGGTGTCTACCACACCGCATTTACGCATTCTCCATTTTCGTGTGAAAATATTATTTTCATTTCACTGTTAATATGCTATTCGGTGAGGTGTGTGAGGGCCGACTGATATTCTGTGACAAAATTGATCTATATAGCGTAATCGTACGCCAGTTTTAAAGTGTTAAAATGTCCCCTTAAATAAAACGATAATGCACTAAATTTAACTGAATGACTGTTACTAAAGATTACATTTTCAAAACTTGCTAGAATTTTATTTCCTATATCTCTTCATGTAACTATATGCAGTGTGTCACTTGGTTTTCTTATATATATATATATATATATATATATATATATATATATATATATATATATATATATATATATATATATATATATAAATGCTGAGCCATATGAAAACTATAATGCATCTTTGCTCCTTATTTAGGCACGTAATGCTTGTATCGGAAAAGCTGCATCACAAGGTAACAGAAAGGAGCTTCAGAATCTCATTAATATTCAATTTGAACAACCTTAATTTAATACTTCTTCTGACACTATCTATTATGCACATAGATTGAGTATTCGCATATTACGAATATTAAGATTTTCAAATATTCACGAATATTAACGAATATTAAAACTGCCAACGAATATTATATTCGTAAAATATTATGTTCTTTCAAGAAATTCTTTATTCTTAATTCTTATTTTGTTATTTGTGAAAATTTCCAATTTTTCTGAATGAATTGTACAAAATTGAGCTAGCCTACGCATAGACTTGTGTCAGTAAGTGACAATAACTTTAATAGATTTATTATTAAAAACTTGAACTCTCTGCTGGGTCTGGCCAATGTGGCCATGCGGCATTCATATCACATTCGATACTTAATGACAGTTAATGTTGGTCACTTTGTCTGACTTCTGACCATCTTCCCGAACAGAAAACAGGCAGAGCCACCGATGGCAGTTGACAAGTAGCAGCAATAGTATGCTAAATTAGAAATAAACTTTAACTGCCAATAATAGTAACTACAAATTTATCAGTTGTTTTATATCAGTGTAGCAGGATGAGTAAATATAAATGCCAAAGCAGGAAATAATAGTGCCAGATTACAAGCAAAAATTATCCCGATCTCAACATATTAAACGCATTGCTTAATTATTTTAATTAAGCCTTGCCCTGAATGCGAGTGAATGTCATGGAGACATACAGAAACTTAAACTGCTTTACCGGGTAACATTGTGGTTTCGATGGTTCACTTTAATCCGTTAACGAATATTTACGAATATTTACGAATATTAAAAAATCCTAATATTCACGAATATTTACGAATATTAAACCCAAAAGTCACGAATACTCAATCTATGATTATGCACATATCGTGACAATAGACTTTTTACGCAAATGACGGAATAATTACTTTTTTTCTATGATATAGGCCTACAATAGCAATCAACTCGCGCAAAAACAATACTTTTGATGTAACAGAAAAGCGATCATCGCTTAGAAGTGGACAATGACTGTAATCCTCAACTTAGCATAGTATGTAACTGTATGTTGAATATTACAGGATTCGATTATATCGTTTTGTTTGATCATATTGATTCAGTTTGTATAGAACGTTTTCCCACATCTTGTGGCATCCTAGACTGTTAGCGTCAACCATTTCTAGCTCACGACTTCGAGCATCTGAATATCATTATTAAATTTCACAAACTTAAATGCTCAGTAAAAAATGTTTTCAAGGTGTCTAAGTCAATGCCATGTTGTCCAATGCTTTCGCGACTTCGTGTGCCTCCAAAAGTCGTCATCGTCGACCATAATTATCAGACTTCTGCATTAGCCAATAGTTTTCTTAGATTGGTAAGTTTTTGGAAAATGACGCTGAGCCATAACGAATCGAGGCTTTGGACGAGCATAATACGAGTGTGGGCTGGGAATGTCTTTAAACAAATATTTGTTATACTTGGGATCCATAGCTTAACGACAGCTTACATACTCACTTACTTACAAATGCCGCTTTTGTCAACATAAATAAATTTGGCAAAATTATTTAAGGGCTTATTGTATAATACTAGAGCACACCACCTCAAGTCAATTTACATGTACATGTAGAGCGTCGAATCGAAATAGTTTACGTAGATGAATAGATACTGATTAAAAGGTGTTCAAGTGTATAATTGAAATGGTTTACGTAGATGAATAGATACTGATTAAAAGGTGCTCAAGTGTATAATCGAAATAGTTTACGTAGATGAATAGATACTGATTAAAAGGTGTTCAAGTGTATAATCGAAATAGTTTACGTAGATGAATAGATACTGATTAAAAGGTGTTCAAATGGAGCGAAACATCACCGGAGTTAAGCGACATTCTGTTTACAGCGAAGACCCTTTACGAACTTCGTCTAACCCAACGTTTCCGAACCATTATGGGCCACTTAACCTTTCGCATTCTAATATTTTCTTTCGGAACCCCCAGCGTACTTCCAACACTTATATCGCCTCATGAGATCATAATACTATTATATATACATAAACAGACGAAAATATGAAAAATCAAAAACGTCGTCGAAATTTTCTAAACAGCAAAATCTTTAGTCTGCCTAATCTGCCGACATAAAAAACTCAATCAATCAAAACAAATCTAATTAGGATATGGCAATGTGGGGGAACGGACATTGGCCCCCCGGACAAAAGCCCCCCGGACAAAAGCTCTCGGACATTAGTCCCCCCGGACATTAGCCCCCCAAGGTAGGACATTAGCCCCCCCAGTCTATTATACCATTACCTAAAAATGTTGCATAAAATGTAACAATAGGCCTAAGTTAACCCTCATCCGAACAAGCTAAAATGCAACTTAATTTGAACAAGGGGGGTCTGGCCAGACCCCCCGTTTTGATGTGGGTTTTTCATAGGAAATAGTAATTTTTATGTGCCAATTTTGTAAGATGATATCAGAGTAACTCAAAACAACAATGTATCAGTCTCTTTATGCGATATAAATAAGTTTTATGGTGAATTTGAAAGTAAATGTTTAGTTACATTAATTGTCACGGTTTGTCGTACATGTTCATCGTCGCAATAGTAATCTATGCATAAAATTTGGAAATCAAACTAAAGAAACCATAATTTTAGTAAAATTAGTACTGAATGCTCTTATGATCAGAGTCAGCAAGACTATTTTCTAGAAAATATCTGTAACAAATAGTGGAATAGGACTAAACTTAAAATGTAAACACGTAAGCTTATCATACATAATCCGTTAGCTGTTGCTTTCGGGTTTGTATGTCGAATGATGATGTCTTTCATCTCGGCTGTTATACATGTAAAACTGTCAAAACTATCTGGAATATTTTCAATGTATCCGTATTATTTTATTCCACATCTTCTTTTACAGCATTGTGCAACAGAGCACGTCCTCTTGGCATTGCTTTTGACCGCCAAAAATTATGCGGATCTTTACATGTATTTAGGTCTCTCGGCTTCAATAGTAGGCCTATAGACAATTTCGTCATCATATCTTCACTATCAGGTCCAGTCTCATCATTGTGTTTATCATCATCTTCAATTTCAACATTGTCTTCATCATAAGAAACATCTGAATGTTGTTCTTCAGGCATTGGCATCTCTTCATATTCATATTCTTTATTGTTGCTTTCACTGTCCAAACTGTCATCATTGTCTATAGTCTCGGCCAGTATTATCTTCATAACTTCCATATAACTACATCGATTTGGTCGTTTAGATGTGCTAATTGTAGCTCATTAATATAGGAACAAAGTCATAAAAGCAATCTGAGAAGATATCGCTCCTAAAAAAGTTATGCAGCAAATATATGGAGGGGGGTCTGGCCAGACCCCCCCTTGTTCGGATGAGGGTTAAGCGAATTAGCCTACATTGCACATTAGTTCAACATTGTAAGAATATGCTAAGTTAATTGAAGGTTTATTATGCATAATTTTTTATATTATGCATAATTTTTTATAAAACATTTAAAGGCATTAATTGTAGAACGATGCGAACAACTCATTTTGTAAAGTATCTCATAAATGTAAAAAATTATAAGTCCAAAGTTTGTGAAATCTAGATAAAAGTTTAATGCCTAACTGACTTTAACAAACCTTCGCTGTAGCCAAAACTGACACTAACAAGTAGGCTGACCTACTGTACGATTCCCATTCGCTCATTTCTCTAATGTATTGAATCTAATCTTGAATTGAAACGACGCTAATAAGTCTACGAAGCTGAGACTTAGCCTAACTGACGATAACAAACCTTTGTTTTTACAGTATAGGAAACTAAACACATATATAGTTATAGGCCCTGTATACCATTCCCATTCGTTTATTTCAAATCTAAGTCTATAAGCTTAGGCCTACTGACACAATTAGGACCTAAATGACACTAAGAACTTTCGTTTGCATGTGAATGCCAGTGACGAGTTACTGTACTATTCTATGATTTGCACAAAGGGGGGGCTTTTGTCCGGGGGGCTAATGTCCTGGGTAAAATCGGGGGGGGGCTTTTGTCCGGGGGGGCTAATGTCCGGGGGGCTTTTGTCCGGAGGGGCTTTTGTCCGGGGGACTAATGTCCTACACCCGGCAATGTGACATTCTCTTTTATCAGTTCAGCCTTTTGCTTTCTCTCAGGGCTGTTTTTAAGGAATTCTTAGAACTACACACCCCCTTCTTTCCTTTCCCATCATCCATGGTAAATTACTTTAAATCGGAGGACAATGACATTTTTGCTAGTTTTAACGGAATTTAACCGTACAGAAGTGCTTCTACAGCTGCACAAATCCATTTAGAACTCCACATTTTGTGTACAACTGCACGTTAAAAAAGCCCTGCTTTCTCTACCACAAGCTAAGTCTATTGTATTTCTTCTGCGTGCACTGTGGTTTCGTCTCATTCTGCGTCGTATAGTTGGGCTTAAAATGAATGACGAATGCATAATAAGTAAGTAGGTCCATGCTCCCATGGACTAAGATTGGCAAAAAATAAATGAGTTATCCAAGGCCGTAGCCAGGATTTTGATTCTGGGTTGTTTAATCTAAATGATGTTATAGTCAATTGTGTGACCAAAATAGACAATTCAAACCAAACACAGCTCAAATGACAAAAAATATTAGAAAGTCATCAAAGACGAATCCCCGCAAGCAAACAAAAAACCCAACCAACAGATTCTTGTCCAAAGTTGATAATTGGTATGTAATTCTACGTTTATCGATTCCTTTTCCCCTAGAACCCATTTCAATCAATCAATCGTAATTTATATAGCGCCCCTTCATTTAACACTACCACGTGTAGCACTCGTGTTCACAATAAATTTTGATATTTTGGTTCACATTAATTTTGCGATGATAAGGATCTAGGCTACATTTGAAAATGGGAATCAAATTAAAAATTGAGTTTCAAGTTGATCTTATCAATTAGTTCTCCCTCTATTTGCAGTGTTTAATCTAGACGTCTCTGGGGGGGAAATTTCCCCCCCAGGATTGACATTTCCCCCCCCCAGAAAAAAATGACGAAATGATATTGGTTTTTAGCTACTGTTTTCATCATTGTTTTACTTGAAGTGTTATAATATAGCGTGATATTATTTATTATTATATGATTATAATGACATTATTTACTACTATAATATATGATACTATCATGTTAAGATGACACCTTAAAATGCTGCCATTGCAATGTGGAAATTAAAAAATTTTCTAATGGGCCACAGAAAAAGTACAGCTATTTTGTTAAGATGACACCTTAAAATAGGCTACTGCCATTGCAATGTGGAAATTCAAAAAGTTTCTAATGGGTCACTGAAAAAAGTACAGCTATTTTGTGAAGACAACATCTTAAAATGCTGCCATTGCAATGTGGAAATTCAAAAAGTTTCTGATGGGTCACTGAAAAAAGTACAGCTATTTTGTTAAGACGACACCTTAATATGCTGCCATTACAATGTGGAAATTCAAAAAGTTTCTAATGGACCACTGAAAAAGTACAGCTATTTTGTTAAGATGACACCTTAAAATGCTGCCATTGCAATGTGGAAATTCAAAAATTTTCTGATGGGTCACTGAAAAAAGTACAGCTATTTTGTTAAGACGACACCTAAATATGCTGCCATTACAATGTGGAAATTCAAAAAGTCTCTAATGGACCACTGAAAAAGTACAGCTATTTTGTTAAGATGACCCCTTAAAATGCTGCCATTGCAATGTGGAAATTCAAAAAGTTTCTAATGGGTCACTGAAAGAGTACAGGTATTTTGTTAAGACGACACCTCAAAATGTTGCCATTGCAATGTGGAAATTCAAAAAGTTTCTAATGGACCACTGAAAAAGTACAGCTATTTTGTTAAGATCACCACTTAAAATGCTGCCATTGCAATGTGGAAATTCAAAAAGTTTCTAATGGGTCACTGAAAAAGTACAGCTATTTTGTTAAGATCACCACTTAAAATGCTGCCATTGCAATGTGGAAATTCAAAAAGTTTCTAATGGGTCACTGAAAAAGTACAGCTATTTTGTTAAGATCATTCCTTAAAATGCTGCCATTGCAATGTGGAAATTCAAAAATTTTCTAATGGGTCACTGAAAAAGTACAGCTATTTTGTGAAGACGACACCTTAAAATGCTGCCATTGCAATGTGGAAATTCAAAAAAAATTTAATGGACCACTGAAAAAGTACAGCTATTTTGTTAAGATGACCCCTGAAAATGCTGTTATTGCAATGTTGAAATTCAAAAAGTTTCTAATCGGGAGGGGCGCATCCCCTCCCCATACCCCTCCCCCTCCCAGTCTCGGTGCTACGCGCATCATGAACGTCCTTGGGACGCTCAATTGTCTCCCCCCCAGAAATCTCAATTCCCCCCCAGAGGAGGGGACTAGATTAAACACTGCTCTATTTGGAATACGCTATCGCACTCGGTCTCAAATTCCGGCTGGTAACCCCTACCGCCCCGATTTCTTTTCTCAAAACCTATTATTGTCTTCTCTCGTGGCCTTGTGCTTTGGGAGCACCTCAGAATGGTTCGCTCCATTAGAGGTCTTTTTAAATGCATTACTACAATACATTGTGATACAATAGGACGAGTCTATATTATTTAGGTCAGGACGATTCGTACAGACCGCATATTTATTTAGCAGCGTTTCAGGACTGCTTGGAATTCTGTTTCGTCTTCAGTTTCACAACTCTGCTTCGCATTTTCATTCGCTTCCGAATTGAATTCCCAAGGTTTGAACGTCTGATGTGATAAGAAAATTATAGCATGGAGGAATTAAATTAATTTAAGTAAGGTCGTGAGTTGTTCATTTCAAGGTGTCCAATGAGGACTCAGCATAACCAGAGTTCAACGACTTCTGGCGTCTCACACTGGTTTAATTTTTAACGTCTTCATGACAGTCAACGGCGCCATTGATGACGTCCCCCAATTCGTCTTTCTATTATGCTTTGGACTGGCATGACCTGCCACCTTTCGAATAGTGTTATACACAGTTTCTCGTTGACAAGATTAAATACCGGCGATATTAAATATCTTGTAATACCTTGTCATAAAACTATTTTAAGGTGTTCAAAATAGCGCAGGTCAATAAATTGCAAGACCAGTATGTATTCTTATAATTATTATTGTTTTAAAAATACACTGGCGATTGGTAGGATTGCAACATTTTCGCATCAAAAGACTTGTCACGTCAATAGAAATAAAACTTCGCACATATTTTGTCAAATGGTCTGAGATCAACAGAAGGTTTCCGTGATTAGCGATATACGTGTAAGATTAAGATAAGAATATTCTTTAATTCAACAATTGCTAACTGCTTTTTGGTTTACAGACGTGGTACAATAAAATGAAAATAATAATAGGCTAGTTAATATACATAATGGAGTAATGGATAAAGGAGTCCAGTTAATTTCCATGCTTTCAGAAGAATTTATAATGCTGCAATGGAAGTCCGTGAAGTAGATTTCAAAAAACATTATTTCATTTGATTCCTATGCACGTCCACTTGACAATAAAGCATAGCCTGAGAAACACTAGGCAACAGTACTTCATGACGACGGTCAGAGAGAGGACCAAAGATCCAGCACCGAAGTTGTCCGGTTTGGAAAAGTAAATACAATACTGTAGATGACACATGGATCCTGTGACCAAATTATTTTATTGTCGACTCGTACAGCGCCTGTGACGTAACCCTATAATACTGCGTACGTAGCATACATCTTCCCTTTGATCATATCGGATCATGTCGAAAGCTTTTGCAAAGTCTATGAAGCAGAAGCAGGCTGTAACAGCGGTTGGTTCCTTTCTCTCGATTTCTCCAAAGTGATCCGTTTCTTTGTTCTTTTCTTTCTCCATCTCAACTTCATCGTCAGCAGAACCAAATGGTGGTCCGAGTCACAGTCTGCATTCAGGTGTGTGCGTGTGTTACTCACCACCTGCCAACTACTACTACTGCTACTGCTACTGCTACTGCTGCTGCTACCGCTACTGCTACTGCTACCGCTACTGCTACTGCTACCGCTACGGCTACCGCTGCCGCTACCGCTACCGCTGCCGCTGCTGCTGCTGCCGCTGCCGCTGCAACTGCTACTGCTGCTGCTACTGCTACAACTATATTAAAAACAATTTCAAAATAACTTGAATATTTTAGTGGGGGAAGAGAGGAGGAGGAGAAGGAGGGTGGCGATGAAGCGGATTGGATGATTAACCAGACGTATAGACAGACAGACAGACAGACAGACAGGCAGACAGACAGACAGATAGACAGACAGATAGACAGACAGACAGACAGACAGACAGACAGATAGACAGACAGACAGAGAGACAGACAGACAGATAGACAGACAGACAGATAGACAGGCAGTCGTGCAGACAGACAGACAGAAAGACCGACAGACAGACAGGCAGACAGACAGACAGACAGACAGAAAGACAGACAGACAGCTAGACAGGCAGTCGTGCAGACAGACAGACAGAAAGACCGACAGACAGACAGACAGGCAGACAGACAGACAGACAGGCAGAAAGACAGACAGACAGCTAGACAGGCAGTCGTGCAGACAGACAGACAGAAAGACCGACAGACAGACAGACAGGCAGACAGACAGACAGACAGAAAGACAGACAGACAGCTAGACAGGCAGTCGTGCAGACAGACAGACAGAAAGACCGACAGACAGACAGACAGACAGACAGGCAGACAGACAGACAGACAGAAAGACAGACAGACAGATAGACAGGCAGTCGTGCAGACAGACAGACAGAAAGACCGACAGTGAGACAGAGAGGAGGTGGGATTCATTTGCTTTATGCTTTTGATGGATTTCGTGGAATTATTTTGTGTCGCAGATTCAGACGAACAACGGACTCATCATCAAGCGACAGTTAATAGGGAGAAGAGGGGAGAATGGGAACCATGACAAGGACGGGGACAGGGACGGAGATGGAGACGGAGATGGAGACGGAGATGGGGACGGAGATGGGAACGGAGATGGGGACGGAGAAGGGGACGGAGATGGGAACGAAGATGGGAACGGAGATGGAGACGGAGATGGGGACGGAGATGGGAACGGAGATTGGACGGAGATGGGACGGAGATGGGAACGGAGATGGGAACGGAGAAGGGGACGGAGATGGGAACGGAGATTGGACGGAGATGGGAACGGAGAAGGGGACGGAGATGGGGACGGAGATGGAGACGGAGATGGGAACGGAGATGGGACGGAGATGGGAACGGAGATGGGGACGGAGCTGGGAACGGAGATGGGGACGGAGATAGGGACGGTGATGGGAACGGAGATGGGAATGGAGATGGGAACGAAGATGGGGACGGAGACAGGGACGGAGATGGGGACGGAGATGGGAACGGAGATAGGGACGGTGATGGGAACGGAGATGGGAACGGAGATGGGACGGAGATGGGAACGGAGATGGGAACGGAGAAAAGGACGGAGATGGGAACGGAGATGGGACGGAGATGGGGACGGAGATGGGAACGGAGATCGGACGGAGATGGGAACGGAGATGGGAACGGAGAAGGGGACGGAGATGGGAACGGAGATGGGAACGGAGATGGAGACGGAGATGGGGACGGAGATGGGAACGGAGATTGGACGGAGATGGGACGGAGATGGGAACGGAGATGGGAACGGAGAAGGGGACGGAGATGGGGACGGAGATGGGAACGGAGATTGGACGGAGATGGGAACGGAGAAGGGGACGGAGATGGGGACGGAGATGGGGACGGAGATGGGAACGGAGATGGGACGGTGATGGGAACGGAGATGGGAATGGAGATGGGAACGAAGATGGGGACGGAGACAGGGACGGAGATGGGGGTGTCCGGACAATTCGTCCCCGGACAATTCGTCCCGGACAATTCGTCCCGGACAATTCGTCCCGGACAATTCGTCCCCGGACAATTCGGACCGGACAATTCGGACCCGGACAATTCGGACCGGACAATTCGGACCCGGACAATTCGGACCGGCTATAGCCTACTTTAGCCAAGTGAGGTAACGTGTTATATTATGTTTAGGCCTACATTTGCTTTGAGAACAATGAAATAATTTTCAATTTCGAATTGAATTTTAATGCGCAGCAGTATCTCCGGTCATCTGTATACGGTAATGGTGTCCGGGACGAATTGTCCGGGACGAATTGTCCGGGACGAATTGTCCGGGGACGAATTGTCCGGGACGAATTGTCCGGGACGAATTGTCCGGGGACGAATTGTCCGGGAACCGAGATGGGGACGGAGATGGGGACGGAGATGGGGACGGAGATGGGAACGGAGATGGGAACGGAAATGGGAACGGAAATGGGAACGGGAATGGGAACGGAGATGGGGACGGAGATGGGGACGGAGATGGGAACGGAAATGGGAACGGAAATGGGAACGGGAATGGGGACGGAGATGGGGACGGAGATGGGGACGGAGATGGGGACGGAGATGGGAACGGAGATTGGACGGAGATGGGACGGAGATGGGAGCGGAGATGGGTACGGAGATGGGAACGGAGATGGGAACGGAGATGGGACGGACTGGTGAGTTGGTCGGACTGTGGGGCAGTCTCTTATCCCTCTCCACCTCCCCTCCTTCATCTCTGTCTCTCTTTCTCCCTCTCTTCCTTCATCTCTCTCTTCCCATTTCTAACTCTTTCGAGTCTCTTTGCTTTCCCGCTTTCTCTTTTGCGCCTTCGTCCTCCGACCACTTTCACTCTTTCTATGCCTTCTCCTCTTCCTCCTTCTCCTCCTCTTCCACCTCCTCCTCCTTCTCCCCTCCTTCTCTTCCTCCTCCCCTTCCTCTCCTCCTTTTTCTCCTCCTCCTCCTCCTCCTCCTCCTCGTCCTCCTCCTCCTTCTCCTTATCTTCATCCTCCTCCGCCTCTTCAGTCACTTCTCCTCCTCCTCTTCCACCCCTCTCCTTCCTTCCCTTTTTTCATCCCCTTCCTTCTCGTTTATTCCCTATGTCCTATCTGGAAGGCTAAACTATCGGGCAACGTTTTATTACTGCCATCGCATCAAGAATCTCATTACGTATGTATGGAAAGAGATCACATTGTACACGTTCAGCACATACAAACATATGGACTCAGTGGATTTACTGCTGCACGTAGTAATGTACACAATCCGAACACTTAGCATATGTTCCAATTTTATTTATTTATTCATATGTTGACTGCAATACATCGTGGAATCATACAGTCACCTATTGTGGTTTGCCTTCAGTAAATATTGCACACCCGTATATATTGTAAATCGTTTTTATATAAAAATATAAATACAACAATTTTTTATAGGATTAGAGAAGCAATTATAGTACTGTTATGATGAAGAAATTTTTGTCGTCGGCTGCCTCTAAACTCTGAATCCATATTTTCTATAGAATCAGAGGATAACACTCCGACTGCTGACCAAAGACCTCCTTTTAATGCGATGCAAAAGGATTTCTTCGGAGAAGTATTGGATACACGCTTGCACAGGATTTTCTTAATTCAATGGATTTCGATGTGTGTGTGTGTTTGTGTGTGTGTGTGTGTGTGTGTGTGTGTGTGTGTGTGTGTGTGTGCGCGCGCAGAGACTGGGACAGAGACGTTTACACATATAGACACGCATACACACACGACCGATAGGAGAGAATTTATTGTCCGGGCCAAGTCCGAGAGACGACAACGGCGAACGCAAAGCAGCGTTAGGTGTTCGCTGCTGGTCAGGAAGGCCAAGCGATTTGACACATCGCACACGGTGCAGTAAGATAAAGCCATACGCAGAAAAGATTCAGAGGTTAGGCTTAATATCTGTG
Organism: Lumbricus terrestris; assembly: GCA_949752735.1. Lineage (NCBI taxonomy): Eukaryota > Metazoa > Annelida > Clitellata > Crassiclitellata > Lumbricidae > Lumbricus > Lumbricus terrestris. The sequence goes on along the minus strand of OX457038.1, from coordinate 75,974,917 downwards.
GTTCTGTGAGCCATATTCTTGCTGCACTCGATGCGTTTTTCATTTAAGGAGCATCAGCCACCCGACCCACAAACACTTCAACGCCCCTCAAATCTCTATTGACCTCCGCCCTCGCCATTGACCATCGTCCGCATCAACGATATTATTATTATTTCCACAAAGGGTTAACGTATAAGCAGCGCAGAGTCATAGGACCCTTTGTCGGCGGAGCAACGGACGGACGGATGGACAAGCGGACGAAGGGGAAGGACGGAAAACGGACAAAATACAGGACGAAAAAACGGACGAAAGGAAGCCAGAAACTGGACGAAAGGAAGAACGGGAAAACAGACAAAAGAAAGGTCGAAATACGGACGAATGTACGGACAAAAGAACGGACGAAAGAACGGACGAAAGAACGGACGAAAGGAAGGGCGAAAGCACAAACGGATGGAAACACAGGAAAACGGACGAGGGGACAAACGGACACGGACAGAAAGAAGGACAAGCGGAAGGACGAACTGTGTGGTCGTAACTGGAGCAACCTATATTGCCGTTGCTGATATATTGCGCACAATAACCGACCAAATAAATGTCCGTTCAATGTATCCAGTTTATTCTCCTTCAATCCTTCCTTCTTGTCTGTCTGTCTGTCTCTCTCTGTCTCTGTCTCTGCCTGCCTGTCTGTCTCTCTGTCTCTCTGTCTCTCTGTCTCTATCTCTGTCTCTGTCTCTGTCTCTGTCTCTCTCTGTCTCTGTCTCTGCCTCTGCCTCTGCCTCTCTGTCTCTGTCTCTGTCTCTGTCTCTGTCTCTGTCTCTGTCTCTCTCTCTCTCTCTCTCTCTCTCTCTCTCTCTCTCTCTCTCTCTCTCTTCCTCTCTCTCTCTCTCTCGCTCTCTCTCTCTCTCGCTCGCGCTCTCTCTCTCTCTCTCTCCTCTCTCTCTCTCTCTCTCTCTCTCTCTCTCTCCTCTCTCCATCTCTCTCTCTCTTCTCCTCTCTCTCTCTCTCCTCTCTCTCGCCTCCCTTCCACTGACTGGCTGTCTTACCGTATGTCTCTAGATCTCCACACGTGCCACGTGTTCTCGGCTATAAACAGCCCAAACCGGATTAGAGTACCATGTTTAGACAGACAACAGACAGACAGACCAACGGACTGTTGTGCTTTGACAGACAGACAGACAGACAGACAGACCAACGGACAGAAAGATAGGTATACAGACAGATAGGTAGACACACAGACAAAGGATGTGCAGAATAGAGATGCAGACAGTGACTGTAGCCTACTCTTCGATTGCACATGATTGCTAATCCTTGCGATTGACTTCACAGATGATGACGTACGACGGGGATAAACCTTCGCTCAACTAATCGATCGTCCGCCGTACGACGTCATAATGACGTCATTTCAGTGGGAAAGCCTCAGCCCGACGGAATTCCACCAGCTGCAGGAATACGCGTCATGTGAGTTGTCATCTCGAACATTTTCGTCATCAATGGCTGGATGATTGCAATGCTCGATTTAAACACCTTTAAAACGCTTTGTAAAGTTGTTATAAATTAACGTTATTGGCCAAAAACTTATAATTTAAGCTGTTCGATGCTAGGCCAAAGTCTTACATGTATACCGTAAAAATTATTCAAAAATAATTACATATAATTTCTGATTTATTGAAGGTTATCGATTTTCATCGTATTTAAAATGAAAAGCTCAAAACCATGTTGCTCTCACCACTGTTCGCGCAGTCGCAAATCTGCTGGAGACAAGCGAATACTGGGATGGACAATATAAAAGAAGGTCTAATTGCGCAGAACATGCATTTGAGGAATGCGGTGGACAGAGCAAGTTGCATACGGCATGTTGACGCCTCATCGTTGGCGTACGCCTGACAGATGAGAGTCGAAGAAGAAGAAGGAGAAGCTGATCTTCGACGGTTTATCAAGCAATTTTTAACCCTTGCATGCCACATTGCAAGCAGCATTCCTATTCGGCGCATCCAGTTTAATTGTCTGCATCGTGAATGCATTGTTTCCGTTTGACGACTCAAGGTCATAACAAAGACATTTAGGTGACCCTCCTTTCCATGCCACGGACTCGATGGATGCATGGATCCAGATTTGACCAGGGTCTATGACAAGACAGGCCGTAACCCTGGACAGAAATTTGTTTTGGCATATTACCGCCTTAATTTATTATTATTATTAGTCCAAAGTTTAACGTCATCGTATGACAACAAAGGTCGTTGACGACAATACAATACAATACAATATAAGTGTACAGAGCACCGAAAATAAACTTATAGAATACAAACAACACCAAATCAAAATAAACAAAACAACACCGCCTTAATTGCTAAACAGTTTCACTAATCGTAGGCCTATAATATTCTTGCCGTAATCGAGGTGTGATATTTTGTGATAAAAAAGTATTAAAAATTATCAAAGCCTATTTATACCGCACAGTAAAATCAAATTAAGGGCATTTAAGTGTTTTGATTGCACAATAAAATATTAGTCGGTAACATAATATCAGAACAATAATAATTATGCCTAATACAAACAAAAAGGAGGAAATAATACCATGGCCCTTTATGTGTGTGTATATTCGTTTAATAAAAATTCGATCTGACAAACCGCAGAAAGATTACAGATACAGGTTATGCGAAATACGGCCCGGTTCGCACGACACGCAGGTCGGCTACATAGCGGGTTCGGTTGCTAACACTAAAAAAAAGAAGAAAAAAAGATCTGGCAGCCAACAGCGGCGCCCATCCCTGCTCTAGTCTCCGATGTTACTGTCACTACAACGGACAGAGTCATCTGTGGGTTAACGCCACTCGAGGAGGAACGGTCCACCAGCGACGAACTCAGACGCGAACACGCCGAACAGTTCAGCCGACAGTTTCTCGTTCAATGCAGATGGTAGAGCGGCATTTGGAGTCCCTCATCCGTCGAGAGGCATCGGGAACAGAGGACTGCGACTGGCGGTGCTATACAACTCGCGAAGCACCACTTCGGCACGGTCCCCAGTGGATGACATGATGCTGCGTCCAGCCTTCACAAGTCCTGTTCGTGTATTATGCAGGCACTCATTCGCAAGATGGCCCAGTTGATGGTGTTGTAAACAACCTCGCACCCCTTGCAGGTTGCCAGAGTGAACCCGTCCAATGGCGGACGTAGATGGTGATGGTCCTCGCCAACAACTTTCGACGTGAGTTGCCGTGCAGACGTTCACAAATCGGAGTTGGAGAAGTCATAGGCGCACTCCCGACGTCAGTAGAAATCCAAATGTCGGGCAATGTTCGAGTGACAATTGCCACAGACACAATAATATAGTGTTGCATTAACTCACTTGCTAAAGACAGTGGCGACTGGGTCATGACGAAATCTATTTATATTAAGGAGAAAAACAGAGTAAAGGGTGTCTAAGCGTTTTTCATAAAACTGTGTTATAACAGTTACAATTTCAGTTGACCTATTACGTATATTCGTTAAATTTAAAATCAAGCAATTCCCGGTTTGGTCCTGGGCACGACGTTAAACTGCATCCATCCTCCGCTACAGGGAACCAACAAAGTCTCATCCCGGTCCTAAGCCCGGACAAAAGGAGGAAGGTTTGCCAGATGGGTGGCGATACGCTGATAGTAAACGACCAAGACGATTGAAATCCGCAAAAACCACGACAGAAGTGACAGAGCGACCCAGATGCTTCAAGGTGTCATGATGTGGAGCTGACATGCACAAGCCGGTCACGACAGACCCGTGTAGAGAGTCGGGGGAGAGCGTGGGACACATACGGGCATTGACCCAGGTTGTCCTTCATGTCTCTCTCCCAATATTCTCTTCTTTCAGACAAGGTGGTCTAGATCAGTGGTTCCCAACCTTTTTTCACTTGAGGGCCACTTTTTCTAAGTTGGAGGACACGAGGGCCACTTTTTCTTAGTTGAAGGACATTCGGGGGCCACAAGGTTAAAATTGTATTAACTAGATTACTAAAAGCATATAAAATTGTTATAATTGATTCAAAATACAATGGTTGATGTTATTTGTCGACGTTAAAATAAAACAATTTGTAATAGACAGTACTGTAATGTGTTCTATCTTGTCCAAATTGTTAATTTGTTCATATATTTTTGATAATTCTTTGAGAGATGAGGGCCATTTTCTGATGCCTGGCGGCCCACTTTTGGCCCGCGGGCCACGGGTTGGGAATCGCTGGTCTAGATGCTCCAAGATGCTAATGGTATGGAGCAGACCTGCTGACCGGACCGGTTAAAGCTGGGCAACATGACGCGAGACAGACTCAGACAGAGAGTGGCGTCGGACTCCTACGGGCATTGTGCCTAAGGATATTGATGATGATGATGATGACGACGACGACGACGACGACGACGACGACGATGAATTCCTGGTTCCTCGGGAGGCTTCAAAGAAACAGACCAGGTGGCATGACATAGAATCCAAGTAGTGAAGTCTTGTCCTGTTGTAATGTTATTAGCCGTGGTTGGGTCGGGAGCGCCTCTGAGTAGCTGCTCTTGAAGAGGCGCTATATAAATGTCTGAAATAAATGAATGAATGTTATTGTCCATTTCTGAAAGTCTCCTCAAAAGAGGCAGGAAGCCCAGCCGTTATTAGTCGTTACCAGAAACATGGCTGTCACGTGTTGTCTAAAATAAAGCATCGTTATTGAGCACTTAATTCCTCGCAAATAATTATCCGAGCAACACAGATTTGGGTTAGGACGCATTAATTACCCGAGAAAACAAGTCTTTCATCCGATGAATACGTTGAAAAATTAATTTCTACGACGTAAACGACCTTTGTTGTAATTAAACTCTAGACCCAACCATGAATTCCGTGGCAGAAACAAACACGGCCACTATTATACTCGAGTCGGGTTCAAGTCAAAAGTCTTGATGAATAAGGTGGGCTAGGATAATGGCCACTGCAAGTAGGCCTACATGTACAATGTACGCAACGCAGGTCGCTAAAATGAAACCACTACCACTTCGTTGGTTACAATTTTTGTTGTTTCTTGTGCAGATTCGAGCAAAAGTCTGAAGGATGTTTTGGCGGAATTTCATGGAACTGGTCAATTGGTCGAGTTTAACGCTGACGAGGTAAAATAATTTCTTAATTTGTGAAAGTCCATATTTTAGGCCATTTCACTGACGATCCAGCTAACTATTCGCATTAGCCGTCAGTGATCCATTCGTCCGATATGCGCAGGCCCGCCGAGAGGGGGGGGCAGGGGGGGCAAATGCCCAGGGGCCCGGCGACTTTTAGGGGCCCGGAGGGGGCCCCGGCTACAGTGATTATTATATGTTTCATATGTTGATTACGGGCGGCGGGGCGAACCTATAATCACTCATATTACTTAGCTTATTGCCTGTGATTTATGTTGTTTCAAATAGAGCCTAATAGGCTGTTAGTATAGTAGCCTAGTACTGTTACACTACTACAACTGTTTAAGTTTCAAGCAGTTGCTGCTGTCCATTACCTTAGTTACCAGTGTTTTGCCAAAGAACACGCTCACTTCCGTCTCAGAACGTTCTTTTGCTAAAATTATGCGTGGTCAGATTTCAATCACAAGTGAAAAAAATTTTAATCATAAATTTCTCTCGCAACGATGGAATATTTTATAAACACAAATCTGAAGCACAGAGACAAAAAGAAAAAGCTAATAAGTTTGAAAAGGCAAAAGTAGGTAAGCTTATACAGTCGCACACTATTTCAATTCAGAATCTCAAAAGAAGGCAATCAAAGCCAGTAATTAGGCCTACTCCTCCATCTTGTTTGTATGTGCACTTGTTATAGTGCCCCTTCAAGTTCTCACTACTCAGAGGCGCTCTCGAATGCAGAGCGGACACTGCATCGGAGTTTCACGCCGAAGCACTGAGCAATTGTGAGTGAAGGACTTGCCCAAGGTTCTTACGCGGCGAGGTGGATTCGAACCCCGAACCTTCCGGCTTCAAGGCAACGACGCCACCACTACACCACCGCGCCTCACGGTTGATTCTAGTGAATTAAACGTGCCTACATGATGATCCTATACACTGAATGGATGAAAATGAAGTTTGTGGTGTTAATACCTTAATTTCAAATGAAGACGTTATAAATAAGAATTAAGAAAATTCTGAAATTATGGAAACCGTACAGAGGCATTGCTTTGATGTTGGCACTCTGCCGCCAGGGCTTCAATTGAGACGATATAGGCTGCTATAAAGCTTAAAATAAACGATCCTCCAAGACATTCGGACAATTTTCCAGGGATGAAAAAGAGAATTTCCGAAGTGCATTTTTTAGGTTCGCAGACAAAGATGGAGAACTACCAGTTTATTATAAAAGATATTGTTGCAGTTAAATCCAGAAAGGTTGCTTGTTGACTAGGCCTACCATTCCCGCAGTGCGCTTGCAGGCGGTCCATTAAAGGATATACTTACTTACTTACTTATATTACTTATATTATTTGAAAATTAAATTCTTAACATTAAGAACTGATTAAAAGCATAAAATTTATTAAATAAAAATAGCAATAGTGTGGGTATGAATGTACGGCTTGTACGCTGATGCTTACATTTAATGTATACGCAACAGCATACATTCATACCTATAGGCCTACTATTGTTATTTTTATTTGTTTTGTGTAAATTTGCTCAATAAGTCTAAACATAGTTTGGGGTCCGTAACTGCTCAGCCCAGGGGCCCGGAATTTCTGTCGGCGGGCCTGGATATGCGCACAGGGTCTCCGAGTGGGAGTGCAGAGGGGGTAAATGCCCATGGTTCGGAGACTTTTAGGGGCCCAGGCTAAGTAGTTATAAATACAAAGTATGATTTTTTCCTTTTTAGATATAAAAATTACTACAAAGAATTAACTAGTCAGCTTGAAGTTAAAAATAACACCGAGTATGATCATTATTGTAGATTTTTTGGTTATATAAATATTTTATCGTAGGCCGCATCTGCACTTTTGTTAATTGTTATCGGAAAAAATGATTGCGTTTAAAAAATGTTTTCTCGCTATACGCCTTAATTAAACTGGTTCAGGGGCGATCAGTGACTGCTCTGCCTATATAATTATAGAGGCCCTGAATTTCTCTCACCTGCGCTGTCATGTACGTGCACTGATAATCTTACTTATCTTACTTACTTGTCTTACATCATGCATTCTTAGCTGACACAAACATATCTATCTCCTTATTAGGTGAATCGGTTAATCAATTTATTAATCAATTACTTGACTAATCAACTCATTTGCATCTCACTTGCATCTCATTTGCATATCATTTGCATCTCAATTGCATCTCATTTGCATCTCATTTGCGAATTATTTGCATCTCATTTGCATCTCATTTGCATTGCATCTCATTTGCATCTCATTTGCTATCACTAAACATTTATTAAATTATTGACGGATTATTTATCTTTCTGTGCATGTTAAACAAATACATTTTTTGTATAAAGCATAAATAAATGTTTCAAACAGATATTTCAAGTGTTTAACGACATCTTATGGCTGCCAGGATAATTACGTAGACCTCCTTCTTTATACAACTTTGGGACTGGCACTACATGACGGTTTAGGTATTGGCTGTCGTTGCCGAGGCCGTATTATACGAATGGTTGACTAGTTGCTGTCTAACTACTTGGGTCTATAACTAAGGCATTCCCCAATTTCCCGAGACTGGTCTGGAACTGCCGCATCTTAATTAGTGGTAGAGTTATTATTTTGTGGTCCCGCATTTTGGCCTGTAATATTATTATGACATCGAAGATAGTAACTTTTACTCTTAACACGGCAGAAACCTATTTCACGAAGCAAAAATCATTATAAATAAATAACGGTATTAGAAAATACAGGTGTCCAATGCATAAGCTTAACCTTTATTCCCGTCCAATCGAATCGTAGCCTACATAATCGCTACAACACATAATATTGTTTTACGCATCCGAAAATCTATATAAATTAATAACAATATTTCAAAATAAAGGTGTTCAAAGTTCAATTTCTATCCGCCAGCCAATCGACTACGACTGCTTCAAGACTTTCATGGACATCTACCTGGAGGCTGAGATCCCGGAAGACCTCTCCAAACACCTCTTCCTCTCCTTCCTCAAGAAGAAGACCGACCCACCGCCACCGCTCCTCACCGTGGCCGGTCCCTCCTCTGGCGGGGGCAAGTCGACCCCCGGGTCCCGCGACTCAAAGACCCTCTCCCACCAGCAGCAGGGATCAGAGACCCGGGTCCGACTCGACTCGTGGCCGAAGGACAAGCTGTACGGCATCACGGAGAAGCTGCAAAGTCTCACTGGAAAGTTGCATGGATTCGGCGGAGGAGGGAGCCACTCGTCGGCCAGACAAGATGGCGGATCGAACACCGGAAACGGAAATGACGCGTCGGGACGAAGGATCCGAACCGGTATGATGATAAGCACGTCGTTGTCGTTGTCATCATTATTATCATCATTATCTTCGTCGTTGTAGACAAAATCGTTGTTATTATCATCTTCATCGCCGTCGTTGTCATCGTCATTGTAATCATTATCGTCTTCGTCGTTGTTAGAATCATAATCGTTGTCATTATTATCATCTTCATTGCCGTCGCCGTCATCGTCGTTGTCGTTGTCTTTACCATCTTCATTGTCGATGTCATTATCATATTTGCCGTCGTTGTAATCATCTTGTTACTGAAACGGATGTTCTTCCTCTTACTCCTTTTCCACCTTCTCCCATTTTTCTCCTCTTCCTCCGCTTCCTCCTCTAGCCTACTTCTCCTTTCTAATCTTTTTTTGTCATCAGTCAAGTTCTGATCGAAGATACAATCTATTATTTGCATCACTATCCATAGACATAATATAGAACACCCATAGACTTATAGATAATGATACAATCATGCACAATATTTATATGTTTTGTGCAATTACATGCATATCATACATAAATTTATTATCAGTACATGAATTATGTGATATCGTGTATCCATAGAAAAACTGCATGCACATTTGAACCGTGTGCATAACACACAAACGTACAAACGCTGAAACAGGTCACTGACAAACCGGAAAGAGAACACACTCACACACACACACACACACACACATTACAGACACACACACACACACACACACACACACTACAGACACACATGCGCAGTTAAGCACCGTGGCAAAGCGACGGACAGACGGACGAACTCGTGCGTCATCTCATCTCGTTTCTGCTTACATTTGATTCGCTGATTACAAGTAATTCCACGGTCAACCGCCAGACCTTCATTCATCCACCATCCATCCACCTTCCACCACCACTTCCATTATCCGTTCATCCCTTTCCATTCCTTCCAACCTCCTTCGATCCCTTTCCGTATCAACCATTCCCTTCAATCTCTTCTATCCTTCCATTCTCCACCTATACTTCCCTCAATCGTCTTTTACAGCCCCATCCATCCTCTATCCATTCTCCTTCCGCCTTTTCCCATGCTCCATCCATTTCCATCTACATGTATACCATCCTTCAATTCTCCTTCCATCACTCCTGTAATCTTCTTTTACCATCATTCCACCATCGCATCTTCTCCATTCTTCTCCATTCACCCTCCCTCCATCCACACACGAACACCAGCCAACGTCTCCTTCCCATCCTCTTCTATGGCCACTATCATCAACATCATCAGCAGCAACATCACCCGCAACATTACCAGCAACATCATCAGCAACATCATCAGCATCAGCAGCAGCAGCAGTAACATCATCAGCAACATTACCAGCAACATCATCAGCATCAACATCATCAGCATCATCAGCAACATCATCATCATCATCAGCAGCAGCAGCATCATCATCAGCAACATCATCATCATCAGCAGCATCAGCAGCAACATCATCATCATCACCAGCAGCAGCAGCAACAGCAGCAGCAGCAGCAGCAGCACATGACCGATGATCAGACGAGATACGGGCGACAGACTGGCACCAGAGTCACCAGAGACAGAAGCACCTCCATCCTACCACCTATCCATCAGTGTGCCTCTCTGTTCTCCTCTGTGTCTTTCTTTTTCCTGCTCTGTGTCCTTCTCTGTGTCTTCCAATGTCCTTCTGTGTTCTTCTCATGTTTACGCATGTCCTCATCTATCTTCATCTGCTCGCCAATATCTTCATATGTCTCCATCTCTCTTCATATGTCTTCATCTGCTCGCCAATATCTTCATATGTCTCCATCTCTCTTCGTATTTCTTCATCTGTCTTCTGTCTTCGTGTGTTCTATTAAATTCCATGATCCGTCTTTCTGTCTGTGTCCCTCTGTCTTGCTGTCTTACTACGACCTCCTCTCTATCACTCTATATATCCTTCATTGTCTCTCTCTCTGGCTCCCTGGAAATTTAGAATCTAAAAATCTACGTTAGATTGCATATCACTGAATCAGATGAGGACATGAGATAATTTTGTAGACAAAACTAGGTTACGTCAGATTGGCTTTGATTTCGTTGGATTGAAATGGATTTGATTGAACTGGATTGGACAGAATCTGACCAGATTTGATTAGATCAGGTTGTATTGTATTGCATTTCATTGGCTTGGAACAGGATTTACTCGTATTGAGGGGGGTTGTAGGGCGATGGTTGGCACTCCGGCCTGAGAGCGCTCGAAAGCGGAATCACTTCCCACTTAGTCTACCCTCCCACACCTCCACTCACCCTTCCAATCGGCAGACAACGTAGATGAAATGAGTGATATAGGACGAGAATGACGCCTTGCTTGAATGCGGACAATTGAAATCGATTCATCTGTAATAGTAACTTGTGATCATCCGTCGTAATTTGAATTGTAATCATTCTGCGTTTTGTCAGTTCAAAATTAAACGAAGAATATTAAGAATATTATTATATTCGTGTAATTTCGTTTCTAATAAATGCCCTGCTTGCGGTGCATACCCCCCCATCTCCCCGATGTTCCGTGAATTGCGACAAATTCCAACACATGAATTCAGCATCTCAAGAGATAATCACAGATGGATTATAATAGCATTCCGTTCTATCTCTCAGTTCCATCCTTCCTCAACCATATACAGGAGCATCCCAGGCATTACCACTGATCAGTGTTTACCTGGACCACATTAGTGGAAATGGCAATCAGGAACTTCCGTTTGATATACATGCATGCATATATAATTATGCATATATATACTGTGTATACATTAATATACATTATTTACACATTCATATAATTATTATATAATATATATATATATATACATATACATGAAATACACACGTGCACACAATATATATCCACATAGGCTGCTTATATATTAAAGAACGAGTGACGAATCACCTGCGGCCCTGCATACATAGCTTTCATCTCTCCGACCGTTACTTACCTGAGCTCATTAGTGCACCTGTACTAAGTGTACTTGCACTCTTGTACTTGTACCTACCTGTATCAGGGTCGTTTCTTTCATCCCGTTCATATAATATATGAGCTCCGGTTTTCTTTGAAGGTCGGGGGAGTTTGGAATGCGGAAGTGGGTCTAAAAAGATCGAAATAGAGCACAGCGTCATACGGTTTATGCTGATCGATGTGATTGATTAATTGATTGATCGATGTGATTGATTAATTGATTGATCAATTGATTGATCGGTTGATTGATTTGTTGATTGGTCGGTTGACTGATGTATTGATTGTTAGTTGATTGATCTATTGATTGGTCGGTTGATTGATTTATTGATTGGTCAATTGATCGATTTATTGATTGGTCGGTTGATTGATTTATTGATTGGTCGGTTGATTGATTTATTGATTGTTCGGTTGATTGATTTACTGATTGGTCGGTTGATTGATTTACTGATTGATCGGTTGATTGATTTACTGATTGGTCGGTTGATTGATTTATTGATTGATCGGTTGATTGATTTACTGATTGGTCGGTTGATTGATTTACTGATTGGTCGGTTGATTGATTTATTGATTCGTTGACTATTTGAATTGATTTCAATATTTCCTTCCTTTTTTTCCTTCCATCATTTCCTTACAGGATGTCTCTCTCTATCTATAGACAGACAAACATTTCAATCAATTAATGAGAAATGCATTTGACAAAATAATGAAGATGTAGTGAAGGTAGATGACTGTGGAACTAATGGAGAAAGCATTATTATAGTCGTCGTGTAGAAACAGACAGACATGAAAATAAAAATTTGACAGAGACCGATGGTTAGAGACATGTTTGGGGATACAGAGAGCGAGAGCGAGAGAGATAGACAGACAGACTCACATGCATAGAGAAAGAAGAACCCGAGACAGACAGAGAAAGAAAGAGAGAGAGAGAGAGAGAGAGAGAGAGAGAGAGAGAGAGAGAGAGAGAGAGAGAGAGAGAGGAGAGAGAGAAAGATAGAGAGAGAGAAAGAGAGACAGAGACAGAGACATACAGAGAGAGAGAGAGACAGGGAGAACGACAGAGTGAGAGAGAGAGAGACAGGGAGAGAGAGAGATGGACATGGAGATAGAGAGAGACATACGCATACAGATTGAGGGAGGAGCAGAGACAAGCAGACGGCATGCAGTAACACATATTTATACTTTGACCTTCCACGTAGGTAAGAGCTGCATGAACAGAGAGAGAAAAGGGAAACGGTGAGACGTAGACAAGGAGACACAGACTGCTGAAGATGCGTGGATAAGGAGATAGGCGAACAGAACAAAGAGATACACACACAGACAGGAACAGAGAGACAGGCGGACAGGTAGAGAGGGAGTCAGAAAGCCAAAAGACAGGTACTTAGAAACAGACAGACAGATGGAAATAGAGATAGAGCAATAGGAAGAGAGATGGATACGAGGAGGAGAGAGGCAGACACAGAGTAAGACAAAGAGACAGACACGCAGAGAGACAAAGAGTGACGTAAAAAACAGACAGACGGACAGACAGAGACAGATAGTCGTTAGGTCGAGTTCCAAATTGAAGTGTATTGAGAGCGACGTGAAACGGTCGCACTGTTGCGTGCATTTTCCTCTGTTGTCTTTTCTGACCTTTGTCTCCAAGCAGCAGGAAGGAGGAGAACCAATGACAAATGGGAGACAGACAGCCAAGTGGAGGAGGAGGAGTAGGGGGGGAGAGAAAGGTATGGAGGAGATGGGAAGAGGGTTAGGAGGAGAAGGAAGAAAGCACGGAGGATTAAAGAAGAAAACAGGAATTCGGTGATGAAGAGAAATTGGAGAGAGAAAAAAGAAGTATATTGTATAAAGAATGTCAAGATGAGAGGAAATTGCAATAAGGGAAAAAGAGGGACGTGAAATGCGCAGTGCGACAGGAAGAAGCATTGGGAAGAGAAGGAATGCGAAGAGGAGCAGTCTGCGAGAGAAAGGACGAGAGGGAATTGGGGGAAACAGTGGAGTAGGAGAGTAGGAAGATAAGGATGAAGGAAAGGAAGACAGGAGAGAAGGCGATAGTGACACGGGTGGCAGGAAATATAGGAAAGAGGAGAGACAGACATAGACATAGTGAGAGAAACACAAAGACAAAAAGAGAGGGACAGAGACAACGAAAGACATTGACAGAGAGAGACATTGACAGAGAGAGACATTGACAGAGAGATATACATTGACAGAGAGAGTGACAGACAGAGAGACATAGAGTGAGAGGCAGACAGAAGGAGAGATAGATAGACAGAAAGATACATATATAGACAGAGAGACAGAGAGAGACAGAGAGAGACACAGACATGGAAGAGAAAGATAGGGACAGAATCAGAGACAGAGACAGAACGAGACATAGACAGACATACAGAGTCTGGCTAATGGTTATTGACGTCAGGTTTGGATCGTAGTATTCGTCTGTGTCCTGTCCGCCTCGATTACTGTTTTCGAATTCATGACGACGACAAATTGACGACAACCGAACGAAGAACAGCATCGGATAATGGATGACACCGGGTGACACTATGTCGGACACTGCAATCATAACACGACCCTAGCATCACCCTCTGCATCCCTTGTAACCCATCGCTACATCATCCCCCACCTTTTGTAAATGCATGCACTTATTATAGCCTACACCATTGTGAGCTTGCATGCTTGCACACATACATGCTTACATAAATAATATGCCTGCATACATAGAAGAGCATACATGTACATACAAAATACATAAATACACAGGGCGGATCCAGGGGGAACCAATCCGGCCATGGCCCCATTAAAAAAATTGCATGGGACGTGCCCCCCCCCCATTTGGTTTCAAAAGGCCATAAAATAAATGCAGCGGGAGAGAAAAGCAGGGTAACATTAATCCCGACTATGATGACTGACGAATAAAAGCCATCAGATTTCTCGGCGACGAAGACGACGAAATTTTGTCCCCTGTCCCAACAACCGAAAATTTCTTCCCCTTCGAAAATTTCTGTATCCACCCTTGCAAATACATACATACATACATACATACATACATACATACATACATACATACATACATACATACATACATACATACATACATACATACATACATACATACATACATACATACATACATACATACATACATACATACATACATACATACATACATACATACATACATACATACATACATACATACATACATACATACATACATACATACATACATACATACATACACACACACATACATACATACATACATACATCCATACATGCATGCATACATACATACATACATACATACATACATACATGCACGCATGCATAGTTACTTACGTACATACATACATTCATACATGCACACACTAATACAAACACTTACCTGTACATACAAACACGCATAAACTTACGTAAATATGTGGCCCTTATAATTGAGGTGTCCATTATCAGGCGGACTCGTCTCAAAATCATCTATGATTTCTGGTGAGATCTATTTTTCATCACAATCGATCGACGTTTCGTTAGGAGAATTAGATGCGCTTAAGAAAACACCTTTCGTTAATTTTACGTATAGACTTATATTTCAGTATTGATGGATCATTTTCGTATTTAATACATACGACTACATAAATGATTCGCAACTTCCATTTTTTATTTATTTTTTAACACCTTCTTATCGGAAAGAAGAAAGCTCTTAAGTGCTGTAATATGCCGAGCAAATTTCTGTCCAGGGTAACGGCCACTGTTGTCATAGACCCTGGTCAAATCGGATCCATCCATCATTTTTTAATTCTATCCTTCAGTTGAGTTCGAAAAGCTACAATTATTAGCCAGCAGTAACAAATGACTTTTCATTTTGAATAGTCAAAAGCTTCCCATCGACGTCACAGTTTCTTTGCAGCCATAACCACGGAATCGGTCAAACTGCTGAAGCCTGTCGCCATGGCCGTTAACTGTAGTGGTGCCAATCCAGCGCCTTGGTTAAAGCAGGAGGTTGCTGCTTGATCACCTACACGAAGACAGGGTGGCATCAACAGTCACTGACAACTCGTTTTAAGTCACAAGATGTCGCTAAACGTCGATTGTTGAGTTCGAACTTCGACACCTTTTAAACAACTCTGACCGATGTTATAATAATCTTCGAATTCGCCAGCAGATAATCTTATTGATAGTCCTGATGGAGTCTGTAACTGTTAATTTCTCTCCAGTAAGACCTCCCAATGCCTTGATGGATTTTGTACGGGAAACTCCAGAGATGGATGGATGGGTTGAGAGTGAACTTTTGTTGCGTCTGATAATAGCAATTTCACGTGTTTTGTCAGAATTGATCCGCAAGTTTTTTCCTTAATTTAGAACAGTTGGCGATGTGTTGGAGTTCATCCGTTGCAGTAGATAAGTGATTGGAGCCAATAAAGAGATAGGAATCGTCAGCATATTTAGAGAGTCGGTTCTGGGAATGAAGAGGGTGGAGGCATAGGCATGAGCGCTGGGAGCGCAAAGATTTAATTTCTGCCCGAAAAATAAATCCTGAAATCTCGTGGAAAATACTACTTTTCCCAGAAAAAAGTTGACGACCTTTTTTAGTCATTTCTCGGTCTGCTTGCCCGAAAAAACAGACCTGCCCGAAAATGCCCGAAAAGTTGACGACCTTTTTTAGTCATTTCCCGGGTCTGCTTGCCCGAAAAACAATTTTGCCCGAAATTTGGGGGGGGGGCATTTGCCCTCTGGACCCTCGCCTCGTACGCATATGGGGGCGGTCAGATGTACCTAATGCGTTTATGTTGCGCGTGAAGTGACTAACATCTCATTCCTTCTCCTCTATCTACACACTCTCGTCGGCCTTTCCGTTCTCTGAACTGGTCTGACTTCTATTGCATTGAATTGGACATATAAATTTATAAAGCGCCTCTCAACGGCTTAATGTAAATTACTAATTACATTGTATGCATGCATTGACAGTGACGAGTGGAAGAAGAGATGCGCTAGCGACATGCGTGGGAAGGACAAAGCATTAGGCATAAAGCAGTATGGACTGCAGCACATGCAAGGCGTCTATTATAGTCGTTAACCTATTATCTGTATGAGCCACTCTGCTGTGGGATCCTTACGGGTCAGGCTTCACCCATCAAGACCAACCAAAGACCATGACTGTGCAGTTCTTCCTTCACATAATATCATTCCGATTATTCGATAGAACTGTCAACCTAATGATGCCTGTCGGAACGAGTAACTGGAAAGACTAATACTCTGAATCCTTCGCTTCCATCGAGAATCCAGTTGGCTGAGTTGGCTGACAAATTACTATCAGAATATAATTAAATTAATAAACTTATTTTACAAATACTAAATATTGAGTAGTGAAGCAATAATTCTAACATTCTAGTAGTAGTAGTAGTAGTAGTAGTAGTAGTAGTAGTAGTAGTAGTAGTAGTAGTAGTAGTAGCAGTAGCAGTAGCAGTAGCAGTAGCAGTAGCAGTAGCAGTAGCAGTAGCAGTAGCAGTAGCAGTAGCAGTAGCAGTAGCAGTAGCAGTAGCAGTAGCAGTAGCAGTAGCAGTAGTAGTAGTAGTAGTGGTAGTAGCAGTAGTAGTAGCAGTAGTAGTGGTAGTAGTGGCAGTAGCAGTAGCAGTAGCAGTAGTATTAGTTTCAGTGGCAGTAGTAAAGTGTAGTAGTTTCGCTGGCTTGCCTTAAAATTCATTTCTTTTGACTGTTTCTAAACTGCACTCCGACACCATTTTCTCTTGGTAAAAGAAGTTATAAATGTGTAAGTCACACCAATAGTTAATGATAATAAGTGAACTTGTAACTATCATTGTTTCCTGTGTAAACGGAAATTGATTCCATCTTTGTGTGCTTAACATGTAAGTGGTCCATTAATAATTATTTTCGTCAGTCTAACTTCAAAACATTTTGCTTTCGGTACGTGTTACAAGTCCAGGCCTGAAAAAAGGAGGAGGGCGACAACAGTCGTTTTTGTTGTTACGAATTGCTGTTAAAGAGAACCTTTTGTTTGAAAGGTGTCCACAGTAAAGTGCAGTAAATTAGAGATGGTTGTTTGGTTAAATAATAACCAGGCTTGCGCTCTTCGAACCAGAGTGTTTATAATCACCATGATAAACTCCTCTCAATGCCATTGTCTCTTCGCTGACAGTGTCAGTCCCAAGACTGGATAAAGGAGGAGGGCGACGCTAGTGATTTTTGTTATCACACAGTATCGTTCAACTGAAATTTCTTCTTCTACCCTTCCAAAGTCTGTGTATTTATGAGTGTGTGTTTTCTTGTGAATAATAATTATGTTCATGTGTGCCTATCTGGGATGTTTGCTGTTTCTCTTAAAAGTTATTTTTATGCTTTGTATGTCAGGACCACACGACCGCAACTTAATGGTTGGCATGAATTGGATTTATATGTGTGTTGGTAGGTTCGATGTGTGAATGAACTTACTGACATACAGAGTACCTAGTTGCAGGTATAATGACCAAAGTTAATCAACATAAGCGTGTTGTGTGTTGGTAGGTTCGATGTCTGCCTTGTTCCATCCATCCCAGAGCGTCACAGTTCATGCCAACAGCGTCGATCGAATCCTATGTGGAGACCAAGTTGCTCCAGAGAATCACAGTCGGTCATCGTCAAAGAAATCCAGCAACAGCCTACTAGGTATTGTACTGTTTTGAAACTATACAATTATATAACGCTTATGGCAGTGCGCACTAAGTAGAGAGGTTACCATTATGAGAGAGCAAGAGAGGAGAAATGTGGTCTTGAGACAGCGAAGAGTCACTTGGCACGCCGGTTATTATGGAGGAACGCGTCAGAAGAGGATGGTGAATCGACAGTGCATGGCAATGAGAGATAAGGCTTATATTATTTTTTTGTCCATGGCTGTCCATTTGGGTGTTGGGGCATCGACTAGTGGATCGGTCAGTCGGTCAGTCACGCAGTCAGTCATTCAGTCAATGTGTATTGAACCACCAAACGGTTGAATGCGAACAACGTTACGCAAAACAGGCGCAACGTAAATTTACCAATACACTGGAATCATTCGAATTAGAATTCGCATGGCTACGAATTGACTATAATTCAAGGATTTTAAGAGATTACAGCATACGGTCGTTGTCGGATTATTTATACACCTTTAAGACGATGAACACATTTCTATTTAAAAATAGGTCCAGATTCCCGCGTTTATTGAGAAAACACAATATACTAAACCAATAGAAGTGCAGAGCTGTAATATGCCGAACATGACAGTTATTATGTCACAGCCAATCGTTAAACTTTGGATCCATCGGTAATAATTACCATAGCAATATTTGATTGAAAGCTGTTGAAATCTTGATAGGTTGTTGGTTATGTTTTAGTTGAACCATCATCCGATCCTTGGATTCGTCAGTCGCGAACGTCGTTGCTGAAGACAGCCATCGAAAACCACAAGGTCGTTCGAAGGACGAGTCGGGATCTGAGGACAGGAAGAATCTGGATCAAGGACCTCGTCTGCTATCTGTCACTGCTCGAAGCTGGAAGACCGGAGGACAAACTGGAATGTGAGCGATGAGAAAGTTCAATGCTTTACTCTACTTGTCTCTGTGTCACTTGAATTGTTCTATAATTAATTGCTATTATAATAACTAGTTTTATAAATAATAATGACCACGATATCAGATGTTATTACCAATATTTTTATCAGTGCAAACATTAGGGCCTACTGATATTGCAACAACTGACATTGTAACAAATGCTGTTGCAACAACTACTATAACTACTACAATAATATTATCATCATTATTATCAGTGTTATTGATGTTATTACTATAATTGTTACTATCATTATTATTCTCATTATTATTGCTATTGCTGTCATTGTTGCCGTTGTTGCTGTTATTGCTGTTGTTGCTGCTGCTGTTGCTGTTGTTGTTATTGTTGTTGTTGTTGTTGTTGTTGTTGATGATGATGATGATGATGATGATGATGATGATGATGATGATGATGATGATGATGATGATGATGATGATGATGATGATGATGATGATGATGATGATGATGATGATGATGATGATGATGATGATGATGATGATGATGATGATGATGATGGTGGTGATGGTGATGGTGATGGTGATGGTGATGGTGATGGTGATGGTGATGGTGATGGTGATGGTGATGGTGATGGTGATGGTGATGGTGATGGTGATGGTGATGGTGATGGTGATGGTGATGGTGATGGTGATGATGGTGGTGGTGGTGGTGGTGGTGGTGGTGGTGGTGGTGGTGGTGGTGGTGGTGATGATGATGATGATGATGATGATGATGATGATGATGATGATGATGATGATGATGATGATGATGATGATGATGATGATGATGATGATGATGATGATGATGATGATGATGATGATGATGATGATGATGATGATGATGATGATGATGATGCTATTAGGTCTATTATTGTGTAATACTAATTGCGATGTTGCATAATATTCTGTTTTAATATTAGCATTAATATCAATATTAAAATATGTGCTAGTGCTAATATTAATTTTGATACTAGTATCGATATGAATAAGTGAATGACTGGTCGGATTAATATCAGTATTACTGTAGTTCATTATTAGTATCCTAATTATTACTTGAATCGTCATCATCATGGCCATCCTCATCATCGAAATTAGTAGATTTATCCTCTGGCTCTTTCTCCTCCTTTCTCTTCGTCCTCTACTTCCACCACCTCCTCCTCCTCCGCATACTGTTCATTCTCCGCCTCCACTCCTCCTCCTCCTCCTCCTCCTCCTCATTCTGTTCATTCTCCTCCTCCTCTTCCACCCCTCCTCCTCTTCCACCACCTCCTCCTCCTCATTCTGTTCATTCTCCTCCTCCTCCCCCACCTCTTCCTCCTCCTCCTCCTCCTTCTACTCATTCTCGTGTCTGATAAATATGTCTCTGGTGAGTACCGTTCGTTCAAGCGTTCATGTTAATTAGCTGCTAATTACACAGAACGTTCATCAATCACATCTGAATGATTAAAACTCATCTCTTTATCGATCCTAAAACGAAAGCGCGCTTGACTCGTCTGTGTGGCAGTAAGGGGTTAATAAATTTAGACGTCCAGACCTTCTATCTAATAGAGTAATTAATGTTTCGGGTGTCCAACCGCTGATTGTTTAATACAAGGAAAGCAAAGCTAATGAATAATGATGCTTGTTGTACAACAGGGTTGTTGATAGGTGGATAAATTAGGGTCGTCGATTTTAACGATTAATTTATCAATTAATCGTTAGAAAGTTTATTTGATTTATTTTGGATTAACTATGTCAAACTATTTGATTATATCAAGCGGTCATTTACAAAGTTCGCAGCATGTTGAACGAAGATGATTTGAAACTTTGATTGGAAAATTAAGCGATAATTTTGCATTTGAGGTAAATAATAATGGGAAAAGCCCAAACATGGCGGGAAAATTGATTATTTCATTGCAATAAAAAGTTCGATTGACAAAAAAGTGACAGCAAAATATGGACCTTTTTAGATAGTTTTAACGTTCTACGTAACGTGGACCTTATTACGTATTGATCGACGATCTATCGCGATTAAATTTTGGAGATTAATTGCTCAAAATTATTTTGATCGAGCCAGGCAAAATTTAAATGTTTGAATGTTTGAATGTGCACTTGCTATAGCGCCTCTTCACGCCCGCTACTCAGAGGCGTTCGCGACGACAGCGCGGACACCACATGGGGATTTCACGCCGAAGCGCTGACCAATAGCGAGTGAAGGACTTGCCCAAGGTTCCTACGCGGCGACTTGAGGTGGATTCGAACCCGCAACCCTCCGGCTGCAAGGCAAAGAGCATTTTGTTTTGTTTGTTTGTATGTGCACTGGTTACAGCGTCCCTTCAAGCTCTGTACTCAGAGGCGCTCCCGACTACAAAGCGGACACTGAATCGGAGTTTCACGCCATAGGGTGAAAAAAATGCATTACACCACGACGCCACACAAATACGTTAAGTCTTTGAATGATTTGTGGCAGTGCCATGCCTGTATATAGGAGACGGGCGATAATCATCTGTTATTCAATACTGCATTGTCGTTAATCCGTAGTATACCAAAGCGCGGTTTTAATGGCTCAAGTAATTGCACACCTCTTTTAAGAGAAAATGTTTGTTTAATAAATGAAAGACGAATAATTCCACAACTGTCACCTTATTAGATTCATTCATTATTCATTAAATGCATTTTATGGCGCCTCTTCATGGGGTTACTCAGAGGTGCTCCCAACTTCTGCTCGGCTAAACAAAAAATGTCTTAAGATGAGATAGGAAAGCCTGAGAAGGATTTTTACAAAGAGAACGGAGGGTCACAGGAAAATCATTCTAAGTTGAGGTTCCTACCACCGAGAAAACACGGTTATGCATAGTGGAAGTACGAGCAATAGGGACTGAAAGCAGACTTTGTTCAGTCGAACGAAGGGAGCGGGAAATGTCGAGAACTAGGAGAAGGGCTACAGAGATCACAAAAGTAGGCAGGAGCAAGGCCTAGCATGCAGCGCCAGACTAGAGTAGAGATCGATGTGAAACATGAAGGAGAAATCCATGTCTATAGAACTCACAACTGCGCTTGCTTTAGCGGTGCCAGACGCAGCGCTGGGTGAATGAGGAGGGCGACGCTAATGATCTTTCTTATCACAGCAGTGTTGAAACAACTGCTACTACCATCAGAGATGATCTAGTGCAATAACTCTTGAATTTAATCAGGAGGAGAAGGACCCAGATTTGACCAGGGTCTATGACTACAGAGGCAGTTACCCTGGACAGAAATTTGTTTTGGCATACTGCAGCTCTTGACCAATAGATTACGAAATAATATATTCCTTTTGGAGTTCTCAGATGACGGTGTTTACCTTCGTTTTCAGTTGTCTTTCGTCTGTACGACTCCGACGGTAACGGTCTGCTCGACGCCAGGGTGAGTGTTGATAGCACTGTGCACATCATTCGCCAGCATTTAGATAATTATACTTCAATGTTCATTTCGATTTGTAGTCTAATGCTGTATATTAAATTATTTTTCAACTGGAGATCATTTAGGTAGCTAAATATAAGCTAGACGATTTGCAAATCTGAAGAGTGTTGTTCATTTCTGCGTCTTGGTCATTGACATTGCTCTTAACATCTTACGGCGTGCTACACCAGCCGTATGCAGATGACACTCAGGCATATCTGCACTGCCCTCCACTCGCGGCGAAAAGCATTAAAATTTCCCGGGCAACGCCGGGTAACACAGCTAATAATTATTATAAAAGAACAACAATCACGATTACATGCTTTTAATTTGTTTCACTTAGGAGCTGGAGTGTATCGTCAATCACATGATGACTGTGGCTGAATATCTCGGATGGGATGTCTCCGAGTTAAAACCGGTGAGCGGCTCTCTTTCTAACTCAGAACTCAACATGTATTAACTAAATATTGTTAATCGGAGTTTGGGGCCATTAGATGAAGATGTCTGAGTAATTAATACTATTATGCAATAATTTGCCAAGGGTATAAAAATGCGCAACAAAAAAACTAAAACTAAAAAAATATTCTGCGGGGAGGATTAAGTACAAAATGTAAAAGACAAAGTAGCATGAAAAGGGAAGACAATATTATTATGGCAGGGTGTTTCAAGGCAAGCGATCGCATGGGGAATAAAGCAAATTATGGTATAGGTTGAATCCAGGTAAAGAGAGTTATTGTAGGTGAATAGTTTTAAGGGAAAACGATACTAAAGTAAGCAAGGTATAGAATGTCATGCATGGATTAAAGTTTCGAACAGGAAAGTATAAATAATTTACCTTTTGCATTTTGCCTTTTTCCTCGTTAAACTTCCTGTAAACGGTAAAGTTAACTATCTTGACAAGATTAGACTAGAGTATTTTCTACTCATGGGGTGTTGGATGAAAGCAGACAAGGTGACGCCTCCACTTGAATATTCAATCGGGAGAATGTAGGCAGGCATATCCAAGTTTTGAATAAATACTTCGACCTGGAAAATAAATCGGATCCGACGATAACTTTCTCAGCTCTTGTCTCACGCTCTTTCCTTCTGTACCCATCCACATGCCGAGGCACCGGAACACATTTTCCCTGCGGCAATCAGATGGCTAGCACGTGCAATGTGAATGCCATAATTGCCTTTCGTCTTGAATAATCCTGGGATTATCGCTTCCAGTGGGATTCCAGAATGGAATAAAGAACAGAATTTGGTTGAGTTGAAATTAATTGAGTATAATATAATAGAATAAAATTAAATGGAATAGAATCGATTTAAATTAAATTAAATTCAAATGAATTGACCCTACTCTCATCATCCTTAATGAAAAATAATCGACTAGAGTTGATTTAAATGGGTTGAAGTAGTGGCATTGGATTTAATTAAATGAATTCGAATATTTTATAGTTGATAATAATTAAATTAATTAAATTCAGTTGGGCGCAATTAATTAAACAGATTTGAGTAGACTATTGTATAGAACAGAGTTGAGCAGAATGTGTTTGAGTTCAATATTATTGTCTGCAATGAAATAGAATTGAGTGCAACGGAAAGGAGGGATCTCAATGATAACTGACAGAGGAAAAGGATTTTCAGAGTTTCTCGACCAAGTTGCGTCGATTGGATAGAAAGACAACAATGCGAAATTGCAGTAGTCGAGGTTTGAGTGGACAATGGGCGTAGCAGTTATGAAAGCAGATTAGAAGTTGAACCGGAGGTCGCGATTGTGAATGAAACAAAAAAGCGAAAAAGTTTGGGGTGGAGTGAGAAGGAGAGATGTGACTCAAATGTAACACCAAGATTGTGGACTGCAGGGATATCAAAGGCACATGTACGATAATGAAGCTTATGGGATAGATTTGATTTCAGGGATTATCTTGATTTGATTAGTAAGGTCCAGGGTGATGAATTTTGTTGAGGAGTAGATTACGGGTGATATCCAAATCCGGATTACAGAGAGAAAAAGACGCCCTGGAGCTAGCGGTATAAATGCAATCCATCTGGGAAAGAGGGATTGGAAGATGGATAACAGCAACGTGAAAGGAAGCGATGGCCTGGAAAAGCTTCTTAATACCAGATCAGTAGTTGCTCTCATGGTAGAAACGCTCATGCTTCAAAGCAGAATCGCTGTAAGCACCAAGCATAAACAAATCTCTCTTATCCTATTCAGTGCAGTTTTGATTGGAAACCAGTTCTCTTCTTTTCTTACTTGTCCTCTAAACATTCGCACTGTACCTGGTAATTTGACGCAAGAGGCGTTCAGATCCTTTGCTGTTAAACGCACGCACCTGGTTAAATATCTCTTGAGCAGCTACATGTATGTTCACAGAGTTGTTTTTAGCTTTTTATAATGCCCAGACGCTATTCAAGGACATTTGCACATGCATGCATAAATGTACACGTGACCTTGATGCATGCGCACATTTTAATTCAATTTATTTTCAGTTCAATTCCTCGCCACCAGAGTGCAGAAGATGGCAACAAATGCACAAAATAAGAATGCATTGGCTACAAAATGGACAACTGAATACATAGAGATCCCGCTGTGGTGAGGGTCACGGAAGTAAAAAAATCCGAAGCGGTTTCACGAGATAGCCGATTAAATCAAATTGGATCAGATGGTGACAGGACTGGTTGCAACGAGATTGTGAAGAACAATCGTGATGAAATCAATACTGGCTAAAAATTTAATTCAAACCTTAACTACATGCAGTCATATGTACTTTCAAGGTGTTTTAGTTGAAGAAAGTAGAAAGAATACATACATACATACATACATACATACATACATACATACATACATACATACATACATACATACATACATACATACATACATACATACATACATACATGCATGCATGCATGCATGCATGCATAGATGTAAAAAACGATGGAAACGAAATAAAAAACGGAAAAAAACGTCGTTTTTTTCGAAAAAATAAAAAACGACAAAAAAACGATGAAAAAAACGGAAACGGTAAATAATTTGACTTTGCTACATCTAAAACCGCATTTTAAGCTTGAAAACATTCATTAGGAACCTACTACACGCAGGCTATCTCTTAAATGATGATGTTAAACGATGAAATAATGACTTTAGTTAGATGAATTCTTGAGAGTTGGCGGAAAACATAAGGAATATCAGAAAAAAGTGAAAATTAAGGAAAATAATAACCGAAAGTAAATGAATAAATAAAGTTAAAGAAAGAATAAAAAACGATAAAAAACGATGGGATAAATAAAAAACGAAAAAAACGACGTTTTTTGGGAGAGAATAAAAAACGGAAACAAACGTTTTTTACATCTATGCATGCATGCATACATACATACATACATACATACATACATACATACATACATACATATATACATACATACATACATACACTTCGTAGGGACCTTGGGAAAATTCTTCACTCACAATTGCTCAGCGTTTCGGCGTGAAATTCCGATTCATTGTCCGTGTTGTAGTCGGGAGCGCTTCCGAGTAGCTCTCTTGAAGGGAGCTATAACAAGCGCACATACATAGGCCTACATACATACACACACATACACAAATACATACACACACATACATGTATGCGTGCATTATTTATTATTCCACAGTTTAACGTCGTCCAATAACATCAATGGCCGTTGACGACAATACACAAAATATACAATGCAACGGGAAAACAATTCTAGCATCCTAAAACACCATAAACAGGACTGGTGTATGAATGAAGCTTCACAATTTCATCAATGTTCAATCATCAACAACTTAAAAGACTCCATCTTACATTTCCTATATGGTCATAGATTGTTACAGCAAGATCATCTAATGCAATTTAAATAACATTGCTTTATATCAATTTGTCTCACAACACTAATTTCAACTGTAACTCTAAAAAGCAATTATGGTTACAAATGTTCAATACATATAATTCTGATATCAAATGCTATGCATTCATTAAAAATTGAACAAATCATCAAGCAGGCTTGAAAAAAAATTCCAGTAATTTACATTGCCTAAATAATAAATTATATATATGTAATTTATTTTGTATAATCTATATATATATATATATATATATATATATATAATTTTTTACAATCAATTTTCAACATCCTCAGACAACATTATAAAATTCAACATGCTCACCATGCATGATGCATCACCTTTATTTATTCCACTATAATAGATTACAGAACACCATAAAGCCAGTGCATCAATTATATGTATTGAATATCAAAAATGTGGATACACAGAATCCAATACACAATAATTATTTGTATTTGACTGAAAACATGTTCCTTAAAATTATGTTACATAATATAGGCTAGCTGCTAGCATATTAAAATCTTTACCAATGTATAGCCTACGTGCAATCTGACACAGGTGTGTATATATAGTAATATTTTGCCAACACAGATTTGTTGACAATCAGTTAGTTGCGATTTTTTAAAAATCTCATAGGCCTATTAGTTGTTGGACACAGGATCCAATCTATTCTAACAAACTGTTTTATTTAGCCGTGGTTGGGCCTGGAGCGCTTCTGAGTAGCCTATCTTGAAGAGACGCTATATAAATTTCTGAAGATAAATAAATAAATAAATAAATATTCTGACGTAATCTAATCTTTTCTGATGACTTTTATAGCGCCATTATCTTATCTTAGTAAAAGGGGCACAGTATATTAGAAAGGTGAAGTCGTAACCCGATATGTATACGTTAGTAACTCCGCCACTGGTTGCACTCTGCCAGTGCCAGCCCCAAACCTGGATAAAGGAGGAGGGCGTCGCTAATGTTCTTTGTTACCACACAGTGACGTTAAACTGCAAATACCAACCCGATACGTTTATGAGACCATAAGTTATACAATAATTATACTGCACATTTTAATGCTGCTTGATGCATTGGAACGGTGAAATCATTGGAAATAATCACACACCTCTTTTAAGTAATTCAGCGCTCTATAAGTAAAAGAAAAATCGTATTTCATTGTATTGTAGATTGATACAACAGAATCACCTAAAGTAATTTAAGCAACATTCATTTATTAAAAGAAAAAAAATCAGGATCATTGATATAACATAATGTCGTTTAAATTGCGTTAGTAGATTATCTATGGTGTCAGAGAAACTGCTTGGAGAGGATTGCTTGAGTGAGAGCCGGATTTGTTAATAATAGGAGCGTGTTTGTGAAGAAGTACGGAGAGTGGGAGGACATGTAGAAGGTCATCGACAGAAGAAGGAGGATTCAGCACGAAGTCTGATGTGCGATATCTTTTGTAAAGGCTTCTATGTATGTCCATTCATTAGATGCATTTGTATAGCGCCTGTTCAAGGGTCTAGTCAGAGGCGTTCCCAGCCTCAGCGCGGCCAAATAAAACCGTCTTAAGAGGAGAGCAGAAAGCTTGAGAAGGATTTTTAGAAAAAGAGCGGAGGGTCAGAGGAAGACCATTCCTGGTCGAGGGTCCTACGGTCCTACCACCGAGAAAACACGGTTCTGCATAGTGGAAGTACAAGCAAAAGGGACTGAAAGCAGATTTTGTTCAGTCGAACGAAAGAAGCGGAAATGGCGAGAACTAGGAATAGTTCTACAAAGCTCACAAAGGTCGGCAGAAGCAAGGCCTACTAGCATGCAGCTCGGGACTAGAGTAGAGATCATATACTCAATTCGCTGGTTGAGTGGAAGCCAGTGGAGAACTGGGATGGCTAGAGCTCGTCAAGATCTGGGGGAGCGAAGGAACCTTGGAAGACGTTGAAACATTGGATTAGAATGGCGATGCGCTGGAAACTTTTATTCATTAGTGATCTATATATTATATTATATTATTATGATTATTATTTGTTTTTCTATTTATTATCGTCGTTAATCTATATTATAATTCCGAAACACTTTCTGTATGTTTATTTGTTTGTACGCTTTTGACTCTCCCCTGTAGAATAGGCTCGGAAATGAAACAGCGTCGGTTTAAAAAAAAACCTTTGCAATCGATTCTTACCCAAATTATAAGGTCATCGCAACTATTTTCAGTTTTAATTCAGTTTAAAACAAAAGTTTAAGGATAAGACATATTTCATCAGTAATAGCGCTTCAGTAAAGAGTCTACAGCCCATGACGTCATACCCGCCGAGTAATAATTTCCGCAGCGCCCCGCAGCGGCGGGTCACCTTTGGCCTTTTGGGGAAGCGGGGTGGGGTGGAGGGTTGGCGAAAACCCGAAATCTAGCGGTCTACGATGGGTAGGCTACCACAGTGGAGTAGTGTTTAAAACCCCGGGTAACACATCTAGTTATAATAATAATAATAATAATAATAATAATAATAATAATAATAATAATAATAATAATAATAATAATAATAATAATAATAATAATATTATTATTATTATTATTATTATTATTATTATTATCTTCCTTTCTGTACTCTACTCTTCATAATAATAATATTATTATTATTATTATTATTATTATTATCGTCATTTTTACTATTATATTTATGAGTATATATTTCATGTGAATGCAGATCCTGCAGGATATGATGGTTGAGATCGACTACGACGCCGATGGAACGGTTTCCCTGGAGGAGTGGAAGAGGGGAGGACTGACGACCATCCCATTGCTCATACTACTCGGACTCGATGCGGTAGGTCACGTGATCTCTGCCCAAGGAATGGAAGGTGGAAGGAAAGGAGGAAGGAGGGAAGGAAGGAAGGAGAAGAGTACAGAAAGGAAGAAGGAGAGGAGGAAGGAAGGAACGGTTATGGAAGCAGGAAGTATGCATAATTATAGCTGGAATGAAAGAAGAAAGTAATAGGGAGGAACGAAGAAAAGGAAGATTGAACGAATGAAGGAAGGAAAAGGAAGAAAGAACGAAGGGAATGGGAAATGAAAAAGATAGACGGAAGGACAAGAAGAAGGACAAACTGATAAGGGACGGAAGGAATTAGGTTAAAGACAGATCAAACGAAATATGATGGAAACCAGAAAACCGACTGACCGGCTGTAAAAGAAAAATCTTAATACGAAGAACAGAGGCATTTGATGATAATAATAATAAATAATAATGACAATTTATATGGCGCCGTAACGCGGCCATACCGCTACAAGGGCGCCTCACAAACGGCCGACTGCGGGATACGCCTTAGCAAACAGATAAGTTTTAAGCTTTGTTTTAAAAGAGTCCACTGAGGCGGCCAGTCTAATGTCCGGTGGAAGACTGTTCCAGAATCTGGGACCAGCAACCGAGAATGCGCGGTCGCCGAAACGTGTCCTCATTCTCCGTACACGAAGGTCGGTCTTCCCAAGCGACCTGAGTCGCAACCCGGAAGCGGAGGAATGGGTCTCGGAACAGTACTCGCGGATGTATTCAGGCGCTGTCCCATGAAGCGATTTGTAGACCAGCAAACTGAGCTTGAACTCAATTCGGAACGGGACAGGCAGCCAATGTAAGACGTCGCGTAGGAGTGGTGTAACATGATCGTATTTTCTCCTATTACATATGAGCTTCGCCGCGGCATTTAGCACCGACTGAAGTCCGTCCAAGAGACACGCAGGCGCTCCGGCCAACAGACTGTTACAGCGGTCCACTTGAGAGATGACGAAAGCAGCGACAGCTGCTCTAGCGGCCTCGAAAGGCAAGGACTTGATACAGCTCCTGATGAGACGGAGCTGGCGAAAACAGTTGCTGACCGTCCTAGCCACATGGCGCCTCATGGATAAGTCAGACTCCAGCATAACGCCCAGATCACGCACCGAGGTGGAAGGCGTGATTGAAGCCCCGCAGACGCTGAGCGCACCGGTGTCAAGATGAGGGCACCGTCTGCTGGTTGCGCACCACAGAAAGTCTGTCTTCTCAGGGTTGAGCCGCAGTCTGTTCGATCTCATCCATTCTGCGATCCGCTCAATACCAAGCTCCATTCGCTGCCGCTGCTGTACAACCGTTGATGGAAGTCCTGACGTGTAGAGCTGCGTGTCATCGGCGTAGAAGTGTGATGACAGGCCGAGACTCGTAGCAAGCTCTCCCACGTCGGCGGTGTAGAGTAGGAAAAGCAGCGGGCCGAGCACGGAGCCCTGAGGGACTCCACAGACGAGGGAGCGGACGGATGAAAAAACCCCGTCGAAGAGCACTGACTGCTTGCGACCACTGAGGTAAGAGCGGAGCCAGTCGAGCGCGACCGATCGGATCCCGAATGTTCTTGATAAGCGCTCGACCAAGATGTCATGGTCGACGGTGTCGAACGCGGCTGAGAGGTCCAGCAGACCGAGCAAAGCGTGGTTACCTGCGTCGATCGCCTCGATGATGTCATTGACTACCTTCAGCAGTGCGGTCTCTGTTGAATGACAACTCCGATAGGCCGACTGATTGGCTGGTAGAAGACCGGTCGACGACAGGTACTCCGTCAGCTGGATGCTGGCTACGCGTTCGAGAAGTTTTGACAAGAACGACAGGTTTGAGATCGGTCGGTAGCTCGAGAGATCGCAGCGGGGAAGCGTCGGTGATGATGATGATGATGATGATGATATTCGTTTAATTCAAAGCATGACAAATCGAGGTGACAAACCGCACCAGGTTACAGGTCAGAAATGTAAAATTAAAACACAGAAGTAATAATAATGATTACATGTAGTAATAATAATGTGATAAAATTGCAGCAGCCATGATCTGGCACCTGACCGTCAAGATGTTGATGTTAACATGGGCAGTTGATGTTGAATTACTGTCATTGAATCAGGATAAGCCAAAAACGGCCCGTCAGTTATTAGCAGCTACTATAATGAGCGCTACTGACGCTCGCTTCACGATGGTGATGTGTACGAAGAATCGCCAGTTCATTGGTAGGTTTAGCCGATGCTACAAAGTCTATCCATTCGAAGTATAAAGTGCCCGATAAAACTGTAGTCGTAACTTAACAGAATTGTTGATAGAGTCTTTAGGCTATAATCCATTTCTGAAGGCTTGCGGGAGAAGTGCGTGAATTTCGGATCCGGACAATCCAATGACGATGTATAAAACGAAAGATTTAGAAACTATTATAAGTATAGAAGGAAGATGAAAAGCATAAAAGAAGGACGAAAGGAAGGAAGAAACACGGGAAGGAAGCAGGGCGTGGGTGTGATGAGGCTGGGCTGATAAGAGAGAGGAGAGTGTGTAGGATATATTCGGTGTTTTTGCATGATAAGAATGAGATGGCAAATAGAATTGTCTTCCTTCCATTCTTTCCACTGTTAGATTTCTTGATGACCGTTTCGTTAGCTGCGCCCCAAATAAGAACATCGACAATAATTTCAAATCAGGAACGAATACGGACCTTCGAGGCTCGAACGCACATTGTACTTTTTAAGAGATGAGCATCTCAGGGGATGTATGGATCCAGATTTGACGAGGGCCTATATATGACAACAAAGACCGTTTCCATCGAAAGAAATTTGTTTGGCATAATACAGCTCTTAGGAACAAGGGAGAAATGTTATAATTGCAACATAATAAACGATTTAATGGTGTTTAAATCATTGGATTAAACACGATACATATTTTTGTGATTCACATTTGTTAGAATTAGAGGGAAACACTACCGGTACTATAACACCATTAGTCTATAGTATGAGACAAAAAATTGTAAAAGGTAATTTTTATTATTGTAATTGCTATTACTATTGTTCTTGTTGTTGTTGCTGCTGAAGTCGCTGTTGCTGTTGCTGTTGCTGCCGCTGCCGTTGCTGTTACTGTTGCTATTACTGATATTGTTGATGCTGTCATCATTAACATAAATTATTCCTTCGTTCATTCATTCGTTCTTTCATTTCGTCTATCTGTTGAACAGAAGGTAAAAGACGACGGCAGTCACACGTGGCGACTGAAGCACTTCAACAAACCAGCGTACTGCAACCTCTGCCTCAACCTCCTCGTCGGCCTCGGCAAGCAGGGACTCTGCTGCGTCTGTGAGTTCATCTTGTCCTCACGAAATAGGGACACGGAGGGAGGGAGGGGGACTAACAGATGGAAGGACGGGAGGAAAGACTTTTCAAGGAATAACTGAGGGAGAGATTGGTGAAACTGTGGAATGAAAGTAGGTCGGAAGTAAAGAGGGAAAGGTGGAAGGAATGAAGGCGAGTGAAACAAAGGAAGACCGAAGGCAGCAGAATACGCACCTAAAAAAGAAAAGAGAAAATTAAAGTGAAGATTGACGGAAGAATGTGGAGAAAGAAGAAAGGATCATGGGAAGAAAGAAGATAGTAAAAAATGTAAAGACGGAATGAGTGAATGAATGAATGAATGAATGAATCAATCAATGAATGAATGAAGTTATGAAGGAAGGAAGGAGAGAAGGAAAGAAGGAAATAAGTAAGGAAGGAAGGAAGGAAGGAAGGAAGGAAGGAAGGAAGGAAGGAAGGAAGGAAGGAAGGAAGGAAGGAAGGAAGGAAGGAAGGAAGGAGGGAGGGAGGGAGGGAGGGAGGGAGGGAGGGAGGGAGGGAGGGAGGGAGGGAGGGAGGGAGGGAGGGAAGGAAGGAAGGAAGGAAGGAAGGAAGGAAGGAAGGAAGGAAGGAAGGAAGGAAGGAAGGAGGGAGGGAGGGAGGGAGGGAGGGAGGGAGGGAGGGAAGGAAGGAAGGAAGGAAGGAAGGAAGGAAGGAAGGAAGGAAGGAAGGAAGGAAGGAAGGAAGGAAGGAAGGAAGGAAGGAAGGAAGGAAGGAAGGAAGAAAAGAAGAATAAAGGGAGGAAGGAAGGCGTAGGTGTGGGCTGGGTTGATAAGAGAGAGAGAGAGAGATGGAGAGTGTGTAGGATATATTCGGTGTTTTTGCATGATAAGAATTGGATGGCAAATAGAATGGCCATTCGTTCCATTCGTTCCGCTGTTAGATGCTCTTGACGCCCGTTTCGTTGGCTGCGCCACAGATAAGAACATCGACAATTATTCTTTGCAGCAACAAGGACACACTCCCGTACTCACGTAAACTCAAATGCACACGCAGATACTTACGCATACATACACACATATGCACATATACACATATACACTACGAGCCATACAAATGTAGAAATTCAAACACAAATACATACATATAGGGCCGACAAGCACTCCTCATAGACAGGCATAGGCAGAGACACATGTAGATAAAGACAGACAAACAGAGGCAGAGACACACATACACAAGTATACATATACACTACAAGCATATATTTATTAGGTACAAATGCACACACAAATACATACGCTCATACAGACACATACACACACACGCCCGCATGCAGACACATAGGCATACGTGGATATTTACACACCTTTTGCGTTTTGTGATCAATGCCAGTGTTGCTACGCTGGCATAGAATGAAGATAATGGAAAGATAAATAGACAATAGATCAAGCAGAGAGACTCACGGACAACGCAGAGGGAACAACGCAGATACAGAGAACTAGATAGCCAGACAGAGAAGAAGACAAAACTTACCAAACGGTAGGCATGCAGAGAGCAAACAGACAGACTGTTTGTTAGTCTGTGTGTCTACCGTTCTCTAAGTTCGTCTTTTTCTCTGTCTGGCTATCTAGTTTGTCGGATAGATTGATATCAATGGGATACGCAGCGATACTTCCTGTCTCACAGGTAGACGGACAGAGGGACAGAGATGCAGTAGGACAGAATACTAACTCAAAGAGAGATTGGGAGACAGACTCAAGAAATGCAGAGAGGCAGTAAGCAGACCGTTTAAGATGACGGTAGACGGAGGGAGACAGGAGGAGACAGAAAAGAGGCAGAGGCAGACAGGGATAGACAAAGAGAGACAATTCCAGAGAAATGCAGGTAGATACAGGCAATAACAGACAACACAGACAAAGCGAGACAGAGACGGACAGATAAAGACAGACAGAAAGAGATAGGCAGACAGACAGAAAGAGATAGGCAGACAGACATAAAGAGATATGCAGACAGACATGGTGAAGTGCGAATGAAACATCGTGTATCTGACCCCCTGAACGGGGGTGGGGGTTGATACGGATGTTGGTATCAGAGAGTGAAGAGAGGAGAGGAGGGAGGCGAAGTGGTTGGCTGGATGTGAGACCATTCGACAAAGGGTTTTTATCTCGGTTGCATTACGTGAATTTATTAGCACTTACGTAAAAGGCCCTTCTTATGACCTTGTTATGCTATCTGCCGAGAATGGGATCATGAGGGGAGCTGGAGAGGGAGGAGGAGCGGGTGAAAAGAAGCAAGGAAGAAAGAATTTGTGCGAGAATGGAACGATGAATGGAATGATGGATGGAAGAACTCGAGGTAGAATGGAATGATGGAAGGATGGAATGATGGAAGGATGGAAGGATGGAATGATGGAAGGATGGAAGGATGGAAGGATGGAAGGATGGAAGGATGGAAGGATGGAAGGATGGAAGGATGGACGGATGGAATGATGGAAGGATGGAAGGAGGGAAGGATGTAAGGATGGAAGGATGGAAGGATGGAAGGATGGAAGGATGGAAGGATGGAAGGATGGAAGGATGGAAGGATGGCAGGGTGGAATGATGGAAGGATGGAAGGATGGAAGGAGGGAAGGATGTAAGGAGGGAAGAAGGGAAGGATGGAAGGATGGAAGGATGGAAGGAGGGAAGGAGGGAAGGATGGAAGGATGGAAGGATGGAATGATGGAAGGATGGAATGATGGAAGGATGGAAGGATGGAAGGATGGAAGGATGGAAGGATGGAAGGATGGAAGGATGGAAGGATGGCAGGATGGAAGGATGGAAGGATGTAAGGAGGGAAGAAGGGAAGGATGGAAGGATGGAAGGATGGAAGGAGGGAAGGAGGGAAGGATGTAAGGAGGGAAGAAGGGAAGGATGGAAGGATGGAAGGATGGAAGGATGGAAGGATGGAAGGATGGAATGATGGAAGGATGGAAGGATGGAAGGATGGAAGGATGGAAGGATGGACGGATGGAATGATGGAAGGATGGAAGGATGGAAGGAGGGAAGGATGTAAGGATGGAAGGATGGAAGGATGGAAGGATGGAAGGATGGAAGGATGGAAGGATGGAAGGATGGAAGGATGGAAGGATGGCAGGGTGGAATGATGGAAGGATGGAAGGATGGAAGGATGGAAGGAGGGAAGGATGTAAGGAGGGAAGAAGGGAAGGATGGAAGGATGGAAGGATGGAAGGATGGAAGGATGGAAGGATGGAAGGAGGGAAGGAGGGAAGGATGGAAGGATGGAAGGATGGAAGGATGGAAGGATGGAAGGATGGAAGGAGGGAAGAAGGGAAGGATGGAAGGATGGAAGGATGGAAGGATGGAAGGATGGAAGGATGGAAGGAGGGAAGGAGGGAAGGATGGAAGGATGGAAGGATGGAAGGATGGAATGATGGAAGGATGGAAGGATGGAAGGATGGAAGGATGGAAGGATGGCAGGATGGAAGGATGGAAGGATGGAAGGATGTAAGGAGGGAAGAAGGGAAGGATGGAAGGATGGAAGGAGGGAAGGAGGGAAGGATGTAAGGAGGGAAGAAGGGAAGGATGGAAGGATGGAAGGATGGAAGGATGGAAGGATGGAAGGATGGCAGGATGGAAGGATGGAATGATGGAAGGATGGAAGGATGGAAGGATGTAAGGAGGGAAGAAGGGAAGGATGGAAGGATGGAAGGATGGAAGGAGGGAAGGATGTAAGGAGGGAAGAAGGGAAGGATGGAAGGATGGAAGGATGGAAGGATGGAAGGATGGATGGAGGACGGAATGAATGGTAAAAGGAAGGAATGGCTGACGGAATTAAATTTGAAATGAAAAATATAAAGGAATGAAGAAATTATGGAGGGAAGAAATGATGGAGGGAAGAAATGATGCAGGGAAGAAATGATGGATGGACGGAATGATTGACGGAAGGAGTGAGCGATGTATGGAATGAGTGATGGTGGGAAGAAATAATGATGGAGGGAAGGAATGATGGATGAACGGAACGATGGATGGAAGAAATGATGGGAGTGATAGTGAGAATGAATGATTTTGGAATGGAATCATGGAAGGAAGGAAATTCAAGGGAAGAAGTGATGTAAGCTTTGTAAGAAAGTAGTGATGGATTGAGGGAAAGATGTAGGAAAGGAATGACGGAAGGAAGGAGTCCTGGAGGGAAGAAGTGATGTAAGAAAGTAGTGATGGATTGAGGGAAAGATGTAGGAAAGGAATGACGGATGGGTTGAATGTTAGAAGAACGGAGCGATCGACCGGAATGGATGGAAATTAACAGAATAGAAGTTGCGCGCAAGTCTTGCAACAACTGCCATTGTTTTACCATTGCATTGTTTTATGCGTTGTCTTCTCAATCTGCTTATTATTGTTGTGTTTTTTTTGTCCATTTGCATCTTTTCAGTCTGCAAATGCACCGTTCATGAGAGATGCGTCGCTAGAGCTCCGTCCAGTTGCATTACAACGTACGTGAAGTCAAGGAAGGCGACGCAGGTTAGCAACTCATCATCTCATGGTTTCTCATCATCCTCCTGGGATGGTTTCATATGCTCCACTCGTGACGGGTATGGTGTCATTTTATAAGCAAATGACCTCTATTATAGAATTATTAATCGCCCTAGGGGTTTGACGGAAGGTAGAAGGCAGAAAAAGAATGGAGGGTGGAAAGGATGGTTAGATGTAGGGAAGGAAGAATAGGTGATAGAAAGAGGAATAAGTGAGAGAAGGAATGAAGCAAAAGAATGATGGAGGAAGCTATAATGGAGGGATGGAATATAGAAGGAAAATGAAGACATGATGATAAAAACAACAATTCTCGATCACGTGTCGATAATTTTTATGCTCTAGATTTCACTGTTCTGTAGACCGACTTTATCTCGATTTGTCTGCTTTGCTCTGGTTCTGTCTGGAACGATACAGTTGTCAGCATTGCCTGGTCTAGTCTCTTGCTTGGTCTGGTCGTTTCTGGGCGTGTCGGGTGCAATCTGAGCTTCTGGCTTGGTCTGGCATGGCGTGTCTTCCTTGGTCTCTTAAAGAGACCAGATGGTCTTCCTTCTATTTTCCTTCTCTAAGACTCTAGCTATCAGACCTGAATTGCTTGTTCTGTCTTCGTTTGTCTCGTTAGGAGACCAAACTAGTCCCTTTCTGTCAGATCTAGTCTCACTAGGAGACCAGTGGTCTCACAGTCTCTCTTGTTAAGTCTCGTTGTGAGACGATGTTGTCTCCTTCTGTCCTCTTTGGTCTTGTTATTTGACAAAAAATAATTATTTACCGAGATTGACAAAATTATGCCGATTATTATTGATGATGCATATTGGTCGATATTAATCAATCAATTGATCAAGAATAAAGTTATAAATCGATACCGATCATCACCGATCGATTATTGATCGCCAATAATAAAGATAGAGATCGATGATGATGATCGATAATCATCGGTATTGATCTGTGCGTAAATCTATTTTCAGGCGATGAATCATCATTGGGTGGAGGGCAACTGTTCCGGTCGGTGTGATCGATGTAAGAAATCGATCAAGGCTTACAATGGTGTGACGGGTCTACATTGCCGATGGTGCAAGGTCAATGTAAGCCAAACAGGCTGCAAAGGCTCCATATAAATATAGAGCCTTTCTATAAAGTGTCAATGTAAGCCAAACAGTCTACAAAGGCTCTATATAAATAAAGAGCCTTTCTATAAAGTGTTCGGGTGCGGTGGTGCAGTGGTGGCGTCGGTGATTTCGAGTCGGATTGCTCCAGGTTCGAATCCACCGCAAGCCGCTTTATAGGGACCTTGAGCATAATGAGCAAGTCCTTCACTCGCATTTGCTCTCAGGCGCTTCGGCATGATACTCCGATGCAGTTTCCGCGCTGTGGTGGAGAGCGCCTATGAGTGGAGAACTTGAAAGGACGCTCTAGAAATGGAGAAAAAAATTAAAAAATAAAAACAAATGAATGATGACTGTAGAAGGTAACGTAGCTAAAGATTAGAAATTACATTGGTAGCCTAACAATTGAGTTTAAAAAAACTACAACTGTAATGGGCTAATTTGCAAAAATAAATACACGCGGAAGTGGCTTTTTCAACTTTTTATCATCTGGAGGAATGCGATTAATATGGGGAATATGACCCTACTCTGTTTCAATCCACAGCAAAGGGCTAACAGAGGCAAAGGCACAGTGTTACTAACCAGTCTTTACTATTGACTATAAAGTTCTATATCAATTCAGAGGGAGGAGCTCCATTTGTGGCT